>VDFB02000013.1:73666448-73696998 GCA_007258455.2 Sequoia sempervirens | reverse complement strand
TCATACCCCACCTTGGGCATATAGGTCCCACTTAGGTCTTGGGGCCTAATTTTAAACATTGCATTAAACAAGACACTTCTTGGATTTTGTGTCTATTGTTTAAGACACTAGAATTCATACGCCCAAGGTGGCGTATAAGTACTACTTTAACTAGGACTTATAATGAATCAAATTCTTGGTGGGATTTTATTATCCTAGATCTAATGTTGGCTTGTAGTGTTGTAATTTCAAATTTTTTGGCATAAACAAGTATAAATACAAGGTTATTTCACATAATTTCACCTAAGATTTTCAAGAGAGCATTTCTAAGGCAAGTTTATGAGATCAATAGCACACAAGAGCATTCAAGAGTTGATTATCAATCATTTGGAGCTATATTCAAGATTCAAGCATCATGTCAAATCCATCATGCATCATGTGTTTTTTTGAGCTAACATTTGTGAAGGTTTTCACGATTCAAGCAAGCATTCAAAGACATTATTTCATATCAAGAGAAAGAGTCAAGATCCAAATCCGTTGGAGCCATTTCACATAATTTTGCAGCTATTATTTCAAGGGTTTGGTGAGTTGCAACATTACATTTATTCATTCATCATTCCTTCATTCTATTTCATTTCAATTCAAGTTTTAATTACCAAAATAGGGTTTGACCAAGGCAAACCCCTATTCCCTAACACAACAACATTTTTTCCTCTTCATGTGTGATTGCAGATCTAGGTGAATTAGAGCTTGAAGATCCTTTGAAGAAAAATTTATCAAAGTTGTAAAAGTTATCAAGAAGTTGTCATCTTCACAGAAGCTCACCTACATATTGGAATTTAGACTTTTTGAACTTCGAGATCAGACAAGATGAATGCTACAAAAGACCTCTCGAGGCTACAAAAGTTTTATTCAATCACTAATACTGGGACTAAATCACCCCTCTAGGAATATGAGTCCTAGTATACCCCTTTTCACCATTTTTTTGTAGACCCTGATTTGTCATATGAAGATTCCATATTTTTCCCAGATTCTTGTAGTAGGACTAAATCACCTGGCCTAGTGTATGAGTCCTAGTGCCATTCAAAAAAAAAATTAGGGTATTCATATCTTGTTTAGACATCTCCTATCCTCTAAGTACATTTTTTTTTCTCTCTATTTAGTAATTTGATTGTATGTTTTAAGTTTCTAGGGTTTAGTGCATGATTGTTTGCATTTCTCCTTTGAAGCTTCATTTTAATGGTGATTCTCCCTTTGTAATCACACCTAAGGAAACCCCCTTATTTTCTTCCCTCAATTGAGTCACTTGGTTGAGGGATATTGGTTTCCTAATGAACTAAGAGTGAAATAGGTCCTAAAGTTCCATCTCCTAAGAGTTGGACACCCATTTCCCTTGTGTTCATTTTAAAAAAGAATGCTACTCAAGTAAATAAAGAAAAATAATGGATGGGAAATTAAAGGGTTGTTGTGTGATTAAAAATATAGTATTAAGTGAATTAAAAGAAAATTAAAACTCGATCTGTCTACATGTAGGATTCCTAGATCTAAAATTACTACAATTATAACAAGTAACTTACCTCATGACTAAACAAGTTCAAGTCAATAGGAAATTAATGAGATAAAATAAAAACCACAATGAACAACCCAAATATGTACATTTATTCAACCCAAAATATAATAATGAGAAAGCCTTGCATATATAGGAAAGGAAGAGGAAATCCACCTATCATGTGGAAATTTAAATACTCCATATGATTAACAAGTGGTAGGAAAAATTCCTAAGATGGTGGGAAATTTTATAGCCCAACCAATTTGCAGCTACTTAAATTTTAAAACTAAAAAAATAGAAGTTGTTATTGTTGAGGAAAATATTATAATTAATTGTAGATTTCTTTTTCTTGCTTCATGAGACCCCTTGCTCCTTCAAAAGAGATCCCGAAGCCCCCACATGAGACCACATCCATATTATATTTTTATTTTTTTTCTCTTTTTCTCTACTAAAGCATTGCATGTTTTAATGAGGTGGGATGTACTTATTTAGTTGAATAAGGTATGGGTCCCATGGATGCAAGGGCTTCCTAAAAAATTCAATGGGTGTTGCTGAGATTTTTTAAGAATATTTTAAAGCTGGTGGTCACATAAATTTAATAGAGAAGTTCATCTTAAAATTTTAAGCTCTAAAATTAATGGAAGTTGGTGGGACTCTCATGAAATATAGAGATAAAAATAAGTAAATAAAAATAATTTTTTTTCATAAAGAAATGGATGCGAAAGGTGTGAAAGATACATTGCAGGTATGGGACAAAATCGAAGCTTGGGGAAATGAGGATTCTGCGGAGGTTGGTAGGCTATTATTGGATGCTGCGTCTGAGCTTAAAGATGCCAAGCATTAATGACATTGGATGTCAGTCGGGAATGTCAATTTACTGCTCGTGGAGGAAATTCCTATGTTAGCGATACCTGATGCATTTTTGAACTCAAAAGTAGAAATGCTCAGAAAAAATACAGTTATCACCAAATTCATTGGTATATGGCCATCACTAAGAAAAATTAATGACTGGATTGCACACAAGTGGCTAGGGGTTAAGCCAGAGGTCAGCTTCTTAGCATTAGGGTTTGTGCAGATTGTCTTCCAGTCAGAATTTGAAAGGGATAACATTTTGAATGGTGGGCCATGGTTCATGGGCAACGCCGGCTTGTTTATTAGGGCTTGGGAGCCTGGCTTCGACCCTCATAAGGAACTAGTTCTGAAGGCTCTGATTTGGGTTAGGATGTATAAATTACCATAGGAGTTATGGACGGAAGAAATCTTTAAGCTAATTGGGGATGCCTTAGGCGAGTTTGTTCACTATCTAAGGGCTTCTCAACCGGGAAGCTCGACTGCCTATGCTAGAATTTGCATCAAAATAGATCTGGGAAAACCTATTCGTCATGCAATTAGGCTCTCTTCAGTGATTGAAATTTAGCTCTAGGAGTTAGAATATGAATGCCTCCCCATTCGGTGTTTCAAATGCAAGAAAGTTGGCCATATTGCTAGAAATTGTGGTTCGGCTAAGGAACACTTCCCTGTCCAGAGGGTTGCGGTCTCTGCAGAGAATGGTTGATCTTCCTTAGGGGCAATCCCGAATGGCTTTTCTCCTGCCCATCTGAGGGCTGGGTTGGATGGGATGGAGCATGTTATGCCTAGCTCTAGTGCACCTGCAGTTATAGAATTCAATAATACGATGGTCGGTATGATGGCTAATAAAGATTCCAACACTGTTCCATCTAATAGTGAGGGTGGGGCCTTCACTGATTGTGGTGATGGCTGCAATGATGTCCTACAAGAAAATAATAAGGTGGTTGTGAATAACATTGAGGAAGATCTGAAATGCAAAGGTTTCAAGGGTAGTCGACATGCTAAGGTGACCTCTGACGATGAGGGGGGCTCTATGAATAGGGAAAATGATTGGAATATAGTTACAAGGAGTGGAAAGAAAGGAAAAACCAATGCGATCATGGATGTTGGTGGTCCCTCTCTGAGGGGAAGGAAATCAGAAGTGAATAAGGCTAAGCAAACAGCCATACTAGAGGTGGGGAAAGGAACACAGGACACCTTGAACAAATTCGTTAAGGTGGGAGGTGAGCACCTCCTTACCCTGCCCAAGAAATGAAGTTGGTTAGTTGGAATGTGAGAGGCTTGAATGGCCTGGAGAAGCGTCATTTGGTTAGGCGATTGATTGAGAGCGAGGTCCCGGATATTTGTTTATTACAAGAAACCAAGCTGGAGAAGGAAGTTATGTTGAACCTTTTTAACAGACTTTGGAAAAGTGGAGAAGGTTGCGTAGTTGGTGCAAGGGGCACGGCTGGTGGTCTAGCAATTATATGGAATAATTTCAGGTTCTCTGGTGAAAAAATCACTTCAGACTCACATTCACTATCAATTGATCTTAGGCATTTGTAGGGCAACGAAAGGTTTGTGGTCACCAATGTTTACGGTCCCAACATTGAGTGTGAGAGGGGCTCTTGCTAGGATTGTTTGAAATCATTCATGTCTACATTCTCCTCTAGGAATTGGATTGTTGGTGGAGATTTTAATTCCATCCTAGCTCCAGAACATAATGTGGGTGGAAGGATGTGTAGCAGTTTGGGTTCTGATGGGTTTAGGCAGCTTTGTGAGGAGCTCTCCCTAGTTGACATACAACCTAGAGATGGATGGTTCACATGGTCCAATAATAGAGTTGGTGAGGATAACATTTTATGTAGGCCGGATAGATTCCTTGTCAATTCTGACTGGCTCTTGGATTCAATTCAATTTTGGTAAGAGGTCTGTGACTTTGGTGGTTCAGACCATTGCCCTATCTACTTGAACTGCTCCTTGTGTTGTAAATCGAAGGGTATACCCTTCAAGATGGAGGTGTTTTTGTTTGAACATCCAGATTTTTCTGAGGCCTTAGAAGGTTGGTGGTGTAAGGTGATAAAAGGGAATCGTAGGTTTGTGGTTTACCAAAAACTCCAAGAAGTTCGTTGCTAGGTAAAGGCTTGGAACAAGAAGGTGGTGGGTGACCTATTTGCCTCCAAAGTAAAAATTGAAGGCGACTTGGCTGTTATTGAAAGGGAGTTGGTGACATCTAGCATGTCCCTCTCATTAAGAGATAGAGAAAAAGAGAAGCTAGAAGAACTCAATCATTTGCTACGCATGGAAGAAATCTTTTGGTTGCAGAAGTCCAGGATCAAATGGTTGAAGGAAGGCGATAATAACACAAAAATTTTCCATCTTTCTACAAATATAAGAAGAAATCAAAATAAGATTTAAAGATCCTTTTACCCAGTGGCTCTCTGGTGGAAGACATGGAAGTTATCAGGGAGGAAGGGAGGAATTTTTTCTTTAATCTTCTTGGGATGGTTGGGGAAAACAATTTGGAGGCTCAAATTATTTGCCTGAGTAACATCCCTCAACTCGTTGATGGTGGTGAGAACATTTAGCTTATGGCTCCCTTCACTAAAGATGAGATTAAGTCTGTCGTTTTCTCTTTAGGAGCAATGAAAGCGTCGGGCCCTAATGGGTTTCAGGTGGGATTTTTTCAAAAGTATTGGGATTTAGTAGGTGATGATGTTTGGCTGGCTACTGAAGAATGTAGGAACAGAAAGTGGATGATGTGTACATGGAACAAGACATACATTGCTCTTGTCCCTAAATTCAAGAGCCCTAAGTTCTTTGATGAATTCAAACCGATTGCTCTGTGTAATTATTTGTATAAGATAGTTTCTAAGGCAATGGCAACAAGATTAAAAGCTTGTTGAGTTGGGATCATTTCTGAGGAGCAGTGTGGTTTTTTGAAAGGTAGGAAAATCCTTGACGGGGTGGTCCTAGCTCATGAGACCATCCATTCGATAAAAGAAAGGAAGAAAGATGGTATGATCGTTAAGCTAGATATGAACAAGGCCTTCGACAAAGTTTGTTGGGGTTTCTTAATTACGGTCATGGAAAAAATGGGCTTTGGTCAGAATTGGTGTGATTGGATTTTCAGCTGTATTTCTTCTGTGCAATATGTTGTTTTGATCAATGGGAAGGCTACTGAATTTTTCCATGCTAGGCGGGGTCTCCATCAGGGAGATCCTCTTTCTCCCTTCCTCTTCTTATTGGTGGCGGAAACTCTCAGCTATGCTTTAAAACAGGTTATTTCTAAAGGTAGTATTAAAGGTCTTCAAGTCTCAAGTAACATTGCCAATCTCACTCATCTTCAATTTGTAGATGACACCTTACTTCTCGAAGAGGCTATTGCTCACAAGGCTCGAGGTATCAAAAAAAATATCCATACTTACGAGTTGGCTGGGGGTCAAAAGGTGAATGCTAACAAGTCTCGCATCTTCTTTCTTAAGGATCCTTGCCCTCATTCCTTAGAGATTCAAGGAATTTTGGGATTCGATGTGGACTTCCTTCCTAGTAGTTACTTAGGCATGCCCCTGGTGGATAAGAGGACCTATGATTCTAAATGGAAAAAGGTTGTGGACAAGATTCAGAACAAGCTGGCTTCCTGGAAGGGCAAGTGGCTATCCCTGGCTAGTAGAATCACTTTAATCAAGGAATCTTTGGTAGCAATTCCCACGTATACCATGTCAGCCTTTCAAATTCCTAGCAAAGTTGCTAAGGCTTTGGAGAAAACTCAAAGGATTTTCCTTTGGCAAGGTACGGAGGAGGCCTTTAAATACAGTTTAGTCAAATGGGAAGATGTATGCAAGCCGAAGATCATGGGTGGATTGGGTTTTCGAAACATAAGGAATATGAATAAGGCCCTTGGGTCTAAGCTTGGATGGAGAATATATGAGGAAAGTGACAGAATGTGGAGCAAGGTATTACAATCCAAATACCTTCAGAATAAGGTCAGTTTCCTTTTTAACGATAGTGTTGTCCTTCCTAAAGGCTCTAATATTTGGAATTTTGTTCCAAATTGTCTCAACGTTCTCTCGCCTGATCTGGTTTGGAAGGTGGGCAAAGGGGATAAGGTGTGGTTCTGAAGGGACCCGTGGCTTGAAGATCAACCTTTGAGAGAGAATGTTGCTTTTATGCCTTTAGCCTCCTTTTTGGAACCTAGATATGTATTGTTGGTTAGGGATTATAAGGAGTATAGAAACAATGGTTGGGCTTGGAAGACTCTGGAAGGCTTAAATAATGAATTGGGCTTGGCATGGAAAAATGTATTGGTGAAACTTAATTTGATCCCTTTTTCAGAGGAAGAGGATAGACACATGTGGCGGTATAGCAATGATTGCAAGGCTTCTATTAAAGCGGTTTACGAGAGATACTTTTGTTTGGGTGATAAAATAAACCCTATGGTTTTGTCCAAGGTTTGGTATAAGCTGGGTTTGCCTAAGGCCTATTCCTTTCTCTGGATTGCTTGGAAAGGAAAATCCTTGACTTGGGATCAGCTGATTAAGCTGGGGAAGATTGGTCCTTCTCGATGCGTTCTTTGTGGAAATGCGGACGAAGATGACAACCATATCTTCCTTTATTGTGAGTATACTCAAGTGATGTGGGGTAGATTTCTCAATCGTTGGAATCTTGTTTGGGCTATGCCTCAGAATATTGATATGCTTCTATCTGGATGGATTTTCAAGATTGAAAGCCCCAGTCTTAGATTCATCTGGGAAGTGTTTCGGGCTATATTGGTGTGGAATGTTTGGCTTGAACTGAATAGAAGAATATTTTTAGATCAAGCAAGAGGGGTGGACTGGTTATGGGACAAGGTTGAATGCTCTCTGAATGAGTTTGGAGAGGTAAGGAAGAATAAGTTCTTGCAGGTCAGTGCAGTTGAGGAGTGGCTTGCCAATGCTTGGCCCAAGTTTCGCTGGCTGGGATGTTCTGCTACCCCTAGGAAGAAGCTTTCCAAGCATCAACATGTTAGATGGTTCCCTCTGGATCCTGGCTGGATTAAATTAAATTTTGACAGTGCTACTAGGGGTAACCTTGGGAAAGTAGGCGGTGGTGGTATTTTTAGGGATAATAATGGACAGCCTTTGGGGTTCTACTCAATGGACTTTGGTAAGGACTCCAATAACTTGTCTGAGGCTAGGGCTCTATGGTTTGGCCTTCTTATTGCCAAGGAGAAAGGTTGGAATCATCTGTGGGTGGAAGGTGATTCAAAGGTTATTATTAGCCTTCTTGATAAGGATTCTTCTAGTTGCTGGTGGTTGAATCAGATTATGGTGGAAGTCAGAAGTTTGGTTCATTAGTTTAGTAAGTTTAAGGCATCTCATATACTGAGAGGGGGAAATCGTGTTGCCGATTGGGCTGCCAATGAAGGAGTGAACTCTGGTTTAGGTTTGGCTTCTGGGGTAGCTGGGTTAAAGGATTCTTATCCTCCTAAGTTAATCAAACTGTTACAGATTGACATCATTGCTCATCCCCCTGACTTGGATCCTGCTCATTAATTCGCCTTGGTTCTGCGTGTCTTCCGGTCTGTGTGCTTTGGATTCTTCTTTGTTGTTGGCTTGTATCTTATGCTGATTTGTTTGTTGGTGGTGAATGGTTGTCTTGCGAGCAGTGCTTTTAGTTTCCTATAGTATCCATACCAACAGTTCTCTTTGATGGGCTTTTCCCTACAATTTACAGGTCCCTGGTCCCTTACCAAGGTTTTATTATCAATAATAATAATAATAATAATTTTTTGTCCAAATTATTTTCTTGATGGGAACGTAAAACTTTAGATGATTGAAAAGTGTCAAACAAAATTTCTAAATTTGTGGGGCAATTTCTAGTCCCACACCATTTTCACCCACTCAAATCTATAGCCTTAAAAAGTAGGGGTTGCTATTATTCAAGATAAGATTCTAGTTAATCATGTAGCATTTTTTTTTCATGAGAACCCCTTCTCCTTGAAAATAGATCCTGGAGCCACCCATTGGACCCTAGCCTATGGTGTCCAACATAATTTACATAACTGATTCCATTGGGTCTTCATCATGATGGGAACTAAAAATAGCTCATAGTTTTCACAACACTATTAGTTGCCTCCACTTTTCGTTCAATTTCCTTAGGGTAGTAAAACTACCATCTTAAAATAGCATGGAATCTTGCATTATATATATTATTATTTTACATTTTTTATATATCAATCATTATATTTATTCTTTATAATTGTTTATGTTTTATATTCATGATCAGATTAAAATTTTTTTAAAAATCTTTTAAATGTGACAATCCATTAGATAAAATGTGTGTGCATTTAATTTATCTTGACAATTCTCTTTTAAAATCCATTTAATTACTTAGAATAATTAAATTGAAAATGTGGGTTGTGAGATTTAAGGACATAAAATTATATAAACTACCTTTTTTTATTCAATTTTTTTCTTGTGAGAACCTATATATATTTTAAGTTAAAGAAAGCATATTGAAAAAACATGAGAACTAAACTATTAATTCATTGATGTTTATACCAAAATTGGAAATTAGTAGATTGTATTAGATAGTGTGAATGGGAACTATGACATAACTAATTAGGAAGAAGTAAACCATATAATAATAACACCTTATGACATAGGTATCTTGTGAAATGAAAGAAACCAAATAGTAGTTGGATTTTATCTTATGATATATATGAAATCAAATGAATCTTTGAGAAAGAGACAAATGAAGTAAAAGGTATCTCTGTAACGCCCTACCACGCAACCCCGAAGGAAACTAATACATCTCACATTTATGGTACATTTAAAAAAAAAACTAACATACAACATGATATTAACATTCAACACTTGAAATGTAACTATACATGTACAACATATAACAAAGTCCCTTAGGGTTACATGACTGCATTACAATCGAATCAACATCATTACATCACATGAAAGGTAAATATACACCAGTAACCATAAGATAACATGAACAAGGACAAAACATTATATTAGGAAGATACATTAACCAAGGATTATTATATTACAATGCCACTTCCCAACAAAGTACAAGAAGGATGAATTACATCTGGAACGCATGAATACAAAGTTCCAGTACAACTCAATCAACGGTTGGGAACCCAATGGGGTACATAGCATGTTTCGCCCGACCACATGGGCCCGAAGACCCACCCCCCATGCTAGGAGTTGATAAGAAAGATCTTGAACCAAAACAGTCAGGAGAACAATGACAACATGACTCCACGACAAGAGAACCCACAAAACAAGACAACATCCACTTCCAGAGGAACAAAGGCAATAAGGGAAACAACAAATAAACACAACTGCTAAAGGATGGAGTGTCATCACATAGTTGTTATGGGTTACCCTGGCGTAACCTTCCTAGGCTACCAGATCACTCTGGCCACCTCTACCGGCCATCGAACCCCCATGTCGCTATGTAGAATCAACATACCTTTCCAAAATTACTATGTAGAGGCAAAGTCGTTGATCTTTCCATTTCTGGCCTTCCCACTCATCCCAAGCCTAAACGAGCACTTAGGCCCATGAGTGAGGCTACATTATATGAATTAATCTGAGATACTACCCAACCCCCTAATTAATTAATTAAGTTATCACTTGATTAAACTCTCAAGGGTTACCCTAGACCAACCACTTTGGGTGTCAGACCCCCATTGAGAGCCACTCCCCCTTACCAGCAACAAAATATAAAATTCACAACAGCCAAGCCAACTTACACAAGATACCAAAACCAAACAAAATATCAATCACCACATGAGGCATGCACCATCTCACGCTAGAACTTCATAGTAAAGAAAACCACTTTTCAAGTGCAAGGCTTAACCCACCAAAATCAAACAAGCAACAAGAGCAACCATTCCAAAGGAACCAACAAGAAGAAATAATTATTAAACAACATTTTCTTTCCCCTCCTTTGGAAGCCTAAAAAGACCAACTACCCAAAACTCACAGACGAGGGTAAGTCAAAGCAATACGAGTTTCCAAATAAAATTCCAACACAAATTAAATAAATAAACTCTCCTCAATTTGAAATAACACAAGAGGAAGATATATCAAGAGGGAAACATCACAATTGACCCCTCCAAGCACGAATCCATAACATGTACAATTAGAAAAATAACAATAAACAATCAGTTACATATTATCAATCTGCTCACTAAAAAGTCATTTACAACCATCACTATATTTTATTTATTTGTTCATCACAAAGTATTTTTAAATAATTAGGAAATTATATAAATATATTATCTAGTTACCCCAATACACATATAATCACACACAGCTTTGCTTTTATTCTAAATCATATTATATATATATAAACTATACAATTATTTAAAATATACTAAGCAAATAACATATACATCGCAACTATACATTTATATTTATCTTTCAATACCATATCGGAGGTTAGACTAATGTATATCATTTCTTCGAATAACATTATCTCTAACTTATCAACTACATCTTAAATCAAACCGCATCTCACAATACTTAATTATTGTCTATGATATATGTCATTCTAATTCTACAATTCCATTATTAGAGAATACTACGAATTCAACATTTAAAAGATTATCCAACGTCATTATTTAACTAAACCCTTCAATTACCAAGCTACTATTAATTCAATTTATATCGTTTTCTAATTTAATTTCAACTATGTTTATCTACATTACCACATAATTATAAAGCACAAATTATTCTATTTCTAACACTATAATACAATACATGTATACATTTATATAAACATGTCTTGTTGCCAGCATCATTTAAAACATATAAAGATCCCCTCAAAACCAAATCAACTCAAGAAGAAACTACATTGGAATGGAATCACAAAAGATAATCAACCTTTAATTCACTAACACAATCAAAACGATAAATTTCCAAGAACGTTTAACTCATCATTACATTTTATCTTTCCATTCACTGAAAAATCAGTTAAAACACAATAATAATTTAATTTTCCTATTTACTTACATTTTCATATTCAATTATCTTATGCAATAAATATCCTAAATTATTGTATTATATTTTAGTTTTAAAAGAAACATAAATAAATAACATAATTTACTTTTCCTTATTTTAAAGTAACTTCCATAATTATTTAAAAATGAAGAAAATCTAAAAGAAGATGTATAATTTTTTATTTTTTTTGAACAACCAAAATTCTATCTTACTTTTCTACTTTATTATAAATCCATCTTTTAAAAAGATCAAAAAGGAGGAGGCCTTAATAAACTACGTATGAGATTTAAACCTAATAATCTTAAGGATTTTGTTTTTACTTTTCACGTTTCTTCCAAACCGCTCCCCTCTATGCACCTCCAACGTAGACTTTTTTTATATCGTTTTTTTAAATCTCGTTTCCTTTTATTTGTTTTGAGTATGCCTTGCAGTAAAGCTATCGGTTGACCAAGAGAATTTAGCAGACTTCCCTAAATGCATGACAGCAAGCCAAAGAGTTGCAAAAGCAACGACAAAGGTAGTTGAAGAACCTTTCAAGCAAACATATGGGCAGAAGGGCATGGGTTTATCTCATTTATTGAAATGGTTGCAAATACACACAATCGGATTTAAATTCTTTAAGAATACGATGATTTCTAGGTCTATGTATATATATACGTACAAATACTCATTTTACTTGCATCTCTATAGAATCAAAATAAATAATGACATGTTATCTAACCTTCTTAATCAATCAAGCATTTTCAAGTTATGAGGAAATTGTTTACAAGGATAGGAGAAATGAAACTTGGAATCCTACGCCTAGCAAAAAAATCTTGCAGCTGAGATCACAAGTCCTTCACAATTGCAACTCGAATCCTTCAAATCTTTAACTTAATTTCAAGATCATCAATCTACTTGAAAACAATTTCTAACAAAACCTTATTCTTTCAAAATTATTGTTGCAGAAAAAAGTTTTCCATTTCGAAACAAAATCAACTAATCATCCATTTTCCCCAAAATTGTTCCATATATAAAAACAGAGAGAGGGATTTTATTTTTCGAAGACAAAATCAAGTAATAATCATGTAATAAACAAGTTTCCCATACAACTCGTTTAAAGTCGTGCGCATTATATTTTTCCATCTTTTCTTGTTTTTTTTTTACACTTTAGTTTGCAAATCCTATCTCCTTATCTATTTTAAATTACTTTATTAAAATAATTATCTTATCTCCATCTTTTTCTATTTTCTCTTGTTCTTACTTTAGTTCTAAATCTATTTTCAAAGATTTATTTTAAATCACATTGTTTTATTATATTTAAATAATTATCTTCACAAGATAATAAATTATCAATTATAATTAAATACAATACTTTTACCATGAAAATTAATTTATTTATAAAATAATAACTATTTACTTAATACTTCATAGACTTAATTTATTTAATTATTATTTTAATTTTCCAAATTCATTTAAATTACCTTGAAGGAAAATTTTAATTTACTCAATTAATTAAAAAAATTCATTATATTTACTACGCAATTCAATAATACAATAAACAACGATAGCAAAAATAAATACTTACACCAATATCGGAAAGGCCACGATAGGGAACCACTACATCCTCCCCTAGGCCGACTTACTCCAAGAAGTCACGAGGTGAAGTAGAAACACATGCAATCATAAGCACTTACAATACCATAACTTAACAATCATATCAATAATAAAATGATATTAATAAGATCGTTTAAAATTTAAACCTACTCAAAGAGCTGATGCAAAAGCAATGAAGCGACAAGCGAATCATCATCAAACCATGATGATGGGAATTTGACAAACAAGGATGAAGAGCTTTCTTATCCTTTCCAGATTTTCCACGTCATACCCATTAGGGTTTTATGGTGCTTGCCCAGTCCTGACAGTGCAAGTGGAGTCGAGGCTTGGTACTTGCAATCCTACATAAAAGCAAACATTGTGTACAATATATATATATATATATATATATATCTAATTACAACCACACTGTGAGAGGAAATTGCAGCGTAGTAGGGAACTCGCGAGTGAGTGATACTACACTGTCCCTCTCACCAGACCACAAATAATAACCACATCTACCAGAACAACCCAAATAATCAATTTATCTCATAAACAATCCACTATTTAACAGTCAGAATAATAATCACATAATGATCATACTTGAGTGAATCTATATCATGTACATGTCGAGCGGGATCACTCTTTGGGAAAATGTATAAGTATCTACCTGCCATTTCCCAATTCGTTACCTTTATCATCAAGAGTTTTCTAAAGCCCCTACCTGAAATCACATACTAAGGTGGAAACATAACACATTAGTACTTGATCATTTCAGGTGATTCTTTACCCTCGCTATGCTACATTTCCATAAGAGTACAATATAATTGTCCACACAAGCCCATATTTTTGTTAAATATCATCATTTACAAACAAGGCAATCCACTTTATCCATTATTCAAAAAAACATTTCACAATATTTCCAATAAAAGACCAAAATGTTACACCTCAGTTTCAAGGAAACACAATTCATTCCTCCATAAACACAACATCAAAAACACATATCATAATTATCCCAATCAACTAAACTATCAACCAATCAAAACAAAAGGGTGCACAAGCACCAATGAAGTATTAAGGTATCTAATACATCATAAAAAAGTATCAGTGTAAAGATAACCACATGAGAGCACTACATCTCAGTCCCCTGTACCACAGGGTTTGCACAGGATTTTGAGTCAACTGCTTGACCACTACCAGTCATCTCCACATTTGTGCCCTGATGTTCCACCCCATGAATATCATCAACTATAGTCGCTTTGTGGAACCTATCTACATCACCCCTTGATGACTCTGTGGCTGTCGACCTTTGACTGAATCCAGGTGTACTTCTATGTAGACATCTAGCAATTGGCCTATTAGTTTACAGAGTAACATCCTACATCACTTCCATTACCTCTACCTCAAGGAGGAGCACTGAGCTGTCAGAATCTACCTCTGCTAGTTGTAGTTTGTATGCTCTGAGCTGACTGGTCAAGACGATAAAGCCTGGCTCGCTACCAATTTTAGATTCTCCTATACGAAGGATGACCACAAGTCTGAACACCAATCATCCAAATCCCATCCTCCAAAACACCTCTAAAACTAGGGGAGGTAGGAAAACATTCCCTCACAAGGTCCATCATAAGTCCCACTATACTTAGGACTGTTCAACTTCCTAAGGGCTCTTCCTTGACCCTGTCATCTATTAGTTTAGGGTCTCCTATATTAGATGATTTTTTGATAAAATGTAAATGCTTTGAATATATAGTTGTTGAATAAATTAAACCTCAAAACTTATGAGTAAGGTCTACTTGCTTTTTCTCTTAACTTAACTAAGCTGGTCGATTATTCTTTTAACTCTTACTTTGGGAAATGAATAGACTTTTTCTACATAAATAAATCTAGGTTTTACATTATTTTTAGGCAATATTAATTATATGTGAGGATGTAAAGGTAGGGTTTTTCAAAGGTCCATTGGAAAAAAAAAGGTTAAAAAGGAATATTTTATTAAATAAGTAAAACATAAGTGATATCCTATCTCAACTCAAAGCTTCAATTTCTTTTTTTTATAAAATTAAGTTCAGATTTATTTGCATCATTAATACTAAAAACAAAAAAAAGATATATCAGTTTATAGGTGATATAATTTTTAATTAATCTTATTAATTTTTATCTTTTTTATTTATATGTTGAAAAAATTGTTTTTGATATTGATAAAAATAGATTTTGACTTGGGTGTGAAGCCTCAATGAAGTAGTCAATGGGAAAACAAAACAAATACTATGAGATATGGGACAAACCAAACAATTTATCAAGACAAATTGGGGTGAGACTATGAGCATGATCATAACCTAAGCTAAACATGGTTGATCCACAATAAATAAACCAATATCTAACTAGTTAAGTCAAGCTCCCAATGAAATACTTGAAAACATCAAACAAAGAAGCCATTAATCAAGAAACTAACTAGAAATGCATAATGGAAACCTATTCTAATGCATCAAACCTCATCCCATCGGGGGATTGGTGTTGAATTGATGTGGAATGTCATCCCTTTCCCAATCCCTTGGTTGAAACAAGCTTGAAAATGGATTCCATTGATGAAAGATTAGCTAAAATGGATGTAAAAATCTTACTAAAATGGATGTTAAATGCTACAATGCTTGTGGAGAATGCTCTAAAATTCAATATAGTATAGTTACTTTGAATGAAAGTGGATCATTTTCTCATAGAAATGAGGACTATTTATAGGAGAAATAGTCGAATCAATTGTTAGAAGTAATTTGATTGATTAATGGATGAAAATCAATAAGCGGAGATGGCATGGATCAAGGATTCCAATCAATGGATGACAATGCAAGTTGACAAGGATCAAGGATTTTAATCAATGACTCTCATTGATTTGAAGAAGCACACTTGCTAAAAATTAAGAAGTTACAAGATATTTCCCATTTTGGAGGAGTGCAAATGGAGGAATATTCTAAGGGAATATTGCCTTGCAAGTGGGATGGTGGGAGAAATTAGCTAATTAAGTAATTTAAGAAATTAAGTTTAATTGTGCATGATGGAGGAAATTGGGTTTTTAATTAAATAATTAACTTATTTGATTAAAGTGGGATAATTACATTTAATTAAATAATTAGGATTATTCAATCAAATGAGGAGAGTTAAAAAGTTTAATTAAATAATTTATATTATCTAATTAAACAGGATGAGATTTAGCATGAAATGGGTTGAATTGACCTAATAAAATCAATTATCTGATTAATAGACAAAAGTAATAAATTTAATTAAAAAATGAAGATTATTTAATTAAATGGTCGAAAAGAGGTGATTCAGGATGAACAGTGTTAGTAATCAAATTTAGGTGTGCAATATTGATCAGGACAATTTTAAGTGTCTACAAAGACAATAGTAGCCAAGCTACACAACACAACACCAATAAAAAAGTAACAGACACTAGATTTACTTGAAAACCAACTTAAACAATGCTAGCCACAACCTTGTTCACTCTCATACCTTTCACTCTAGTATGGGATTGAGAGAGATTTTGGATGACTTTTTTTGCCTTTGTACAATAGTTTGGGATATATTATCATCCAAGTCCTCAAAATAAGAAATCATGATTCCTTTACACAGGGCTCAACTAAGTGCATAGGAGAAACACTGTAATGTCGAGGTAGAATAGCCAAACAATGAACAATCTCCATATAGGTAGGTTGAGGAAAATCCAAAGCTTATGGCACAACAAGTTGAATAGTGAGGTTGGGACTCATCGATGAGAGCTCATAGAACAATGGTGGTGGGGCTTCCTAGAGTCACACTAATCACATAAGATCTAATATCCTTAGAAGACATGTCATCCTGAGAAGAACCATCAAATAAAGAGCTAGAGGTATGAATAGTCAGTTGATCTTCATGGGCATTCTTCCACCATATAGTTATGCCCTTGCATCGAGAGAGTGGATAATTAGTAGCTAGGTGGTGGGTGTTAAAGTATTGCTCACATCTAAAAGGGATACCATAGTCAAGTGGTTGATTCCAAGGATTATCTCCCAACATCAAAATCATGTCCTCATGTAGAGTCTTGAATATATTAATGTCCACAAGAATATGATAAAAACTAGAGCGACCCATGTAGGAAGTAGTAGAGACAACCTTAAAGAAACAACCAATAGAGTTGCTAACAACCTCACAACAAGAATCTTCTTAGAATTGGAGAGGAAAATTTAGAAGACAAACCCACATAGGTAGATAACATTAAGAGGTTTAGAAAGGGGGCTAAAGGAAAAATTTCAAGTCTTGACTAAGTGAGAGTGCTCTCCCCACATCCACAAACCATTTTCAAGCACCAAATCCATGTCCTTTGAAGAGTCAAATGACATAATGGAGAAACCTTTATCACAAGGGAAGAGCTCAATCTTGTCCTCAATGTCATGCTTTTAAGAATTCAAGACCCATTTGTGAAGATTGGGAAGTGAAGGCCAAAATTAGTTGAATTTTCAAACCAAGCCCCTACATTGATAAAAATATTTTCTTTCAACCACATTCTATCCATTAATCACAATTGGGAAAGATTTGGCGCAGGGGAGGAGCCATGCTTTGTCACACCCCATTTTTGGACTAGTTAAATTGCATTTCTTTAACTAAGACTTTGTTATGCATTTTTAATTGTATGATAAAAATTATGGTTTGTGGATATTTACATTGAAAATTATTTTTATATTTATGATGTGTTGAAAGAAAATATCAATTAAAAGATATAAATGTGAATTTAGCATCTTTATGATATTTTTAGTGAATGATTTATATTGTGTTATGATACAATGGTTAATGAATTAACTACCTTGACAGGTGAATGAGGTGGATGTAGAAAAAGTTAGTCTCCCCTTCTAGATGAGGAGGAAGAGCATCACTGAAGAGAGGGAGGTAGATAAGGGATACTTGCCAACACATCATGACTATGAGAACTCACATATGCACACAATGTTATGTCTTGTTACATATATTGTCTTGATATTCATCTTAATTCATAAGTGTGATGGTAGCTTGAATCATAACATCATATTGGTTTTTCTATTTGGTTGTTCTTCATTTCTTTTTGTCATGATTGACTTCGTAATTGATATTGATTTCTTGTCTTGCAATTTTCTTGTCATTATGTTATAAACCTGATAGGTTTTTTGTTACAAGAAGAGTACATTAATTATTCTTTTATGAGATATATTAAATAAAGTGTGTGTGCATACATATACATGTCTTTGTTTAAAAGTTTGCTAAAAAGAAATATATATACACAAATTATATATGTATGTATGTATATAAGTGTATGTATGTATGCATATGTATGTTTATATATGTATGTATATTTAGATATGTATATGTATATGTATGTGTATATATACATACATATATATACATACTTACATACATATGTACATACATACATACATACATACATATATACATACACATGTGTATATGTGTGCATATATACATATATATACATTACATATACATATGTGTGTGTGTGTGTAACAAACTAACTCATACTACAAAGGAATTACTTTGTTTTTTACCATAGAAGTAAAATAAAAAATTTGCTTAAAAATAGGAATGTAATTTTTTTCTTTTTCATATATCATTTATTGCACATTTCATATATGAGAGTATAAAACAATTTTGAATTTGAACTTCATTTTCAACTTGAAAATGAGATACAACTTTCCATTTATAATTCATACATGATAAACTATCAAGTACACAAATTTACAAATTACAATGTAGTTTAAGGCCAAGTCTTCCATATCTACACAATGCTTACATTTCACAAGTCTTAGTGTTGTTGTTTGCAAGAGGGAGAACATCGCCCAAGTGCTTTACCTCTAACCATAGACTGATGGTCCCTCACACACCTTCCAACTAGAAGTGGCCCTACCCTTCACGAAGAGTATAGACTAAGGAACCCACAAGTATGACATCCAATTTTCTAATGTTATGTCCTACATAACCAATCAACCATACAACTTTAGACTTCTTTTTAACTAAGTATGACCAATCTGAATGACTATGTAATTTAGATCACGATGAATTGACTAATGCAAGCAGAGACTTTTACATTACTTTGGCCAAAGTTTTGAAAACATTTCAATCACTTCCTTAAGAAGTTGAGTCATATGTTCACACACCTCTAACTCGACTTGGAAACCACCTTGACCTAAGGTTTAACTCAAAATTACTATTTGACCAATTGGTTTGACTTTTCATAAAGCTACTCAATCATAATGTAATGATTCAATAAGTCAGTAAATGACTAGGGTTATGCTTTTCTAACTTTGAACACCCATGTTATGTTCTCGTAACAACTTGGGACTTGACAACCGCTACTTGTTGAAGTCCTTAATTCTAACCATGAGAGTAAACTACTCTCCCATTTCTATGCACATTTGGTTAATATTTATGAGACAAAGTCATCAACTCGAGACACTTGGTCTCATATTTAAGGTATTAACTACATGTCAAATAAGTACAATAATCTAATATTAAAAATAATTAGATCACTTCTTAAATAATGTTTTAGACTTTACAATGTTCTACCTTATAATTTCATTCTTTAAGAACACAATAACAATTCTGGTTAATCATGATATTAAATACTGTCTTATTTTATTCAAAGTAAAACTATGTTAAAGTATTGAATATTATTTAATAAATCAGCTTATAAATATGTTTTTAATTATTTAACTTAGTTGAGAAAGCATCTTGCTTATCTCACATTTAAATAATTACATCTCATAAAATATTCATTATGTAAACTTTTATAAACGTCTATATATAAAACTGAAAATAATCTCTATGTGAGAAAATGAAACAAATCAATCATTTTAACACAACAACAAATTATCTTTTCTAATTTGCTGCTTATTTCAAAATGAAAGATAAACAATTTAAATTCTAGTTTCAAATTAAAAAATTAAACTATTTTTCCTCTATTTTAATTTGACTTATTCTTCAACAAGAAAACTAATCTTTCTCTTTAAAAATTTATAAACTTTATAAAATACAAACTAAAAATTACACAAAGAAAATGAATATAAAACGATCCTATGATATCCTTTCTCTTCTTTACACTTAAGCTCCAAAATCACAATCAAAATGATTTGTACAAAACTTCCCCAACAAATGCAACTTGTAAATGTTGAATCTCTGTATAAGCTTGATAGAGACTCTTTACCTCTTGTTGTTCCTACTGCTCATAATTATATTCTTATTAACAAATTAGAGAGAAAAAGAATAATGAAATTTCTCTTCTCTTTAGAGGAAGGGACCTAGTAGTTGAGCATGTTTCAATAGTTGTGATAGTAGTTGTTTATATAATGTCCAATATTTGTGATAGTAGTTGTTTAGATAATGCTCAATAGTTGTGACTTGACTATCCATAATTAAACAAAATGTATTCCTTTGATCTAAAAGCAACCAATCATGTGATGCCACATCAGCACTCAACTACCCATGATGTGAATGCACAAGTATTGGTCTCACTTTTCTTTTAGGCCTTTTTTGGACACCTTGACAAAAAGCATGCTGATAATGGCATCATATTTGATATTGATGTGGCCCTGAAAGCTTGAAGTTATAAACAGAGGACTTGCCAAGTAGCTGGTGTAAAAAGGAGGAGTGATTTGAAATTTTTAGGTATGATATTAATTAAATGCAATTAAGGTGCACTCCTCCACAAAACTTGAGAAATAACAATGCAACTGGGAACTTCTCCCTGCAGATTTCAAAAAGCATGTGCAAAAGAATAAAGACAAAAATTTATCTTTCACTATCTCTGCACTCAAGGTGGATAATGGAAGCCAAAACTATTACATAGTTGCTGCCTTTCCTCAAACTCACTAAGAGAATTAAACTCAAAAAGAAATTACAATCACTATAAATCAATATAACTGTGCAACATCATCATGCCAAAGCCAAAACAATGATGAGAAAAGAGATCACAAATATAAACACTGTTGCCCTTCTTTAGTGGCTGCAACACAGTTTTAATTATATGTTGGTAGTTTAAGATGTAACCAAACACAGTTTTAATTGCCACTTTAGTGGCTGCAACAGTTCCTTGGTTTATAGTGCCACTCTATTACCATAAACTACTTAATATGCCACACCACTTAGCATTAACTATGCATTCGTTTAATAGATAAAATTGTCACTTTAGTGGCTTATAAAAGAGTTGAAACTAATGTGCCACTTTGTGGCCTTCATAATGGCTTAAATGCCATCCCAAAATGTCGTTAAATATACCATCAATTGAGGCTTATTTGCCTCTAAATGTTGGCATTAATAATTTTTAATTTACTTCATTGCTTTACTTTCATGGGCATGAAAAATATGCGTTCAATTATAATCATTATATTATATATATAATCTATCTATATAAATATATATATACATATATAATTGATATTATAACTATATATATACATATCTATATACATACATATGTATATACATATATACCTATGTATATTATATATAAATACCATTTAACACAATTTCATAATAATCAATTTATATTGTTTTTAAATTCAAGATTAATTAATTGATTAAAAAATTATTTCAAACATAAACAATTTTATTTTCCTCAACAAAAGAGAATTGTTGAGAAGATGTGTCTCAACCTTGCAATTACATAAGGTAATGTTTAACCAACGACTAGGGGGAACAGGGAGATCGGGCGGGAGAGTGGGGAGGCATGGGGGGACCCCCTTCCCACGAGGGGTCCAAGGGATCATCCCCCCGGCTAGGGCTCGGGGGTAGCACCCATGAAAGGAAAATTTTATTTATATTTTATTATTGTAAATATAGACCACTCATCATTATGTCTCATATCTGATGGCCGATATTTTATTAGCTTGACTTTCCGTAGAAGACAACCCTATTTTATGAGGGAATTGTATTATGGATGTTAATTGTGATGTATCATGAGAATCTGATAGCGGTTGTGTTGCCTTTGTATCTCTGAGTGGTGATATTCCTATGAGAAGCTTGCTCTGCAAGTATATTGTAATCTTTGTGATTTTTGAATAATAATTGGGCAGCTTTTGGAGTGTGGAGTTTTTCTCCTAAAATGGTTTTCCCTATTTAAATCATTGTGTTGTGGTATGCATGATATTTGTGTTTATTTTTGTAACTATTAAAGATCTGTAATTTTTTGCATTATTCTCCTCTCAAGATTAGTGTAGGAAAATGTTCCGCTACCTTAGCTTCCTTACAAGAATAGGAAAGACTTGACTAGGTTAGACTTAATCTTTCGACTCAACTCAACACAACTCGATTTTTGACAAAAACACAAAAATTGACTCAATGATAAGAGTAGGGTAGACCTATGTGAGTGTGTGAAACTCAATTGATATTTAACCTATTTTTTGGAATTCTATATTCCTCTCTTTGGTGATACTCTCCCTCTCCCTCTAGAGGGCAAGAAAAATAGTCTTGCATTTCACTTAGAAATCATTCAAATAGTTAGCCATTATAAATCATGACATCATCATAATCTTGATTCAATAACATATAATCATCATAATTAAAATATATTGCATTGCATATAATTTCATCATAATGTTAAATAACATAAAGTCATCATTAGGTATCAACTTGCATTTTGACGTAAACAATTAAAAGTAACTTGGTAAAACAAAATCAAGGTGTAACAATATATATGTACATATATGTATATATATCATACATACATACATACATACATACATACATACATGCATGCATGCATACATACATATATATATTTATATTCACATCCCACATAGTGAAGATCAAGAAAGTAAGAAAATAATAATAAAAGGGTTGAAAGGATAGAGGAAATTGGGGGCAACCATTAATCGAGAGAAGTTGTGTGGGGGAAGGGATGATCATGTTATTAACAACTCATGGCCTTCGACCCATGGTTGTTCAAAAAAATTCAAATGGGAGCGCATACTGGCATGCAAGGCAAGATATGCACATAGAAAATTTGTTAAAAAGACTAGAAACTTTCAAGAAAAATGCAATTGGAAAATGAAAAGATAAATTACACAACCGTGCTAGCATCCTCCCTACTTACGCTAAAAGGGGAGTTTTCAAAGAGAGTATGTATGCTAGTGTTTGGAATATTCAAAGAAAATTAATGGGATATTACAAGGTTGTTCAATTGAAAGCTAAGAAAGATGGATTATTTAAACACATTAACTGTGTATACATCGAGAGTAAGTTTTTAGGCACCCATCACCATGGAGATGCTCCCACATTAAGTGAAAAATATGCCAAATCACTCATACAAGTGGAGTTGAGTATTAGAACTACTCTCTCATGTTGTAAAACTTACAACGAACTCCATCGTTGTGATAAGTTCACCAAAATTAATTATTTTTCCTCCTCTTCTAACATCTGGTTGGAATATACACCATTTTCCTCCAACGACTCTACACCCTCTTCCTCCTTCCTCTCATGGACTCATTTCCACCATGAGCTATCCTTCTCTTCCAAAGACTTTCTTCTCTCCTCTCATCCTTTGTGGGGTTCAACCCACCATTATCCAACCTCCACCAAACAATCTCTCCATTCTTCTCCTCTTTCATGCGTTTTGATCAACCACAAACTAACCAACTCCACCAAGTTTCACCTGTAGCATTCTCTACAAGTTCTACATGCAAATATGTACTATCCACACAACAATATGAAACTACATCCTCTACTTTCATAGATTTGCAAATAAAGATAAACTAAACTCAAAATTTTCTACATTTACCTCATTCTCTTTTGTTGCCCCAACACCTTTTTCTTTGTCCTTCATTGCAACATTTATCTTCTCACCTCCAATGACAAGTTTTGTAAGCCCCTTTTCTTTTATTGACAATAACCTTCCTCTTTTACTCTTTTTATTTTGGTAACGCTTCAAACTTTTGTATCACTACAACAATTGTTGGGTAAGTGCACAAAGATGGTTCCCAAAAGGGGGCTTATGGCCATTTTTTTTTTTTCCTCAAATCAAGAAATAATCGACCTTTGACATGAACAACAAATTGAGGATAGTTACACTCAAAATTTTAAAATGCAACAAAAACAATGATCAAAGTGCTTTGAGTCTACTTTCTAAACCACTAATTTATTTTGAAAATGGTTGAGATTAAGGGGTTCAAAAGAGGGATGTACAAAAATTGGAGTTGCCTTTATCAGAAAAACATAACATAGCAACGTTTGTACGTCCCAAGCATGGTGAACCTTTTTTAGTATTTTTAAAATCACCACGGTCAAAAGTTAGCTAACATGTAATTGATATATCATTCGATAAATTTTTAATGAATATTTAATTTTTTACTAATTTTCAAAGTGAGCCTCCTAAAAACAAAATTTTAGCCATGCTATCCCTGGATAAATTTTGGAAAATTTTAATTTTAAAAAAAAAAATGTTGCACATTCAAAAAATGTACCTATTTAAAATGATGAACGTTACCTACAACCAAAAATACCATCATTTTTTCCTCAAAAAAGAGACACAAACAAGAAATTATGGATGAAAGGCTTAACATTGTCGTGAAGTGAAAAAATTACATCATTGGATAGCCAAGAGAGAACCCACATTACCCGTGTAGTTCAATTTTATTAACATTGAACCACATGCAACTCAATTTGAGCATGTGAACTTGATTATGTAGAATTTGCAAAAATGCGCCTTTGGTCGTTGGGAATGCCCACCAAACCTTTGTTGGTATTCCATGTACTACAAATCCTAAGACTTGGGATTCTAAAGCAAGATTTAACGACGTGCATTATGCGTGCAACACAAGTGTGTGTTATGCAACACTAATGCTATCTCATTTTTTACATGACTTTGTGTTTTAGGAATGCATTGATTAAAACGCAGCACGCGAGTAACATCGCCTTCAATATCTTTGGTCTACATTGAAATTTGTTTCTTTCTCTTTTCTTGTCTCTTTCATTTGTTCTTTAGGAATCATATATGAACAAACACATACAGTACTTATAGCGACATTTCTTTCTTATACTTAAACTTATATTTCATGTATAGTTCTGAGATGTTTGAGAGTGGGTTTCGATCTCTAGGAGTTATAATGCAAATTCTAGTTTTTGGAAGATCTCACAAATTTTAGACTTAGTCAAATTTCAGCAATCAAGATGTCAAATTTCAGTAATTAGCAAGTTGTATTATTTCTTTCTCTATCTCACTCATTTTTATCCCTTACACTCTAGACCTCTCTCTCACTATCTCCATCTCTTTATCTGACTCTATCTCCCTTGATTGCAAGAACTCTCTATCTTTGTCTATCTTTGTCTCTATGTCTATCTCTCTATTTGTCTCTCTCCTTTGCCCTCTAATTCTCGGGTGCTGGCAAGAAGTTGAGTCCATTTTGCCATGCCTACCTTGAGAGCTATCAATTCCAAAATTGAAGAACTTGAGATGGACCTGTTGGAATAAACGAACAATCTCTAATCCAATTGTTAATCACCAAATCACCAAGATATGATACCAATTGGTGAGATACAAGGATTTGACTACTAAAATATGGAAATCTGAAAATTGTATGCAAATTTGTAAATAACTGTTGTTAATCCTTGAAATACCATGAAGAGATTCAACTTCTTTATGATGCTAAAATCAGCCACTCTAACATGCTTGATAAAACCACCTTAGATGAACTTATAACATCAATAACATCACCATAATATAGCAGCAACAAAGAGGCACAAATCAGCAACATAAGAATGCAAGATCTCACAACACAAGGTAGCAATGGAACAAAAGAATAAACTCATAACACAGTGTTTACGTGGAGAAACCCTTGTGGCAAAAAACTCCACCAAGAAGAGAGGCCCAAGTTGTATTATCTTCAAAACAAGATTACAATACATCCACTTCCAATCTCCTCTTGAGTCTTCAATCCTGCAACACCCTATTACTCTTGTTACTCACTCTCTCATAAACTTCACTCTCAAGTCTCATATTTATACAAAATGAGTACCCACCAAAGGAATTCGTGGGAGATGGACAAAATCCAATATTTCTATCTTAGGATACACCAAAATCATCTTCTTACATATTCCCTTACACTTGTCATAGGCATCTTCCCAATATAGGCACCTAGAACCAAGAATAGGAACTTACAAGATAATAATAGCTGTCATATGTTGTCATAGAATCTCTTACACCTTATGACAATTGTAAGTTGTCATAGATGCTCTTACAAACTTATGACATGCATCATAATAGCCCAAAAATACATTTCCCAAAGATAGGCACCAAGATTCTCCACCTCACCTCATTTACTATTTACCAAGATTCCTTGAGCAGTAAAAGTAACTATGTAATAAACTGCCAGCGAAACTTATTCATCCCTTATGGGTAATTACAAATTAAGAATAATAAATGGAATAAATACAATATTGGGATTTACAAGGTTAATGGCACCTTATCCCAACATTCTCCCACTTGACATTATACATTGTAAATCAACCCATAGGAAATCTCAACAAGGGAATAAACATCCCTTAGCCAACCATGTACCATTGATTCTTCAACATGCTTTTGTGCTCCAACAAGATACCTGCAAAAGGAACCATGATAACCACCATCTCAAGCAAGAAATCCTCACATCATATTACCCATGATAGGACAAGGAATATGCCATGGTGAAACATATCAACTGTCACTGAAACTTGCACCAATCTATACATGAACACAAGCATCAAATTCAAATGATAACAAAAGACTCTGAGTGACTGCCACACTCATACCAAAATTGGAATAGCAACCACAACAAGTTGCTAGCTCATCCAAAACTATCCATACTGCAAACTAGGGTAAACAAACTATCATAGGTAGAACTTCATGCTATCAACATAACAACCCAAATCTGCAAACAAGTCCCTGTATATCCACCATCCTGCAAAAGAAGACTCCAAGGTAATAACACACATAGACATGCGATAAAAAACCTCTGAAGTAACCCACTGCAGTAAAGTGTAACCAGTCCAAGAGAGGTGCCCCTCTCATACAGAACACATATACCTTCTGGAACTCCCACTGCACAGGTAATGTCAAATCTGAAAACAAGATCACAACATTAACAAGTCCTCCTATAGCACTTCACATAGAGGATGTGGCTAACTCCTCTATCATAGTGTCAAAGAAGCATACAATGATATCAAAAATACATCTCTCATTACTAATCCAAACAACTCTCCCAAGTCCTCCAACCAATGAAGAAAGAGATCAAGGAGCTACCAAATTGTTGCCAAAAAACAATGAAGTACAAACAACAACTCATAACTCCATTCATGAACCTCAACTCCATAAACATAAGAAGCTTCAAGAAGAAGACAATATTCCCATAAAGAGAGAACCTGCAAATCAAACCATGTCCTTATACCACACTAACATGTGCCAAACTGTGTAAAGTAAGATCTCCTTCAACACTCCCAAACTGAAAGGATATCAACATCTAACCATTCAACTTATAATGAAACATGGCAGAACTTAGATGTAAACCTCTCACAGAAAGTAGATCAAATTTAGCTGAACATTCCCACAACATAAGGGAATATGCCCAAAGCCACTAACCATCTCCTGTACTTCACCTACCAAATCCAAAGTTCAAGATTGCAAGGAGAACAATGGAAATACATAAAATCATGCATCTACTTCTCAACAATCCCTCATAACTCAACTTTCAAGATTAATGCATAAGAGAAGAAAAGATACATATAAATAATGCATCTAATAATCAGGTGGGCAACACCTCTTAGATCATTTACCTACCGAGTAGACCAAGAGTGGGATACAAGGTTGTCCTGTGCATACAACACCAAGCAATATAGGCTTTCAATAAAGACAACCTTCTCATCAGGTCTATGATGGACTCACATCCATTTCCAGGTGTAGGCTCCTCGGTCTTTACTGTTGAGAAACTTTTAACAAGTAACCATTCCAACACATATCTCTTAACATAAGAAATATCCAGCCTAACCCAAGTCTCTCTAGTATCCATGAGCACCCACTAATCAATCCATGCCAACTTCAAATGCAACCTACAAAATCATGAAGCTCCAAGCAAATGATTAACACTCAAAACCAAAGAGAACTACATCTTCTCCAAAGGAAGAACAATAACACCTTTACCAAAGACTCAAAAGGTCTTCCATGAAACAAGATGTTAAAACCTCTTAAAATCACATGAAGATAACCATATCCTACCAAAGCTCCCACTAAACTATGATATCGAGCTATACATGGCAACAAGATAAACATCAAACCATCACTGTCAAAAGCTCCCACTGAAACATGTAACCAAGCTATCCATGACATCGTGATAACCCTCTCCTAAATGAAGATCATCCATGGCCTCAACATAATCAAAGAATCCATTGTAAACAACACAACTCCCAAAAGGTCAAGAAAACCATAATCTCCAAACCAAGAAGATAGAACACACTGTAACTGCACAAAACTCCCACTGAAAGTGATACAGAGTTGTATACATGGTATCATGACAAACATCATTACCAAAACTCCACTAAAAGTGAACAGAGCTTTTCATGCACCACAACTTACTGTTATAGATTCTAATGAATAACTATATCAGGTACTCTAAACCATCCTTCTGTCTCACTGCAATAAACATGGGCTCATCGTGGTCTATAAAGTGACTAAACCAAATATCCTCATACTTGGTAAGATCCGATCACAACATTCCCTCAAATAGAAAACATGTTATACCCAATCCCAAATAGTCCTGGAAAGCAACGATTCCAACTCTATTGAGGTGATTAGAAGGTAAATCATGAAATATAGATACCAAACACCGTGATCAATAATGGGACTCCGATTTGCCAAACAACTAATATTACAAGAGTATGTCTGGCTAGATCATGAACTCCATCAAGCAAAACTTCGCAAATCTGGAAATTGTTTCCATCCGTATCATCACTCTAAGAGTCTATATGACTCTTCAATATCGGCAAATCACGGCATTTTGTTAACATGGTAAACCCCAGAAAACCATCTCTCTGTAAATCTGAAATCACTTAAATATCCAGATATTCACACCATACATGTCATCTGAAAGAATGAAATATCACAAATCTACAAATCCACAGCTTTTTGTAATAGGAAAACTGTAAAACCTATGTATCCCAAATAACATGAATATGAAAAAGGAGGAACCAGGTTGTCCAGGAGTTTCCATATCACTAAAATACCAACTCCACAACCCACATGCAACCAGTGGCAAATCATCCAATGCTTTCATGTAACCAAGGGCTAAACCCATGAATCCAACATAAGCACTCCATATTATAGTCCAAAAAATAAATGTTCTTCCATGTAACTAGGGCACCATAATCAACCACCCAACATGAAAACCCATTCACTTCACATGACCACAAGGTAAAGGAACATAACCACCATGCAAGAGGATACTCACATATTTCCAAACCGGAGCTCCAGATCACTACCACAAGATCAACTCTATGAAGATACATAAACCTGAGCCTCAAGAGCCCATTGTATATCTCATTGACAATATCCATCGGAGAGTTAGATACCATGGCTTCCAATCTCACAAATGTGCAAAACAATGTCAACATACAGAACATCCATTGCAGCCCAAAAACCTCCAACATTCTACAATTCCTTCCAACAGATTCACAAGCTTTACAAGCTAAATTCAAAAAGGAGGAATACCCAGAACCAAATTACCATGAATCCATCACATGCAAGCACATGCAAGCAACATGCAAGTCCATGCAAGTACATGCAACTCACATGCAAACACATGCAAGCTCATGGAAGCAACATGCAAGTACATGCAACTCACATGCAAAAACATGCAAGTACATACGAGCACATGCAAGCCATGAAACAACCTTAAGCTCTGATACCAATTGTTGGAATAAACGAACAATCTCTAATCCAATTGTTAATCACCAAATCACCAAGATATGATACCAATTGGTGAGATACAAGGCTTTGACTACTACAATATGGAAATCTGAAAATTGTATGCAAATTTGTAAATAACTTTTCTTAATCCTTGAAATACCATGAAGAGATTCAACTTCTTTATGATGCTAAAATCATCCACTCTAACATGCTTGATAAAACCACCTTAGATGAACTTATAACAGCAATAACATCACCATAAGATAGCAGCAACAAACAGGCACAAATCAGCAACATAAGAATGCAAGATTTCACAACACAAGGTAGCAATGGAACAGAAGAATAAACTCATAACACAATGTTTATGTGGAGAAACCCTTGCGGGAAAAAACTCCACCAAGAAGAGAGGCCCAAGTTGTATTATCTTCAAAACAAGATTACAATACATCCACTTCCAATCTCCTCTTGAGTCTTCAATCTTGCAGCACCCTGTTACTCTTGTTACTCTCTCTCTCTCTCATAAACTTTACTCTCAAGTCTCATATTTATACAAAATGAGTACCCACCAAAGGAATTCGTGGGAGATGGATAAAATCCAATATTTCTATCTTGGGATACACCAAAATTATCTTCTTACATATTCCCTTACACTTTTCATAGGCATCTTCCCAATATAGG
>VDFB02000013.1:73613350-73666348 GCA_007258455.2 Sequoia sempervirens | reverse complement strand
TCAATATATATATATATATATATATATATATATATATATATATATATATATATATATATATGAGTAAACACATTTATTTAGTAAACCACAATCTACTGTTATTAGTAGCCACAAGACATTATGAAGATAATATTTCACACTTATACATGTATGTGTACATAGGAATTTAAAGTCAAATGAACAATGATTAGTATAGGCTTATTTTACACATCGAACAACCAGATTTGTGTGCAAGTTATTGGCTAACTCAACTCAACGGGCTTAAATCCCACAATCAAGTTGTAGCATTGAAAAGGTCTGAAAAGGAAAAGAGAGCTACACTGGTGACTTAGGAGAGAAGTAAACTTCTAAAACAAGGCTATTTAAGCTGGATGATTCCTCAAATCATACACTGACTATCTACATTATTTACACAACCACCTTTATAATATTATCAATTCTTAATATAGTGTGGTGGCTCCCTCAATAGTATGCTGATAGGAAATATGAAGCTACCTAGAGAAGCTATTAAATTGTCTCTACGTTGACTAGGCAATTAAAAAATTACCTAGGACCATACCATAGTGCGGCCTCTAAGGTGGATAAACAAATGAGCAGCCAACAAGATAGTTCACAATTGAGGAAGAATTGAACTATATATATATATATATATATATATATATATATATATATATATATATATATATATATATATATATATATCGGCCTCCAATTGATGCTTATTGTTATATGATCAACAATAGCCATAAAATGGCAATTATTAATTATTTTATTTCATTCTTACTCGACTTCCCTAATGGCTTGTTATGTATCTCGATACAATCATAGCGTATGTGCAAAACTCGATACACTCAAATGTAAGGGATGTTTTTCCCAGCACTTACAACATTGGCTACAACAAATTATAGACTCCTCATCATGTCAAACACAAGACCCAATATCTCCAGCATAACACATATTCAAATGACCAACAAGTTAATTAGCAGCGATAGGAGTTAAGACTCAGCCTGATAAAACCCAAAGGCAACCAACAAAGTATGAAATACGGTATAAAATTCCAATACCATCTATTCTAATATACAATGAACAATACAAGGGAAATGATGTCGATTTCACCACTAACAAATTGAAGTTTACATAAGTATACTTCATGTTAACAACTACTAGAATCCCGCAAGACATAAAGCACAACAAATGGCATGAAAATATAGTGCTCATAGGTGCTTAACATGCAATAGATGTCGATTTCATTATTCTCATGGCACAAAGACTTTGCTAGAGTTAACTCAGGAATCACAACCCAAATTTAAGGCCATTAGTATTTTCTTCAGGAAGATTAAGGACTCTCACATAGGTCCAATTTCAGAAAGATTTATTCATAAATTTTAGACGCCAAGATTAAGATTTCATATAAGAAATTTCCACCCCAGAAGGTATATTACGAAACAACTGCAACACAAGTATAGAGAACCACCAAACATATCAACACATAAAATCAAATCTCTAAACTATAAGGCATGAAAATTGAATAAAACATAAGGGAAATTTAGGGCATCTTAGAGAAATCTCCAAGAATAGCAGTGCCTTCGGTAACTTTAATTTTGATTAGATTTCCTCAAAGACACGTACAACTATGTCCTAAAGCGAAAACAGACACAATTCATTTCCCACATTAATCCTTTTGAGAGAAGCACATGTAAATTCAACATCAAGCAATAATAGATTCTCGAAATAGAACCAACACAAATGAAAGGTAAGACAGAAACAAGAACACAAAGATTTACGTGGGAAAAACCCTTTCAGGTAAAAAACCCCACCCTCCAAAGTTTGAGCCATTGTATTATTCAACAACAAAAGGTTACAATACAATTCAGGCTCATAGCCTTTTTAGAGATTACATCTTGTTCATTCTGGAAACAATCCTGGTAGCAAACTCTCCCTCTGTACATTTCCTGATCAACCTCTCAAACCAAACAATCTTCGCACTGTTGCAATACCGTTAAACAGTATACAGTATAGATCGACACAAGAGATTGACCATGGCATTTGATTCTTGATCAGGAGAGATTTTGGCAACATAACCCTACCTTTTGTTTTCTCTGTTTCGGCCTCATGGCCTCAGCCTTTCAGCCATCCTCTCAGCCCTCTCTATACCACTCTCTCTCTCTCTCTCTTCCTTTTTAGAATGTCCAATGCATACATGTATACATTCATTCTCCACTGCCTCTGTGAATAGGTTCGTTTTCAATTGTCAGATCACAACAACAAACGGTTCACATTCTGCCTTCTCTTATAGGTCCAATTCGCACCACGTAGGATAGTCTTTCAATCAGTCACAAGTGTTCAAATAGTATTCGCATGTCGGTGAGACACTAACCGTGTCTCCCCAATGCCACAAGACCAATTACACATCCATCGCTATCGACAAGAGTCATTGCCATCGGCAAGAGGTTACACCGAGTTCACAAGCTATCGGCGAGACAAACCATATCGCTGAGACATCATACTGATGAGCAACACATGTAGTTCTATTCGGCAAGACTATCGCTATTCGATGAGAGGTCATACCGATGTTCAAAAGTCACATCGACATCAACACTCCCATCGGCAAGACTATCGCTATTCGGTGAGAGTCATAACGAGTTTAGGAGTCATATCGATGTCCAATACACCCATCGGCGAGACTTCCACATTCGTTAAGAGTTCCAATGAGCCTTCATGTTACTCTGATCTGTCTTTTGCCTTGAGTCACCCCGATGCAAATCATCGGCCAAAGTCACATCGACAATCAATGGGGGCATCAACTCACACCTTTTTGGCAAGACAACATACATCGGAAAAAGGTTTCACCGAAGTCCCAACTCACACCAAAAGTAGACCCGTCGGCCAGACCAACACTATCGAAAAAGGGTCACACCAAACACAACAAGTCACACCGATGACATCCCTTGCCAAGAGTCTCCCCGACATCCAATAAGAATATCCTGTTGGCTAGACATCTCCCATCGCCAGGACACATTCTGATAGGAGCAAGTCATACCGATTACTGCATCGGCCAGACAGACCAAGGGTCACACCAATATCGGCCAGACTTTCTACCATTGCCGAAACATCATTCCGACTATCCAAGGTTACACCAAAGATTCAGGTTATACAGATCGCCAAGACATTCCAGAGGTCACAGCGATAGTTCAGGATCAACTAGCAGATCGGCCAGACATCTCAACAGTCACAGCAACCATGCTTACTCAGAGGTTTCATCCAGTGAGATTGAGGCACACAATTCCAACATCAAAAACTCCCTACTTGGACTTAGATCTAACCATGGTTTGCGAAAGGGAAAAATTTGATTGGCGTACCTAATCAGTAGGGAGGGTGATGATATTTTGAATAGAAGAGGCCTTAACAAAAATTGAAGATGATTCAAGTGTAACCCGTGCTCATAACACTTTAATTTGAAGATGGAATATGGTATATGACGCAATAATAGAATAGCAGGTCTAATAAAAGAACAGTGTGAGGAAAAGAGTTTCATAGGGTATAGAATAGAGAAATCAATATTGAAAAAGTAGATTTCAGAAACTAAGAGGGGTTGCACCCAAGAGTATGGTGGTTAAGGAAGTTAAATTGCTATAAAATATATAGAGTAGGAGGAAGTTGCAGTTAGAGTAAATAGCCAGTAGAAGACAAATTTGTATTCAATAATTCATCTCACTTGGACAATCTGCTCATTGATGGCATCAGAGAAGGCACACAAGCCAAGCTTCCTCTAAGTTTGGGATGTTTACTGTTGCAATATGTGATATAATCCATTTCCTTTCTATCTTGAGGATAACATATGGGTTCATATAATAATGCAAGAAGACAATATTTCCAATTCCCAATGTTCACTTTCTATTGTAATCACTATGGTTTTGGGCACCGATAGAAGCATGTGAAAGATAACATGACGACAACTCCTGTGAAATAAAAAAATTCTATTGTTCGGTTCAACAGGAATCTCCTCGAATGCAATATGTAGACATCTAAATTTGACCACTTCCATATGGTCAAATACGTCTCCTTAATCATCCTTTTGCTCATCTACTTCATCCTTCTTTGCCGGTATTAATTAAATCATTCATTTAATTAATATTTCATGTCCTACATAAGGTTTCCAAAGTATTTAATTTAATAAATACTTTTCCCCTCTTTCCTTTCTAAATTAAATAAATATATCACTTTATTTAATTTAGTCATATTACCTCTTGGAATTTAAATTTATTTTTAATTCCTCACTTTCTCTCTCATTGTTACATCCTCCAACTTTTGCAAGTTGGTCTCTAATCCCTCTTAACCATCTAACCCTCTTCTAATCATAATTAATTTATGGTTAAGATGTGCACACCCCTAATCATCATTAGGGTCACATCCTCCATAATTTCCCACTTGCCTCTAATCTGTCATTAATTTGTCTAATCAGGAATTTGCACAATCTTAATCACTTAATTAGGTCAACCTAATCCCCATGTCATTTATGGAATGTGTCCTAAGTCAACCTTATTAAAGGATTTCTCCTTTTGGAGAAGGCACTCCATTCCCCATGTGAATTTTTAATTCACATTTAATTCCCCAATGCATTCCAAAGAATTTTAAATTCTTTCTTTCATTCCCATGTGGATATTTGAGGAATTTTTAATTCCTCACATGTCCTCTCACCCACATGGGGACAAGGACCTCTTTTATGAGGAGATCTTGTCCAAATCCCAAGGTACTATGTAGTACCTCCATGTCATGTACTCTCCTTCCAACTCATTTCCACATTATCCTTTTCAAACCACTTCACATGCCATATGTCAAGATGTGAGGGCTTGTGAGTTCTCAACTCACCATAGCCCTACATCTTGGCCTTGTTGGTTTAATTCCAACCATTCATTTCTCTAGAGAATTCAAAATTCTCTATAAATACCTCTTTTTTTCTCTCATTTTAGGGGGAGATCATTGTGCTAACCAAACTCTTGCAAATTTTTCATTTGAGCCATACTTAGCCAAAATACTTGCATTTGCATCCACTTTCACCCATTTTCCATCCATCTTACAGTCCACACTTGCATATTTTGCCATCCAAGGAGCATACACTACATCAAAGATCAAAGGGCCAACCAAATGACGACTCAACAAAGTAAAATGTTCCATTTTGTTTTGTTAAGTTAAACAATTTCCCAATCTTGAGGTGTAGGGTGTTTATATTTCTTGTTTGTACTCTTTTGTTTGCTGCTTGTTTTCTAACAAGTATTTTCGCTCGTTCACACAATACAATGAAATAGAGAGCCAAGCTAACAAAATTCGTTCCAGATAACTTGACAATGCTCAACATTACTTTTATTACATTGGTAGAGTCAAATTATCAAGTAACTATTCTATTTCAACAGCACAACATTCATAATTCAAATTCAAACAAAGTGTAAACTAGAAATAAATGGCGGAACCTAGATTTTTGCTACTTGCCAGAAGGAGTTTTGTTGTAGAGCTTAATCCCGATCTGTTACTACCAACTCTAGCTTCCAACTTCAAGAAAGCCACCATACTACGAAATACTCCCAATCTCCAAAGCTTCACAGACTTCCTACCCAAGCTTTTCCAAAAAACCCCCAGAAAGAATGTTCTCAGCAAAAGAATCCAAAATTAGTTTTTGTCCCAGAGAAAAATACTCCAATTGCCCTTGTGCAGTTCACTCCACTCCCTTTATTTATTGACAACTTCCTTAACTGATGCAACATAAATCTCCTATTTAAAATTCATTTATCTTATCTAAACTCCCAACAATTGCTTACAACCTTTCTTCAACAAGATTATTATTAGTAAATATCTTTATTATTATTTTCACAATTAATGTGTAATTTACACACATACAATTAACTATTCATTAAATTAAATTTATTTAAACTAAATAAAAATATTATTAATAATTTATTTATCAAACCTACAAATATATTAAAACTTTTAATTTAATTACCAAATATCCATCAACCCCAATAACCTTTTATTTAATATAAAATCAATTGAGCTGACAACTCAAATAACGAGAATACCAACAGTACCTGACCACACGTGAAACAAAAATGACACAATGACAACACAGATGGAGGGGCACTACAAGAAGCTTGCTCTACAAGTATATTGTAATATTTGTGATTTCCGAATAATAATTGGGTGGCTTTTGCAGTGTGGTGTTTTTCTCCTGAAAGGGTTTTCCCCATGTAAATCATTGTGTTGTGATATGCATGATATTTGTTTTTATTTTTGTTTAAGTTTTTGTAATTGTTAAAGATCAGTAAATTTTTTGCATTATTCTCCTCTCAAGATTAGTGTAAGAAATTGTTTCGCTACCTTAGCTTCCTTACAAGAATAAGCAAGACTTGACTAGGTTAGACTTAATCTTTCGACTCAACTCAACACAACTCGATGTTTGACAAAAACACAAAAATTGACTCAATGATAAGATTAGGGTAGACCTATATGAGTGTGTGTAAAACTCAATTGATATAAACTATTTTTTGGAAGTCTATATTCCTCTCTCTGGTGATACTCTCCCTCTCCCTCTAGAGGGCAAGAAAATAGTCTTGCATTTCACTTAGAAATCATTCAAATGGTTAGCCGTTATAAATCATGACATCATCATAATCTTGATTCAATAACATATAATCATAACAATTAAAATATATTGCATTGCATATAATTTCATCATAATGTTAAATAACATAAAGTCATCATTAGGTATCAACTTTCATTTTAACGTAAACAATTAAAAGTAACTTGGTAAGAAAAAATCAAGGTGTAAAAATATATATTTATATATACACACACACACACATATATGATATATGTACATATATGTATATATATCATACATACATACATGCATACATATATGTATTCACATCTCACATAGTGAAGATCAAGAAAGTGAGAAAATAATAATAAAAGGGTTGAAAGGATAGAGGTGGTTGGGGGAAACCATTAACCGAGAGAAGTTGTGTGGGGGAAGGGATGGTCATGTTATTAACAACTCATGGCCTTCGACCCATGGTTGTTCAAAAATATTCAAATGGGAGGACCTACTGGCATGCAAGGCAAGATATGCACATAGCAAATTTATTAAAAAGACTAGAAACTTTCAAGAATAATGCAATTGGAAAATGAAAAGCTAAATTACACAATTGTGCTAGCATCCTCCCTACTTACGCTAAAAGGGGAGTTTTCAAAGAGAGCATGTATGCTAGGGTTTGGAATATTCAAAGAAAATTAATGGGATATTACAAGGTTGTTCAATTGAAAGCTAAGAAAGATGCATTATTTAAACACATTAACTGTGTATACATTGAGAGTAAGTTTTTAGGCACCCATCACCATGGAGATGCCCCACATTAAGTGAAAAATATGCCAAAATCACTCATACAAGTGGAGTTGAGTATCAGAACTACTATCTCATTTTGTAAAATCTACAATGAACTCCATCCTTGTGATAAGTGCACCAAAATTAATTAGTTTTCCTCCTCTTCCAATATTTGGTTGGAACATACACCATTTTCCTCCAACAACTCTGCACCCTCTTCCTCCTTCCTCTCATGGACTCATTTCCACAATTAGCTATCCTTCTCTTCCAATGACTTTCTTCTCTCCTCCCATCCTTTGTGGAGTTCAACCCACCATTATTCAACCTCCACCAAACAATCTCTCCATTCTTCTCCTCTTTCGTGGGTTTTGATCAACCACAAATTGACCAACTCCACTAAGTTTCATCTGTAGCATTCTCTACAACTTCTACATGCAAATATGTGCTATCCACACAACAATATGAAACTACATCCTCTAATTTCATAGATTTTCAAATAAAGATAAGCTAAACTCAAAATCATTCTCTTTTGCTGCCCCAACACCTTTTTCTTTGTCCTTCACTGCAACATTTATCTTCTCACCTCCAATGACAAGTTTTGCAAGCCACTCTTCTTTTATTGAAAATAAATCCTCTTTACTCTTTTTATTTGTTGCAACCTTCTCAAGCTTTATCACTGCAACAATTGCTACACTTTCTTCGATTGCAAATAATTTTTTTTATCTTCCTTATCTCCTCTCTTAGTGGGAGATCTTCTCCTTCCTCTCCAATCACCTCATCATACTTAGGACACTCAAAGTCCATCATATCAACTTCTATTGCAACCTCTTCTTTTGCACATACAACCTCCTCATTCTCCACCATTATTCCTTGAAAGAGACATATTTTAACTACATTCTCAAGTTTATATGACACCTCTCCTTCAAAAAATCTTTCTATTCTTCCCATCTCCTCTTTTAGCAAGAGATCATCCTCATCTTCATCAAATATAGGACTATCTAGGTCTTCTTGAATTTCATCCTTTTCTACCTCAACCTATGAGGTACTTTCACCTCCTTCACACTCTCTACTTAATTAGTTAACTGATGGTCACTAGTGACCGTTTTCTTCTTTCTTCTCTCTTCCTTTTGTTTCTTTTCCTTATCTACACTTGTGTGGGCTGCTCTCACTTATTTCTTCTTCCATATTTCTTCTATTGAAGGGATGCAACTATCCTCTTTCAAGGGAATTTTATTCTTCCCATATCTCTCTTCCAATATTCTCTCTTAATCTTCAATATTCTTTACCAATACACCTAATCTAGCTTGGACCTTTCCCAATTCTTCATGGAGTTTCTTATTTTTAACTTCTTCCCAATATTTTTCCAAAAATGAAATTACCAAGGGTCTCCTCATGACCCATCTCATCCTCCATTTTTAACATATCTTCTTCCTCTTTGTAAATTCTCTTAGAGACTCACTCATCCCTCTATAGTTATAAGTCCTTCCTACAATAAACTCACTCTTTCTTATCCTCTACCCAATAGATGGTTTCTAGAAGACACACCTATATCTCATGCACCTTCTACCCAAATTTAACCTCTATTGGAGGATAACAATTGCAAACTTATTCGGGGATGTTTTAACATCATCCCTTCCAACTACTCTTTCTCTTCTACATTATTCTAGGAAAATTACTTTGGCTCTTCTAACCAATCAACCTGATCTAATACCATTTGATGTAGTCAAGATCAAGGGGTCTTATCAAACTACCCAATCTTGCAACCTTAACATGTCATCCAATCCACATTAACATATAAATGGAAAAAGAATCTAAAACATATATTTATTTCAATGTTCATACACATTCATACATGAAAATTCCTTAAGATTAATTACATATATGGAGGATTCAACATCGAATAAAATTCAAAAACAATTACAAGCTTTTCTAGACACATCTTGTCTACGAGTCTTCAAATCCTCATGTCTTCAAACTTTTTTGGATTCCCTCATCTTTTGAAACCTAATTTTTCTCTTCATTAAGCAGCTCTCATGGCTACCTTGAACACTTACAACACACCTACAAAATTCCTTTTCTCTTCTTCTATTCCTCTTCTCTTCACAAGTTGATTTCTTGTACTCTTTCTTAGCAACTCTCAAGAGCAACTTGCAAGTTCTTTCTCCAACCTTGCTGATATGGATTGCTACCTTTTTACACCATTAAATGTTGTATTTTATATATTCTTACACCCTTGAAACCACCAAAAATGTGGAACTCAAATATGCTCTTTCATTTCCCTCAACTTAACCTCTAAAATTCCTTCACAGAGAATGAAATAAAGACAAAGTTTTGCTTCCAAAATGTGTTGTTAATGATTCTTCACCATATCAAACACCTTGCTATTGTTGATGCCTTTGGAAAATGAATAAAATACAAAACCAGGTTGTGCTCCTTTGGTAATTGAAGAGTCTTTTACTATTTTTCCAAAAATCACTATCTTTTCCCTCCATTTTAAGCACCCAATAATACAAGAATGAAATGTCAAAGGTAACTTGCCTTATGAAATTTTTTCTATAGGCATCCAAATTGATAAAATGAATATTATTTCATATTTTCAAGTTCCCTCTATTATTCCAATAGAACCCTTAAACCCTTCAAGCCTTGAAATTATATAATATAATAATTTTAAAATCACATTAAACACATTGTTTTCCTTTGATTTTTCAAATGGAAATCCAACTATTGGTAAATGAAGATTCTATCCTCCAAACACTCCATAAGATTCTCTTGAAGCTCCAATCCACACCAAAATGCAAAAAGTAAACATGAAAATATTTTGTTTTATTTTTGTGATGCATGATTGCTTATGAGCTCAAATGCTCCTGTATCAGTAGATAGGATAATCAAAATTCTATTGCAATTCATTATATAGGATTAGGTGCCTTGTCTATGCTTCCACATTTTGAATGTGTATCTACCAAGGCAGTTGAAGCTACAAAATCTTAAAAAATTCATCCATTGTTTACCTTGTGATGGATGTCCATACTCCATTCCAAAGCTCCCATTTTCGTATAGGCTACGAGGTTGCTAAAAAAGATTACAGATCTTAGCTTTACACCTACCAATCACATTTGGTTGAAAGTTTCTAATTCCTTTGTAACAAACACATTATCTACATATCCAAAAATCATGGTATTTGATGAAACCACATTTCTTGTAGGAATCCTATCAAATGGTTCACATGCCTTGTCTATGCTTCCACATTTTGCATACATGTCTACTAGAGAATACAAGAAGGCTCACAGCCAGGGCTCAATGCCATAAAAATAATAAAAGAAGATAGAAGAAGAAATTTACACAAAGAACACTTCTCAATGCAACAAGGAGTCCACTACAATTGCTCACACACTTTTGTAGCCTTGCATGAATGATTTCAAATGCTTTCAACTCACTTCCTTTAAGAACCCTAACATTGAAATTCACACTGCTATGCTCAAATTCACATCACACACATTGTTCATGTCAATATCACATCTATCTTGCTTATTACCTATTTCATACCTCAACTCACAACAACACCATACATATTTATATCAATCTCAACCTCAAAAACCTTCTCCAATGTTAGTAACTAGCCGTTATACCTACAAATTCAAAATAGGTCGGCACCTAAACATTCCCATGGTGGATAGGAATGGAGGTGACCTACACAAATCCTTAACTAGGACCCAAATAGATCCAAACACACTTCAACACACTTCACAAGCCTCATATGTAGTTTTAACATAAGGTCGGCCAACACCAGTGTTAAACACAATAAAACATTAAGTACACACTTCCTCAAATCAATATGAAAGCCAAAAGTTTCAGACAACATAATCCACTTGAACATGATCTAGAATAACCCATGAACACTTTGAAATGCATCCAAAACCTCTGCAACAAATTTTACTTGAAGAATATAATCATTTTGTAAAATCAGACAACACTGCCAGATACAGTCATACTCTGTAACACTAAAACATGTCTTCCACAACACAACCTCAAATCCTCTTGACATAGATAAGAGAGCAATACCATCAACGCTTCTTCATAACCAAAAGTACTGAAACAAAGATGTAGAGAAATGTGGAGCAAATACATTTCTCCTAGACCACATCAAATAATATTGAATTACCTAGTTCACACACTGATGAATACATCTCACTCTATACAACAATTTAGAAACCAAAATTCAAGTATAGCAACTAATGGCAATCCTGAACAACATCTAAGAGCTATAGAAGCATAGCATAAATATAGAAGAAATCTGAAGCACAACCCAGAGCACATTTTGAACACTTGCACAACACTATTTTCTCTGTTTATCAAATTTTCTTAGAAGCACTTGGAAACCAAGTACCAAGGATATCATTTCAACGCTTTACACTATTCCAACCAATATCAGACACTGCAATAGAAAAATATAGCCCCATATACTCACAACAATTCCTCAATATCTCAACTATACAAGCACACTCTGCATCAATCTTCTTTTTCACAACTTTCTCAATATCCTCAAGATATAGTTGACACTAATGATAACGCATTCATACATGCAATATTCTCCTCCATATCATTGACAACATTAGCTAGTAGATATACTTGTTTTCATCAATGACAACACCTTCATACTTGCAATAATCTCCCCCTCTATCATTGATGGCAACACAAGATGTGAAAAGCCACCAAAGAAAACATACACACTCTGAACACACTTTCTCTCTCTTTTTTAGACTAGATAGCCTAAACAACATTCTTGCACTCACTCTCCCTTACAATATTCTCTCTCCCTTTGAAAATAATGATTAGACAATATACACAACTTTCTCCATTGATACCTTACATGATTCTCTTTCTCCCTCTGAGTAGATAAGCTTTTTCACATGATTCTCTCTCCCCCTTTGAGATCAATGGCAAAGGATAATTTTTTTTACATTGTTCTCCCCCTTTGACACAAAGCCAAGAAAATTACTTTGAATACTCCCAAATAAATCAACAATTCAATGACAACACATGACACTACCTACCCCTTTGAGAGGTAGCCACCAACACTAGTCCAAAGAAGAGATAGATCCATATATCCACTGGAATGATGCAACTCCATATGCATCTAGTTCAAGAAAGGAGGGGAAATAACCCACAAATTCTCCCAAAGATACTCAAAAATATCCTTAGAAAGAGCCTTAGTGAATATTTCAGCAAGTTGATCCTTTTTAGGTACATACTCAAGCTTCACTTCTTCTCCATAACCTTCTCTCTCAAAAAGTGATACCTAATAGATATATGCTTTGTCCTTGAATGCATCACTGGATTCTTTGAAATGTTGATTGCACTTGTATTGTCACAAAAGATAGATATAGGCTCATCATATACAACTCTGATATCCTTCAATGTTTGTCTCATCCACAACACTTGTGTGTAGCAAGATGTTGCAGCAGTACAATCAGCCTCTATAGTAGATAAGGAAACTAAATTTCATTTTTTACTCAACCATGCCACTAATCTGCATCCAAGAAAGAATGTAACACCACTTGCACTTTTCATGTCATGAACACAACTAACCCAATCTACATCTGTATAAGCACTTAGTGTAAAATCATTATCCTTAGGATACCATAAGCCATAATTTGGTGTGTCTTTTAAGTATTTGAATATGCTCTTCATAGTTGCAACATGTGTTTCTTTAAAATCTTATTGAAATCTAGCTACAAGACAAATTGCATGAATGATATCCGATCTAGTACGAGTTAGGTATAGTACTCCACCAATCATAGATCTATAATTGCTCTGATCAGCCTTAGGTGATTCATCATTCTTGCTCAATTTGCAACCAATCACCATAGGGGTGCATACAGGTTTGGTGTCATCCTTTCCAAACTTCTTCAACATCTCTTTGACATACTTAGACCATGAAATGAATATCCCATTATCTGTTTGATTGATTTGTAGCCCAAGAAAGAAATTCATCTCCCCAAAAATTGATATTTCAAACTCCTTTTTCATTTCCTCTGCAAACTTCTTGCACATAGCCTCATTTCCACCAAAGATAATATCATCCACATATACTACTACTATCAAAATTTTATCTTCCTTAGTTTTAAAGTAAAGATTCCTATTTGTAGTGTCCTTACTGAAACCTTGTTGTATCAAGTAATTTTACAACCTTGCATACCAAGCTCTAGGAGCTTGCTTCAATCCATATAGTGACTTCTTCTACTTACATACCATATCTAGTTGATATGACAACTGAAATCCTTCTGGGTGCTCTATGTAAACTTCTAATTCACCATTCAAAAAAGCAAACTTCACATCCATTTGATAAACTTTGAAATCTTTATGTGCTGCAAATGCCAAAAACATTCTGATAGATTCCATCCTATCCATAGGAGAAAAATTCTCCTCAAAATCTATACCTTCCACATGTGATTAACCCTTACACACAAGCCTTTCCTTATTTCTTACTACTTCTCAATTCTCATTCAACTTCTTTCTGAAAACTCTTGTAGTTCCGATTGTGTTCTTATTTTTCAGTCTAGGAACAAATTCCAAAGTTTGATTCTTCTCTATCTACATAAGTTCTTCCATTTCCTTCATCTAATGTTCATATTTACATGCTTCATTCATAGTGTTAGGTTCAACTTTAGAAAGTAAATATAGATTTACCTCAACTTCAACAACTTTGCTTCTTGTTAGTACACCTTTCCTCTTGTCTCCAATGATTTGATAGATTCAAAATGATTCTTTTGCACATACTTAGGGGTTTTAGGGGTCTTATTCGGAGCTTCTTACTCTTCATTTTTCACTTCTTTTCCATCAATTTCCTTCTTCTTTTCTGCAATCAGGTTCATCTAGCACATATCCATCCACTACAATTAAATTCTACAAGTTTTCATCAACTTTAACATTTGCACTGTCAATTATCTTTCTCAATATTTTGTTGTAACATTTGTAAGATTTTCTTCTAGAAGAGTATCCAAGGAAGATACCTTCATCATACCTTGCATCAAACTTTCCTAAGTTTTCTTCTTCTCTTTTGATATAAAATTTGCTTCCAAACACTCTAAAGTACTTCATAGTAGGAATCCTTCCATACCATAGCTCATAGGGAGTCTTTGTGTTGTTAGATTTAGCTAGAAATCTTTTAACTATGTAAACAACAATATGAATTGCTTCTCTCTAGTAGACTTCTAGTAAATTTTCCTCTTTAATCATAGTTCTTGCAGCTTCTTGAATAGTTCTATTTTTCCTTTCAACAACTCCATTTTGCTGAGTTCTAGGGGCATACAAATTCCTCTTTATTCCATGAACTTCACAAAACATGTTAAACTCATTAGAGGTGAATTCACCACCTCTATTAGACCTCAAACATTCAATTTTCAAATCCCTTTCATTCTCAACCTAGCTTTAAATTCCTTGAATTTATCTAATGCATCAGATTTTTCTCCAAGAAAAGTAACCCATGTCATTCTAGAATAATCATCAATCAAAAGTATAAAGTACTTGTCACCTTGTAGACTTATCACCCTTGCAGGACCATAAAGATCTGTATGCACTAATTCCATTATTCTAGTAGCAGATTGTTCCTTTCCCTTGAAGCTACTCCTTGTTTTTTTTCCAAATTGATAACTCTCACAAACAAAATTGATAGGTTTTGTGATTTTAGGTAAATCTCTACTGCATGAAATGAAATAATTCTTTCCAAATTATCAAAATTCATGTGACACATCCTCTGGTGCCATAACCAACTATCATTAATCTGAGGCACAAAGAAATGACCATCAACACCCTTAAGTTGATAGATCTTCCCATCTATTCTCTTACCAACAACAATCACAGTTCTAGACCCTTTCCAGATCTCACATATTTCATTCTTAAATACAAGATTATACCCTTTTCTACACATTTGTCTCAAACTCAAAAGATTATGTCTTAAGCCATTAACATAGTAAAAATTTTCAGTATTATGTTTGCCATCAAAACTGATTAAACCTATTCCACAAATCTTAGTTCTTGAATCATCTCCAAATTTAACTAATCCTCCAGCATACTTTTCAAGTTTAACAAACTTACTTTTGTCTTCAGTCATGTGATTAGAGCAACCACTGTCAACAATCCAATAATTCTTACCCTCTTTGACATGAAAAGAAGAAACTAGAGCACCTTCAACCTTATCTTTCTTAGATCTATGAAAAACTATCCTTTACACAACTTTTAGAGTTAGCATGCAACGCCCCGCGATTTAATAACCTTTTAAAAAAATGAAATTAAATAAATACTCAAGGTGAAATGGACCAAATTAAAACAACTAACCCAACAACAACCTGACGACACACTATGACTAGGGTGACGAATTGGCACGGAAAACCTAGCTACTATCTCCCAATCGATTTTCGTTGGTCAATGGACACGCTCAAACTTGTGAACCAGGTGGAGTCGATGGCATGTACCTGTCAATCTGCGAACAAAGAGTACATCGAATATGCATATATATAATATGATCAAACACCCCGTGAAGAGGAAAATCTCAGAATCGTAGGGCACTCGCAAGCGAGTGATACAATCCCGTCCCCTTCACCAATACGCAATTACTAACTGATGATTCTAACATCAATGATATGATCAACAACATAAAACATCATTAAATCAATTATCTTCTAAGTTAATCCAAAACATGCCATAAAGATAACATCCAAATAAAATAACATCACAACAAAATATAACATTCACATCGTTAACAAATAATGGTCAAAAGCAACCAAGTTCCAAAGTCACAGCATAACCAGAACAAAGCATTACAAAGAAACACTGTCGATACAAACATCCAAAATGGAGGGGTGTTACATCCTTCCCCCTTAGGGTCAGGCTTACTCCTGGAAGCCTACAAATACCCCTAGTACAAGCTCCATAAAATCACACATATTCAATGCTTCTAAAACTGAACCACTCCACACCTTAGCATAAAACAACAACAACCTGTGCTATAATCAACCCAACCAAGCACATTGTCAATCTGAACAAATCAACATGGTGAAGCAATCACTAACCACATCTCCCAAAAAACATATCCATGGATTAACATACATGATACACATATGCACCAATACACATCACCGAGAATCATTACAAGACCACACATAGAGCGGTATCGTTACAATGTTTACTCAAGACAAGGTATGCAACATTATCACTTCAACATTCATTTAACATTTTGCATTTTGAATCTAGGTACAATAATTTAACATCTACATGATTTCTTAAGACTCAACAATAAAGTTGGGGACTATAGGCCTCACCAACAAGATGCAACTATTATGCAATTATCGTTAACATGCAATGGTTTCACTAATCCCTTTTCTCCAAACTTTTACTTACTGCAAAATGATTTTCTATTCTTATTATACATTTTCCATGATTATGAATGCAACTTGGGGACTTAGGCCCTTTACCCAAGGTTTGATCTAATAAAACAAACTTCATGAATACATAAGATTTTTCTCATAAGATACCACATACCATGGGTTTCAATACACCCCACACTCAAGGACAGGCATCTTCGTTCAACCAATGGGAAGAGAGAGAAGACAAGAGATATTTACGGTTCTAACATAGGCACAATGCAATCATGGTTTCATTATCACACGATCACTTTCACACAAATGCATCAATCATATGAGAGTATGCACAAATCTCTGTGAACAAACAACATGATCATTCATTTTCTATTATCATATTTCATAATTTCTATACAATATAACATGTAAAAGCAACTCCAAAACCACATAGGGTCAATCAGACAATCACTTGCACAATGAGGTAAAGCACAAGAAGACATGCAAGGGGCAGAAATAACAACAAAACTGGTTGTTGTCCACCACACACAACACACCAAATTCACACACTACACAATTGTCCATAATGCATTCTTCCAGTAGGAAGAATATCGATGCATTGTACACTACACCGAGGATCCTATCCTTTCCACTAGCTTCCTACACCATTGGACCTACACCACCTCACAACAACTTCTGGGTAGACAAGTGAGATCAACCCAAAAGGAAAACATAACTACCGAATAGAGCATCTAGTTCAATGCCCTGGCTCATAGTGCCCAGAGTATAGACCTACGCAACTAACAGCTTAATGGGTCCACGTTATCCCAGAGCGCCCAGTGTTTAAACTTGGGCTCTGATACCATGTGTAACGCCCTGACATTTAATAACCTTTTAAAAAAATGAAATTAAATAAATACTCAAGGTGAAATGGAACAAATTAAAACAACTAACCCGATGACACACTATGACTAGGGTGACGACTTGGCACGGAAAACCTAGCTACTATCTCCCAATCGATTTTTGTTGGTCAATGGACATGCTCAAACCTGTGAACCAGGAGGAGTCGATGTCATGTACTTGTCAACCTGTGAACAAAGAGTACATCGAATATGCATATATATATAATATGATCAAACACACCATGAAGAGGAAAATCTCATAATCGTAGGGCACTCGCAAGCGAGTGATACAATCCTGTCCCCTTCACCAATACACAATTACTAACTGACAATTCTAACATCAATGATATGATCAACATCATAAAACATCGTTAAATCAATTATCTTCTAAGTTGATCCAAAACATGCCATAAAGATAACATCCAAATAAAATAACATCACAACAAAATATAACATTCACATCGTTAACAAATAACCGTCAAAAGCAACCGAGTTCCAAAGTCACAACATAACCATAACAAAGCATTACAAAGAAACATTGCCGATACAAACATCCAAAATGGAGGGGTGTTAGCAGAAGTAAATTCATCTATTAAAGCTAAAAACAAGCATTCATCATCATCAAAATCTCCATAATTAGATTCATCGTCAGGAATACCAACATCTTCTTTAACATACTAAGCTCTTTTGATCATTTTTCTTTTCTCTCCTTTTTTTGTAGCTCTCTTTGGACATCTTGAAGCATAATGACCTATTTCACCACAACTAAAACATTTGAAAGGTAAATTACCTTTGTATTTACTGATGCCCTTTTTGATCATTCTCACAAAGTTAGATTCCACATCATCAAGATCTTCTCCATCTGAATTATCAACCTTTCCTAATTTTCCATCCTTGAAAGGAGTCTCTACTTTTGTACCTTTCTTCAATTTTCTCATTTCAAATGTAGTTATTGTATCAATCAATTGATCTCTAGAATAATTGTTAAAATCTGCAGTTTCCTCAATAGCAATTACCTTTTCATTGTAACAAATTAGAAGTGATACGATAACTTTCTTCATTACTTTAAATTCTTTAACTGTTGCACCAAGGCCTCTCCTAGCACTTACCAACTCATCAACTCTTTGTATGTAGCCTTTAATTGTTTCTCCCTTAGACATTTGCATCATTTCAAACTGTTCCTTCAAGTTCTACAACTTTTCTTGTTTGACCTTCGGATCTCCTTCATAAATGCTTTCTAGCTTGTCCCAAACTTCTTTAGCAATATTCAAACTCATGAATTTTACTAATTTAGTATTTGAAATACTATTCACAATAATAAATCTTGCCTTAGCATTGATCTCAAGCACCTTGATTTATGTACTTGTACTTCCAGACCACTTGGAGGTGGAGTAAATGTAGTCTGATAAGCCTTCTCAATCCCATATCCCTGAGATGCCAGATATCCTTCCATCTTTGTCTTCCAGAAAGAATAATATGTGACATCGAACCTAGGACATTCCAAAGAAACCTTGTTCCCCATCTTGGATCTCTTTTCCAAGGAACCTTGCTCTAATACTAATTGTTGAAATGAACAAGACAATTGAGAGGGGGGTGAATCAGTTGTACCAAATTAAACCTTCAAAACCTTCAACAATAATCAAATCCACAAGCATTCATTAAACCTTATTATGTTAGTATGATTAAACATGAAATGTACATAACATAAACTAAAATCACAACACCATACACAAGAAAAACCAGATTTATGTATGGAAAAGCCAATGAGGGAAAAACCATAGCAAGGATTAGCTCACAATATTAGTAATAGAAAAATCAGTACAAAATGGGTCATTACCAGAATAGGACACACTGTCCAAGAAGGCTCACAACTAGGGCTCACTACCATAGAAAGAATACAATAAGATAGAAGAAGAAAGATACATAGAGAACACTTCTCAATGCAACAAGGAGTCCACCACAATTTCTCACGCACTTTTGTAGTCTTGCATGAATTATTTTGGATGCCTTCAGCTCACTGACTTCAAGAACCCTAACATTGAAATTCACATTGCACTACTCAAATTCACATCACACACATCATTTGTGTCATTATTGCATCTATTTTGATTCGTACTTCTTTCATACCTCAACTCACAACAACACCATACATATTTATATCAAGATCAACCTCAAAAACCTTCTCTAATGTTGGCAACTAGCCATTATACATACAAATTCAAAATAGGTCGGCACCTAAACATTCTTGTTGTGGATAGGAATGAAGGAAACCTACACAAATCCTTAACTAGGACCCAAATGGATCCAAACACACTTCAACACACTTCACAAGCCTCACATGTAGTGTTAACACAAGGTCGACCAACACTAGTGTTAAACACAATAAAACATTAAGTACACACTTCCTCAAATCAATCTGAAAGCCGAAAGTTCTAGACAACATAATTCACTTGAACATGATCTAGAAATAACCCACAAACACTTTTAAATGCATCCAAAACCCCTACAATAGATTTTACCTGAAGAATATAATCATTTTGTACAATCAGACAACACTGCCAGATATAGTCATACTCTATAACACTAAAACATGTCTTCCACAACACCAAACCTCAAATACTCTTGACATAGATAAGAGAATAACACCATCAAAAATTCTTTATAACTGCAAGTCTTGAAAGAAAGATGCAGAGAAATGTAGAGCAAATACATTTCTCCTAGACCACATCAAATAATACTGAATTACCTAGGTCACACATTGATGAATACATCTCACTCTGTACAATGATATAGAAACCCAAATTCTAAGTATAGAAACTAATGACAGTCCTAAAAAACATATAAGAATTCCAAAAGCATAACATCAATACAGAAGAAATCCAAAGTACAACCCAGAGCACATTATGAACACTTGCACAACACTGTTTTCTCTATTTATCATTTTTTCTTAGAAGCACTTGGAAAAAAAGTACCAAAGACATCATTTCAACACTTTACACTATTCCAACCCATGTCAGACACTGCAACAAAAAAAGGATAGCCCCATGTACTCACAACAATTCTTCAATATCTCAGCTATACTAGCAAACTCTTCATCAATCTTCATTTTTCACAATTTTCTCATATCCTTAACATATAGTTGACACTAGTGATAACATCTTCATAAATGCAACAATCTCCCCCATATCATTGACAACATCAACCAACAGATATACTTGTTGACATCAATGACAACACCTTCATACTTGCAACAACATGGGTAATTAATTAACCAAGATAATGGATATCCCTCTCATGCCTTAAGTGATCGTAAAGGCTAAGGATGATCGAGGAAGATAAGCAACTCATGGAGCATAATATTTTTAAGATAAAGTACCATCTTTTGAATGAGAGGATACTCGATTCTACATTGAACCCCACGTGAATGTTCACGATGACATTCCCTCCCTTGCTCTCTAATATCTAACCCTAGTGTAGTTGAGTAGAACTTGAAGCTTTATGTATTCCCTTCCATGTGATTTTGTTATGCCCTTGGTGAGTTTTCCTAAGGATGATTCTTTGCATGGAATTGGTGAGTTTGACCAATGTAGACTGTGGTATGATATTGGTGAGTTTTCCCAATGTGGATTGAGTTATGTCATTTGTGAATGTGCCAAATGATGATTTGTATTTGATCAATTATGTTTTTTTGGATGCTTGTTTGACTTATTATGTATATATGTAGAGTGTATACTTTGTGTGTAACATGTGTGTAATCCCTCTCCCCATGTGTTTGATGTGACTGTTGTGATTTTAGCCCTTATGACTATCTCTTAGCATGGTGGGAGTGGATCTTTTGATTCCACGAGGTCAGGTGGTGTGGTAACCACCATTGGGGACCAAAGGTTTTTGGATCAAGGAATGACATGGAATGATGTACTTTCAAGTTTAATTCGTGTATTTAGATTTTTTTGTTCATAAAATTGTAATATTTGTGTTTAAGGACCTCTCTTTGGAGATGAATGCAAACTTGTAGAAGAAAATAGTATTTTGATTATTTGCATGTCTTAGGGTTGGTACTGAGCATGATATCTTTATTCTTATCTTTATCATGATGTTAAAATTCTAAAAAAAAAAGGAATATTTTATTTGGTGTTTGAAAAGAACATAGGAGTCAAATTTCATAGTTGGGCGGCTTGGTCCTACATCTAGTTAGCCTTGAACTGTTCTCTAAGTTAAACTAGTCTTTCAACAAACTATCTAAAATTGTTAGGGCAACCTGGTAGTATACTTGGGAGACCTAGTAGTGGGTGAGATGGCCTAGTAGCCTTTTGGGGCAGCTTGGTATTTAGGGGTAGCTTGGTTTTATAAGTCAAAAAACTCAAAATTTTGGTTGTCTGTAGGGGACGCCTGGTTCTATGTAGGGGCAGCCTCATCCCCATACAAAAACCAAAATGTAAATCCTCTTAATCATTGTTAGGTAGAGATTTTATAAGCCTTATGTCCTTGTCAAATCATTTTTATGTCTTTTAGTTTTCTTGTTCCTGATCATTTTAAAGTCGTTGGAACCCTCAAAAACCCAGTCAAGTTTTTCTATTTCAGGACTTGATCTTTCTTCCTTGTTTTGAGACCTCATACGGGAAAAAAATGTTAATGGAAGTTGTTCCTCATGGTCCCAGGGGTCTAGTGGTGTTGTGTTCTTATTATTTTTGGTTGTTGTTGAGATCTTGTGGCTTCTCTTACCTCATTTTGCATGCCTTCTTCGAAGTTGCCCAATTGTCAAACCTAGGGTTAGGGAGATTGTGCACATGGTCTTGTGAATTCTTGGGAAGGTTGTAATCCTTTTTGGTTGGCCTTGTTGGTATCCTCCATAATCCTCATAGGTAATGGAGTGTTGTGAAGTAGTTCTTCCTCTTGTGAGTTATTTTTTGACAAGATGTCTTGGGAAGCATGAGATTGTCTAGAAGTGACTTGTTGTCATTCTCATTTGTGGTGAGTTGTGTCTCTTGGTTAGGAAACCTCTTGTGAAGGTTTGCCTCTATGTTTAGAGTTGTTTAGTGTTTTTGGATGTGGAATGGAGGTTGATGATTCCCTCATCCTATCCTTGTGTGGTGTTGTGAGAGAACATGATCATGGTTTAATAATCAATCGTCATGTAGGCACTGTCCTCTCTCCCCCTCTTATATTTTCATCATGGTGGATTTATCTCATGAGTGGTTAGTCTTCCACCGTTGCCACCTTTCTTATGCAATGGTGAAGTGCCTTGTTGTCTCTGGTGTTGTGCCATTGTGACTCTTGTGTGCATGTTGTTGTGCAAGTGCAACATGCCATTGTTGCATTATCAATGTTGTTATCCTTGTTTCAAAAAAAATGTTTTGTCAAGTTTTATTCTGAGCTTGTTGGCTCAAGGCATTACACCTACTATCAATTGTAATTTAATTATACCTATTTAGGTCTAGTTAATTACACCTCAATGGATTTTAAAATGACATTGGTCAATCACCATATAGAGTTACACAATTCCTTTACCAAAAAGATCTAAAAAGTATTCAAACATTAGGGTTTTCTTTTAAGGTATGTAGTGACTATTCACTATAGAAAAGAGTTTCCTCAGACATCAAGGTTCAATCAAAGATCCTGATGATGGGGATAATTCCTATGGTAGTTGTTGAGTTGGTGTTCTCCCTATACCTAATTATCTACTCTATTATATAGGCCCTCTACCCTAAAATCAATGTTCTTTTGCTTCTTTTGGCTATTCATTTCTTCTAAAATTTGTTCATGTGAGGTATTTAAGGCGCTTTCTCTTGTGTTCTATGATGTGAAATTATAATCATGTGGTCTATAAAAGCTCCTTTGTCTTGTGACCTATGTTGTGAAGATGTTATCCTAAGTCTACAAGGTAATATATTTTCATTGCTTAAGTTTTATAAATTTATCTTATTATAATATAATATAAGTGACATCACCACCTTTTGATCAATTGAAAAGTAAAATAATTTTATCATTACATTTCTATTATAATCCTTCATTAAATTGAGAGGTGTAACTACAATGATAATAAGGGGTGGATTATAATGACGTGAGTGTGTTAACAAAAACTCCTTAACTTACATTTAACACTTATTTACATGTCAATAATTAATTTTTAATGATAAATATACTATTAATGATGTCTTATTAAATTAAAACAAGTGATAAGTAAAAGAAAAATGTGTCTCTTCAAAATAAATAATATCCATTAAAAATATTTTACTTATATTAATATAAATTTATTGAAGGAATGTCCACAATTATATAAATTTTAATATAGATTAATTCATAATAGCTTCAAATATAAAGTAATATTTAATAATATGTATGTTTTTAATAAACATAAATATCATAAATATATCAAACTCAAAAATATCAAAATATATAATATAAAGAACTCAAAATAGATATCTCTTAATGTCTTTTAGATAGATATATTTAAGATACCGATGCTAGTTATAATTGTGATATTGCTATCAGGATTCAACTGTGTAGTTTTATGAGGCAAACTCATTGACCCATGTTTCATGAGTAGTGATTCACAAGAACCCATCTCTCATGATAATGAATGGTCCACTTATCACTCATTGCATCTAGGTGATGCTCACGGAGGTGAAACACTGGGTCTTCCCAAGAGATCACCCATCCTAGTACCACTCTAGCTCAAGTGCACTTAATCATAGAGTTTTCCCCAGATTAAGCTCGCTTAGCTTGCAACCCCATTTGCAAAACCTTCAACAAGTGTTGTGCCCACGAAGTTATAATTGTTAATCAACTTAAACTATTAGTTTTTTAGTATCTTTCATACTTATTGTTTTTCTTGTCAAATCTTTATTTAATTCTTAATTTTTTAACATGTATTTAAAGTGTTTCAGCTTAAATATTAGCCACTTGTTTAATTTGGTCATGGCCATATGTTAAAGCATTGTATTTTGCTACTAATTTGTATTGATTTTACTCCTCCACCTAGTAGATGGTAGCTGTCATTCTTTGTACTCTTCTTTGTTCAATTAAAAAAAAATCTAACTTTCTAAACCTTCTCACATATTCTCTCTTTAAAAAAAAAGTTCCATAATGTGGGTCTGCTACAGATTTCTGTAAATTATTCTGTTATGGACGATGAAAATAACGCCCTTTCTTTTTCGCATCTGTTAAATGTCATGTAAAGGCAATAGGAGCCAACGCACTGAAAGAACACAAAGCAGGACCAGGTTCATTTGCAAGACATCTATAAGTTCCAGGTAATCTCTTTCTATACTATATGATTATTAGGTTTTATTTCATTTGAAACACTATACATGTCGAACTATTGTACCCCCCACAGGCAATACCGACATGATTTTTTTTTCTTCAACCTTGCCTCTGAAAACATTTTTGCAATCTTATGTGCAAAAATTCCATACCCACATGTACAAACGTGCACATTTTGATTTTTGGAATCAAATGCACCCTCACGCTTCAATGCAATATGGCATTGAAGCAAATGTTGGATTTTTTTGGACTGCTGCTCTGCCTGAAGAAAGCCTTGGAGGAAAAATCAGCAAGGATCAATCCAGAATCGGTAAGAACCTGCCATTAATGGAAAAAATCAATAATGCGCAATACACAATTGAAAATTTTAATAAGATGTGCTACCCTATGGAAGAATTCAATAAGGGACAACACCCAATTGAAAAAATTAATGAAGGGCAATTCCCAAATGCAAAATGCAATGAGAAGTATCGAATTGAAAAGTTCAGCAGGTTGGATCATGGAGATCATATTGGTATGGGTGTGGACATGTTCTGTAAAGAAGAGATAATGAAACAAACCCCAGATTCTTTGCAACATTTTGGGATTGGAATGAAAATTAGAGTATATGCTGAGCTTCTGCATAAGTTTGCTAAGGCAAAGGCCTTGACAGAGGGAAAGATGGTTCATTCCCACATGATCAAAACTGGATCTTCCCCTGACACTTTCGTCTCAAACCATCTCATTAATATGTATGTCAAATGTGGCAGTTTGGAAGATGGGCGCCTAGTGTTTGAGAAAATGCCTAAGAGAAATGTTGTCACGTGGACTGCAATGATTGCAGGATATGTTCAACATGAGTGTGGCAACATGGCCATTGCACTCTTTTCCCAAATGCTGGAGGCAGGTGCAAGGGCAAATCAGTTCACCTTTGCCAGTGTTCTTACCGCTTGTGCGAGTATGGCAGATTTGGGATATGGTAGACAGGTTCATGTGCACATGATCATGTCTGGATTTGACTTGAATGTCTTTGTTGGAAATGCCCTTATTACCATGTATGCCAAGTGTGGAAGCATAGAAGCTGCAAGGAAAACATTTGATGAAATACCTGAGCCAAATCTTATTTCCCGGAATGCCATTATCGCAGGTTATGTGCAAAATGAGTTTGATTGGGATGCCCTGGCAGTTTTTTTCCAAGTGCAACAGTTAGGTATTGGAGCAGATGAGTTCACCTTTGCTAGTGTTCTTGCAGCATGTGCAAGCTTGGTGGCTGTGGAACAGGGGAGAGCAATCCATGCCCGCATAGTGAAATCTATGTTTAACTCAAATGTCTTTGTAGGGAGTGCCCTTGTTGATGTATATGCAAAATGTGGATATATAGCAGATGCATACAGAGTTTTTGATAAAATGCCTGAAAAAGACACTGTCTTATGGAATTCAATGATTGCAGGGTATGTACATAATAAGCAAGGTAAGAAGGCCATGAAACTATTACACCAAATGCAACGGGAAGGCATTCAGCCAGACAGATTCTCATTGACAAGCATCCTTGGTGCCTGTATATGCACAGATTATCTTAATTATGGAAAGCAGGTACATGCCTACACAATTCAAACCAGATTGAATTCAAATTTATCTTTAAATAATGCCCTCATCAACATGTATGTCTGGTGTGGGAGCATAGATAATGCAAGACTAGTGTTTGACAAAATGGCAAAGCATAATATAGTCTCCTGGACTGCAATAATAGCTGGATATGTTCATGAGAAGCATGAGGAGGAAGCTCTGAAAATGTTTTGCAAAATGCATCGAGTAGGAATGAAGCCGAACCAGTTCACATTTGCTACCATTCTTAGTGCATGTGGAAGCTTAGCAGCTCTAGAAAATGGAAAGCAGGTGCTTGCTCAGACCATTAAGATTGGTTTTGTTACAAATGTTTGCGTGGGAAATTCTCTTATTGCAATGTATGCTCAATGTGGAAACTTAGAGGAATCAAAGAAAGTTTTCAGCAATGCACCTGAAAGAGATGTGATCACATGGAATACAATAATATCAGGATGTGCTCAGCATGGACATGGCAAGGAAGCCCTGCAGCTCTTTGAAAATATGCAAGATCTTGGCGTGAATCCAGACTCCAGAACATTTGTTTGTGTTCTTTCCGCATGCAGGCATGCAGGCCTGGTGAAAGATGGTCGTCATATCTTTGATTCAATGATTTGTGATTATGGAATTGTGCCAAGGTTAGAACACTATGCATGCATGGTTGATCTTCTTGGTCGTGTGGGACAACTTGATCAAGCAATGGACTTTATCAAGCAAATGCCAATAGAACCCAATGCTTCAATGTGGCAGTCATTAATTGGTGCTTCCAGGGTCCATGGAGATGTTGAACTAGGAAAATATGCAGCAGAGCATATTCTTGAGTTGGAACCGCAAGCAGCAGAAACATATATTCTGCTATCAAACATCTATGCTGCAGCTGGAAGATGGGATGATGCGGCATACGTGAGAAATTTAATGAACATAAGGGGTGTGATAAAAGGTCCAGGATGTAGTTGGATTGAAGTTCAAAACAGGGTGCACATATTTACTGTTGGCAACTGGTGACATTCCTGGATTAGAAATATTTATGATAATTGGAGTTGTTGAGAGGACAGATGGAGACAGGGTATTAGGCTATTAGCCAAATCCAAACCTTGTGTTTGATTGGTGCTTGCAGGGTACATGGAAACATTGTACCTGGAAAATATGCCACAGAGTGCATTCTTGAGTTGGAACAACAAAGTAGCAGAAACATATATTGTGCCATCAAATATCTATGCTGTAGCTGGGAGATGTGATGATGTTGCAAATATGAGAAATTTAATGGAAGTGAGGGGTGTGATAAAAGATCCAGGATGTTGTTGGATTGAGGTCCAACACAGGATGCAGATGTTTACTGGTAAGATCGATCACATTCACAGATGAACAATATTTATGACAGTTGGAGTTGTCGAGTAGACAGATGAGGCAGGGTATTCCCCAAACACAAACCTTGCATTGCATGCCATGCAAGAAAAACAAGATGAACATGTATTTTATCACCAGTGTGTAAGTTGTTACTTGCCTTTGGGTTTATCATTACACCTTGAGCAATTCGTATGCAAATTATCAAGAACCTGCATCTGTGTTGAGATTCCCACAGTACCACCAAGTTTTGAGAATGGGCTGTCTTTATACGGTCATTAAGGTAGTGTAGCTTAAAAAAGGAAAGACACATGAATTTGAATTACCTTCTTTTACTTGTTTAATGAAAGGACCAGTTGCAAATATGTTACAGACTTACAAGTTTGTTAAGATCTTTTGTTTGAAAAGGATACACATCACTACCATCATCAATGTTGCTGAAGGCTAGCCTGAAAAATTCTCAGAACCATTATCCTTGAAGTATCACCATCGAAGGGTAAGATTGGTGTCAAACTGCTTCAAAATACCAGTATTTATCTTTTTTCTCTTTCAAGTTTATTTGCATATAGCAATTGGCTGTTGCATGTGACAAACAATGTTAAGAGGTTGACTCACCAAATGTCATTGATCCCCATACTATGTCAATGTGCAGTGGGTGTGCCCTGAGAAGCAAACTAGGAATGATAGTTGCAGATAATCTAGAAATGGATGTGAAATGGTATGAAGAAACCGTGAGAAACCACATAAAAAATCATTTTGTATATTGTGTGAGGCTACATTGCTTTTGGGGCCTTTTTTAACAAGATCCTCATTTTGGGTAAAGTAGCTAATCGAATCTTCACAATGAGAGCTTAATGATTTTGGAGCTTGTAGGTTGCATTTTCCCCATATAGATTCTTTTGGATTTGATCGAATTCTTGTAAAGAACACTCTCTACTTGTTGAATATGCCTTGTTGCTTCTGATTGTGAAAATTCTATTGCAGATACTGATTATTAATCTACTATCTATATAGATTATTTGACTGCCGAAAATTAATTTACAACAAATATTGAAAAATAACACAACTGCAACTTCACAAATAAAAACACGGGAATAGAGAAGAAAACATGCACAATAATAAACACTATTTTTGGACAAATTGTCCCTAGAAAAACTCCGAAGGGAAAACCAATACTGTAGATGAGAAATTTTATTAAACTTCAGCAAATTAAGAGATACATAAACTACTTGTCTCTTACTGGCAGAACTCTAGCAATATTCTTCTCCGGAAATTCTTCCCTCAATTTCTCTTGCTGAAATTCCACTGCTGTTGTCCTCAACGCTATCACTGCGCCTTTGCTATCACTACAAGACTATTTGCTAACACTGCAAATCTACTTGCTATCACTGCAAGTCTTTTTCAATTGTGTGTTCTCCAAATGCCCCATTGATCCCCTTTTATACTTTTCTCATTGAAAAACCAATGGCCATGATTTAATCTCAATCAATGGCTAAGATAAAATAGACTCTAACAACACTAACTAATTGGATTCTAGAAGTCTTTAGAGGAATCAATCAATTAACTAAATAATTATCTAGACAACTAACTCCTTTCTAGAAGTCTCCAAAAAAATTAAATAATTAAATAATCCTTGGGAATGGAGACACCTGTCTAAGCTACAAAAATTAACACTCCCTCTTAGCAAGGAAGGTGTTCTGCATGACACCCAACATATTTTTGAAGAAGATGAATTTCACCTTCCCCAATGTCTTTGTCAAAATGTCTGCTACCTGCTGATCTATAGGTATATACTGTAGCTGAACAATCCCTGTTGAAATGATACTTGATGTCTATATGCTTAGACCTATCATGAAACACTGGATTCTCAGACAATTTGATGCAACTTTGATTGTCGCAGTGTATCATCGTAGTCTCAATCCTCTTACCAAACAAGGCCACTAGAAACTTTAGAAGCCATATCGCCTCACATGTCGTCATGTTAGGTGCTATGTATTCTGCCTCTGCAGAACTCAAAGCCACAAACTTTTGCTTCCTGTTGTACCAAGAGACAACTCTTGATCCCAAGCTAAAGCAACAACCTGAAGTGCTTTTCCTGTCTGTTGTACTGCCTGCCCAATCTGCATTAGTATAGCCTATCAACCTGATACCATCACTTGAACTGACTAAGAGAGTTTACCGCAAAGGATATATCTGGCCTGGTGTTAACCAAATACATGAGAGATCCAATCAACTGCTTGTATAAGGTGGGGTCTACATCCTTCTCCTTGGATGTGTCTACCTTCTTCCAATTTGTGATCATAGGAGTAGACATGGCTCTGCAATTCTCCATCTCGAACCTTCTCAAGATTTCGATGCAGTATTTCCCTTGTCCAAGGAAAATATCTCCATCTATCTGCCATACCTCCATACCTAGAAAGTAGTGCATAAAGCCCAAATTCTTCATCTTGAACTTTGCTGCAAGGTCCCTCTTGCACTCCTTTATGAGCCCCAATGAACCTGTTAAAAACAAGTCGTCCACATATAGAATAAGAATGAGAACCTCACCCCCAACCACTAAATAGTAGAGGTTAGCATCTGCTTCACTCTTCACAAAGCCTATTCCCTGCAATTATCTATTACTACGCTCATACCACGCCCTAGGAGCCTGCTTGAGTTTGTACAAAGCTCTCTTCAATCTGCACACATGGGTTTCACTACTGTGTGCTACAAATCCCTCTAGTTGTTCTATGTATACCTCCTCTTTCAATTCACCATTAAGAAATGTTGTCTTGACATCCATCTGATGGATTTTCCATCCCATATGTGCTGCAAGTGAGATCACAACTCGTGTAGAAGTATACCTAGCCACTGGAGTGAATGTCTCATAGTCAATTCCCTCCTTCTGAGACAATTCCTTGGCCACAAACCTTGCCTTGTATTTCTTGATGCTACCATCTGCACCGTGCTTGATCTTATAGATCCAACATGATCCAACCACAGTCCTATCTGTTGGTCTAGGCACAACCTCCCCACACATCGTTCTACACTATTGAGGTATATTCCTCAACCATTTCATCTTGCCACACCTTCTGTTGTGCGGCCTCCTGATAGCTAGAAGGCTCACTATCTACCAACTAACTAACTAATGCCATATAGTCATTATACCTAGCTGGTTGTCTCCACTGTCTACTACTTGTCCTAGGAGCTCCCACAAACTCCTGAGTATCTCTATGTGACTGTTGGTTTCTGCTACCATTTGTAGAGGATGAAGTGTCAACCTCCATGTCTCCTTGATGCATCTCCTGGATTTGCTGCATCTGTTGCTCCATACTCTGCGAACTCTTAGCACCTAATCCTGTGCTTGTACTAGTAACTGTACTCGAGCTTCGCTACCCCTGATCCGGTTGCACGATCCTTGGAGCTTCTATTGGCTGCTCACTTTGATCATTTGTTGGCAAATCTTTGGACCTCCTTGGAAAAACTACTTTCACAAACTTCCCCAATACACATCCCTTACATACATCATCATGTTCTGTGCTCACCTCCGGAACACCTGTCACTATCTCACGAAGCAATTTAAGTGCTCCATGATCTATATGGCCTATCCTCCTATGTCGTAGCTCTCCTTGATCTCTAGAATTATTGTTGCTCATCAGTGCCTCATGAGTATCAAACTGCAACCTGTAAAGCCATCCGCTCCTAACTCCAATAGCTATGGGTGATTTCCAATCCTTATGTTTGATTGACACATTCACCCCTCTAAAGAGTACATTGTAACCTTTATCCCGGAGGACGGATATGGAAATCAGATTCATACCCAAGTTTGGCACATGCAACACATCATGAATGAGAATCAGCTTGCCATTCTCCCTCTGAAATAGAACAATCCCTTTTCCAACTGGATTGAGTTTGGACATGTTCCCCATAGAAATCTGGGTCCTGATGTCCTCCTTATAACTGGAGAAGTACTCTCTAACTCCTGTCATATAAAATGACGCCCCACTGTCTATATACCAAACACTCTGTGAGGTTGAGCTAACCATACAAGCTATGAGAGCAAACTCATCCTCCATTTTGCTAGAGAGCTCATTTGCACTTGTTGAAGCTGCCGTATACTTCTTGCCTTTCTTTTCATTCTTCTTCCTTTGTGGGCAATCACTGACATAGTGGCCAAACTCGTGACAACCATAGCACTTGATCTTAGACAAGTCCTTTTCACTTTGTGGATTTGATCCTTTGCTAGACCCCTTCTTTGCTTTCCCTTTTCTTGCAAGGGTATCATTTTCTTGTTTTGTCTTACTTTTCTAACTCTTACTTTTGGCTCCATCGACAAGACTTAGTCTAAACTCCTCCTAAGTGAAGTCACTCCATAGTCGATCCCAACTTGGTAAGGTGTCTCGTCCATTGATAACTTAGACAAAGACATTCCACTACTTAGTAAACCCATTTAGGGTTATCTGCACTAGCTCATCATCATCTGGTTTATCTCCAACAACTACCAATTCATCTTTGACAAGTCTGAGTTTGGTGAGGTAACTTGAAACATATTTTCCCTTGTTCATTCGAGTATTCCTCAACTTTTCTCTAAGAATTAACTTCTGATTAATGGTAGCATTTTGGTACATATTCAGAATGGCGTCCCACATCTTTTTCGCTATATCTAACTCTACGATATGTAGAACAATATGGTCCTTGACACCATCAAGAATCAAACTCCTCGCCTTGGCATCTTCCTCCTTATATGCTAAGAGTTGTGTTGGATCTGTAGGTACAACTACAACATTGATCACATATTCTTTGATACCATTCTCTTCCAACAATAATTTTTTTTTGAGGCTCCATCTAATATGTCCTTATCTCTTAAACTTGATGAGGCCATCTCAAAAAAGTAATAAAAATAATTCTGAAGAGGTAGCACTGGGTTTTATAAACCTTTGATTTTTTCCTTCTCGCACTGAGTCTTTTTTGCCCTCAGATTAGTTTTGATACCATATGAAAATTCTATTGCAGTTACTGATTATTAATCTCCTATCTATATAGATTATTTGACTACCGAAAATTAATTCACAACAAATATTGAAAAATAACACAATTGCAATTTCACAAATAAAAACACAGGAATAGAGAAGAAAACATGCACAATAATAAACACAATATTTTTGGACAAATTGTCCTTAGAAAAACCCCGAAGGGAAAACCGTTATTGCAAATGAGGAATTTTATTAAACTTTAACAAATTAAGAGATACATAAAAAGAAAACATCCACAATAATAAACACAATATTTTTGGACAAATTATCCCTAGAAAAACCCCGAAGGGAAAACCGATACTGCAAATGAGGAATTTTATTAAATTTTAACAAATTAAGAGATACATAAATTGTTTGTTTTTTACTGGCAGAGCTCTGGCAATATTCTTCTCCGGAAATTTTTCCCTCAATTTCTCCTACTGAAATTCTTCCCTCAAATTTTCCTACTGAAATTCCATTGTTGTTGTCCCCAACGCTATCACTACGCCCCTTGCTATCATTGCAAAACTATTTGCTAACACTGCAAATCTACTTGCTATCACTGCAAGTCTTTCTCAAGTGTGTGTTCTCCAAATGCCCCATTGATCCCCTTTTATACTTTTCTCATTGAAAAACCAATGGCCATGATTTAATCTCAATCAATGGCTAAGATTAAATAGACTCTAGCAACCCTAACTAACTAGATTCTAGAAGTCTCTATTGGAATCAATTAATTAAATAAATAATTATCTAGACAACTAACTCCTTTCTAAACGTCTCTAGAAAAATTAAATAATTAAATAATCCTTGAGAATAGAGACACCTGCCCAAGCTACAAAAATTAACACCGATGGCAATACTTGAGCATTGTCCTATGCTATACCAGCAAAATGAATCAGTCTCGGACTTCATTAAGTGTTGAATGAGGAAATTCCTTATCAGAATATTTTTGTTATCCACATTTACATGTGCACATCATGGAAACATAGGTATAAATGTAACTAAGTACAAAGGAAAATGAAAGAAAAATAATCCATGCAAACCAAGAATTATGAACCACAAGCAATTGCTGTACAAGAAATGAGCGAGTGATAGAAAAAAGATCTGCAAAACACATAATCACTCAAACATGAACGTGGATTGATCCACAGAAAAGACCAAAATTTGTGATTGTGCTCTTCTTCACCGTGTTTCTGCAGTTAGATAAGTATGCCATTAATAATCAATCAACATCTGTGATAGGCTGCATCAGTGTGGAGGGGCATGTTCCCCATGTTTTGAACCCGAGTCATTGTAGTGATAATTTCTCCAACTTGCAAGTAAGCTACAGTTCAAAGGACAAATTTCCTTCACTGTGTTAAACCTATGTCATGTTGGTCAATGGAAAAGGTCTTTTCTTCTTTAAGGATGCGGCAAGCTACATAATCTTCTTGCTTTGCTAGGAACCAAAAAGGCATGGTTATTGTTTCTTTTTGCAATCTTCTTACCTTCTCAAGGTTTTATGCTAAAATAACTTGTTTATAATGTTTAATTAAGTAGCAAAATTTGTTGAAATTATAATCTTTTGTTATTTTTAAAAAATTATCTCAACTAAAAAGAATTTGAACTTTACATGGCAGACTCTTTGATCTGGAAAGACAAACATATTATCTCTAATGAGAATCAAAGCTTTCACTATAATTTCTCTAGGATTGTAGAGGTGGGATTGGAATAATAAATGCAGAATTAAGTTTATAGAGTTTAAATAAATTAGATGTGATACTTCGCTTGAATCTTGATGGTGGAATATGCTACTAAAGATGCTGGAAATCAACTCACTAATGTGCCGAAAATGAGGGTCTTGATTAGATGAATGCCTCAGAATCTATAAATTAATTGTGCTTTTTTTTTTTGGTTTAGATATGTGCCTGCTAAACTAATATTCGGCTTTGCACTTGTGAAACAAATTTGGCATGTGGAATTGAACTTGGACCTGTGAAAGTGAATTGATAGGAAATGCATGATTGTAATAGATTCACCTCAACTTGTCATGCATGTGTCTACATACACTATTTTAGAACTTGCCCAGTGAGGGTCATTTTATCCTCAATCAAGCACTTAGGCAGACCAATTCAAGGACTAAGATTGAAAACAATAGGTAAATGTGCAATATCTCAATAAGATGGCATATGTTGATAATGCAATTAGAATCTCCATTGCTTCTACTATAATGGTGCACAAATGGATTAGGGCATGTGGTATACACATGATTTCAAATGGATAAGGAATGCCCTTAAATCAACATAGCACAAAAATCCACACAAACACATGTCCGGTGATCCCACAATAGTGGGTTACACTCTTAGGCCAAACTATGAAGAATTTGAAAATGATGCAAACTAGTGATTTGTAATATTTTGTCTATAGATTCTAAATATATATATTTTTTAAATTTTGGAATCAAATTGCATTTTTTTCATCTCCTTCAATAACTAGTTTTTAACAGTAAACACCATTTTTAAAGAGTGATGTGTATTATAAACCACATTTTTTTTTCTTCTATGAAGAATAAAATTATAATTTTATCGAATTTAGATTTGTAACTACAATATTTAGAGGATGCATTTGGTTTAATAATGTTTCATTGAATATATATTTTTAATAAGTTTTGAAGTCAAACCAATTACAATTTAAACATAGGTGTATTATTAGGAGCATAACTTTTTTTTTTGTATGTATCAGAATTCATTTTTTTTGTTTTGTTGAAATAAGGACATCAATACTTAAAGGGCATGCATTTTTTAGATTTTTTCTCTTTTTTTTTTCATATGTGTGAAACAAAGACTTTGATGCTCATTGAAAAACTTACATTCGCAAGAAATAAAAAATAAATATAATAATTAAATTTAATATATTTAAAATTATACTTTTTGGGAAACTTATATTAAGGACTACATACTTACAAAACAAAAAAATTAAATGAATTTCCTTTGATCCTCATAAGGTAAATCAAAGGTGGTTTTTTATCAACATTTTCATAGGTGTAGATGAGACTCCATTGAAGTATGGTTTAAAACTAGCGAGGTTTGATCTAAGGCGGTTTGATCAAAGGCGGTTTGATCAAGCTCTTTTCAATTAAAATCTTTTAAATGGAACCATTCAAGGCATAAATCATTATATTTTCTAAAAATGTGATTTCAAGCAAAAATCAAGATGTCCTAAAAAGTGTAACCCATTATTGTGGCAGCACCTTGCTAGGTCAACTTGTCATGGCTATTGAGAAAAGTTGGTAAGGTTTAAATTTAAATTTTGAATTTTAAAAGTTTGACGTTTGGATCCATCACTCTAAAAATGGTTTTTGCTCAATTCCACACCTATGGATTTGATCCAAGGTGGTGAGTGGGAGATCTAAGGAATGTTTCCAATTCCCAAAGATGAGTGAAGTGGGAACATACTAGAGTAAAGTCATAAGTTGAATTTCACACAAGAAAACTCATTTGTATACTTGTTATTACATAAAAGGCAATCTAATTGAAGTGGACCCAAAACATAAAGGAAATAGGCATGGGTATGTGATTTTCACCATTACATTATAAAAGATAGTTTTGACTAATCAATTAATAATAATGACCCTGAATTGGGTTTTTATTTATTTTTAATTACTAACATAGGAATTTTTAGCCTATCCTAAGCTAGGTGAGGCCACAAATAGAGGACCTCATCCACAACATGAATGCACAACGTTGATGCAAATAGTCCAAACTTATGAGCTTAGTAGCCCAACAAGGGCACATAGCTCATGACCACACCAACCCAACAAGGGTTTGGAGCACAAAGCCATTGGCACAAATACTTTTGCTTATAAGGGAAGTGCATACCTCCAAAGTGGTGGGTGATTTTGGTGCTCAAAAAATAGTAGCCCACTTTTAAAGGCATGTGTATTGGGCTAGGATGCAAGTAGAAGTAGCGAGGTTCATTAGAGGATGCAAGTTGTGTTACACTTGCAAATGGAAGATGTGAAAGGAAGGATTGGGTACTCCTCTTCCAATGCTTATTAGACCATGAGAAAGTGTTTCCATTGATTTTGTGGGTGGATTGTTGCTAGGAAAGCATAGAAATGATTATTTTTTTCTTGTGGTGCATAGGTTCAACAAGATGTGTATTCTAACCTCATAAGGCAATACTTATTAAGAAAGAGATCACAAATCTATTTTTTTCTCATGTGTGGGTGCACTATGGTTTAGTAATTTCAATTGTTTTTTTATAAACACTCATTTCTTTGGTAATTTTTGGTTCATTTTATGGGAGATGATGGAAGCTAAGCTCCAAAAGAGTACTACTTTCTATCATTCAATCGGATGGGGAAACATAGGTAGTAAATTGAACCTTGATACACATCAGAAGAGGCTATAAAAGTAGGTATTCAAAGGCTTGGGATGATTCTTTACCTTACATACGACATTCATGCAACAGAGTAATCCATTCCTCTACAAGGTAGTCACCTTTTCAAGTGTGTGGCTTAAGTGCTAACTAGTCCATTTGATGTTGCAATTGAACAATACAATAATCAAGAAGGTTTGGAATCAAGGTGGGAAAAATAACAAAATTTATTGAGAGAATTTTCCAAATCCTACTCAAGGTGAAGACATAACTAGAGAAGACTCATTTGAAGTACAAGGGGAGGCATGAACAATATTATGTGAAGCATGGTCCCAAAGTAGGAGACAAAGTTTGGTTGTCTTCAGAAAAGAGTGTATGTAAGGACAATCCAAGAGAACTAAACCTCTAAGTCACAAATTATTCTCCATCTTAGAGGCAATCAGGGAGAATGTGTTCAAATTGGACCTACTTCCTTTCATGAAACTCTATTTGGAAATTAATTGTGAATCTCCAATTTAGGAACCATCAATATTGGCTAAAGAAAAAGAAGATCTAGTGCTATGTTTATTACAAGAATTGATCTATGACAAGTGATCATTACTTCCCAAGGGTATGCTATTTTAGTGGAAGAAGAGAGACTCGGAAGATAATCGAAGAGTTTTGGCAAAGTAAGGCTCAAAGGATAAACAATCAATCAAAATTGATGGTACTCCAAGGAGAAGATTTCTCTCTTAATGTCTCAATAAGATTTTGTGGGACAAAAAACCTCTCTATGAAGGGAGGTATGATCTAAAAAAGATCAAGATGAATTAAGGAACAAGAAAATGCATTTTTGAATTTTAAAATGAGCAAGTACTTATTTTATGGAAAATGATTTCATCGCCTAGTGAAGGTAGTGAAAGTATTCAATAAATGTATGATTTCTTTTGGTGATTAGAAATATACCACAATTGTACATCTACTATGGCTTAGAACTCCATGGGGAATGTTAAAATGCTCCAACAAATTCAAGAATACCAAGAAAAATTCATACCATTGCAAGCAACACATTTGCTATGCAATAGACAACAATTAGGGAATTTGAAAGGACATGAATTTTGACTAGAAAGAGATGAGTATATCCAAGCTTCTTTGAAGTCTTGGAGAAGTGTAAGACATCATTATTGAGCATTGAAAGCATGGTTCTAGTTCACATTGAACTAGACATAAGGTTGGAATAATGATGAGAGTTGCAATTCCTCTTATTTGTATCGATTTACACGTAATACATTAGGTAGAAGTGTTATTGGCATCTACCAAGCTAGGTTTTCTCCTCCACATTAGATATTTCCTAAGTGAAAATTGAAATGTCAAATGTGTATGCTTGTAATTTGCATTAATTTTCATTTTATGTGAACAAAGAGTAAATACCAACTATAAAATAAGAGTATAATATTTTTTTGATGCTTTGTAATGCACAATACATAATTATGTAGATCATTATAGATCCACAATGTAGGGACAAGGGCATCAACATAGATAAGTATGATCTAGTGTAATAGCATAATTTTCATTGTGTTACATCAACATATTTCATCATATGTCCATTACAAATTTTCTTCCTATCCTCAACCCTTGTTCCAAAGTCATTGAATCAATCGAACTAGGGGTCTAACCAAGGAGATGCCACCCTCATAATTTAGTAGATTCTCCAAAGGTGTTCCTAAATATTTACAACCCTTACAAAGATTCATATACCAAAAATTAAGGTGAGTGGATTCCAAAAGTTAATTTTTACTAGATTAGTCATGTAACTTATAGTTCATATCCACACATCAGGTACAAGTTCACAGTAGTAGAGATTAGGTCAATACTTGCATAGGTTTATTAGAGTTTGGTAAATTTATAGCTTTTAAGTTATTTACCTGAGAAAGCCTTACATTTTTAGCACTATGGTGAATTGATTCCAAATGTCTTCAACATCATTTCTATATCTCCAAAATTTGGTTAAGTATTGTAATTTAAAATAATTTAATATAACATTTTATTCAATTATTTGATATTAGGGCCAACTCATTTATCTAAGGTTGGATTTGTTTATTGTTGTGATTAAAATAATTGTCTTATGATATTTATGAAAATGATTCTTTGATTTCATCACATTTATTGGTGAACTTGACTTTCTCACAACATGGGGGTTTATACTTTTTCCATAGGGTTTTTGAATCTATTTTTTAAATTGCGTATCCTATTTTCATATCTCATTAGTGGTTGGAATCCCCTTTTACTTGTACTTCATAGCTATACCTTCCTATAGGGTTTGTGCCTCATTGTGTGACTATGTTTCAAACCATACCCTACTTAGCCTTGTTTCTATCTTGAGGATTTCATTTTTTGATTCTTTTAAATATGATAAGTTGCTATTAAAAAAAAAATAGCAAATATTACACCCTTCTTATATCATTTAGCCATTTGGGTTTTTGAGTTGTTTTGCATGCCAAGGTCTCATCCACATCCTCACGTTCCTTTGAGAAGAAGTCAAAGTTTGAATCCTCAATTGATTCAATCTACTAAAAATGGTGTTCCTAAGAGTACTCATGTTGAGATTTTTTTTGAGGAACACGAGGAACAACAAGATCATGATTATGATGTATATGTTGCCAAGTAAGATCTTTCTCTCATATACAATTATTTATTGATGCACTTGGATGTTGAGTCTCCTCAACAATTAGCTACTATTCTACATAATTCATTAGTAGATGCTCCTTATGGCACAAATATTATTCACGGTATTCGAAACCTCATGGATTTCACCAATGGTTTATCCTCTTCCCTAGCCACCAACCCTTCATCCTTTTTTGATCCTTCTACCTCTTATCTTATGGTTACCACCTCCATGGTATCTACCACTTCAATGGTTTGTACTACCCATATTGTCTCTCTTGGTGCTACACCTAGACCTTTCATCCATTCACATCTATTCATACCCATGTATGCACTAGTATCACCCCCTACACATATATGTTTTGTATCACTCATTTTAATCCTATTACTGCTTAACCTTAGATTGTAGCTTCTCCTTCTATCACTATGCCCTTTCCTCTTAACACTCACCTCTATACCTCATCCATTATTTCCCATGTTTGTCATACCAATACCATTCACACCTCTACCTTGGATTCAACTTAAAAAGAAGGTAAATGATATGCCATCTAAATAGAAATATATTACAAATAATCATCCACATCACATGACTCTTCCATTTGAAGTTGTTATATATCTATTGCCCAATAGTTTTGTAGCACCTAGTTTTGAATTATTTAATGGAAAAGGAGATCTTGTTTATCATTTCTAAACTTCTCATGTTGCATGCATAAATTTTGTATATGAAGATAAAGTATTAGCTAAATTGTTTCCATAAGATTTAAGGGATTGTGTTCTTTGACCATTTTATTTAGCTTCTAGTTTAATAATCTCTTTGATGAGCTAGCCATATCTTTCTTACAAAATTTTCATGTCAATATAGGTTGCTTGAAAATAACTAAGATTTATATGATTAAATATGCCCAAGGGCATAATGAGGTTACCAATGACAATGTCATTCACTTTCAATCTTTATGTGGCAAATTGAAGCATCAACTAGAGGATGATGAATTAAAATCCACATTTCTTGAGTGGCTTATTCACATTAAATATAACACATACTTGAATAACTTCTTTTATGGACATGTGTACTTATGTAAAGAAATTTTAATTGAAACTATTCATATCCATTGTGATTAAATATGGATCAAATTTTCATGATTGTTTTTTATTTCTTACCCTTCCAAGTATCAAAAGTCTAATGCCTTTTAAAGGGTATTGATTCTAAAGAGAAAAAGGGCAAAGCACATCACATTCTTAATGATTCCCATGCACTATCTTTCAAGATTCATTCTATTAGGAAGTTTATTAAGCCACAAAATCCCTTAGGCACCATGCTTCAAATTTTCTTGAGTGTTAATTTCACTACTCTTCCCCTATTCATTATTGGATATAACTAAATGACTACATATGAACTATAATGACAATGCATTTTGTAACTTGTATAGTGTTTATGGTCATCATACTCAAGGCTACATGAAATTGAAACATAAGATGCAATATTTTTATTGATAGTAATATGATTCATATAGGGTGTCAATGATGGGGACAAATGATTCAATTTCCCCTAAATCAAAATTTGAATATTTACCCTAATATATTTTCCAGTCATGCTAATAGATTATCAATACATCTAAGGAACATGTTTTTTTTACTATGGTACATACAAATGTTGATAATCATTCTATAGCCGAATGCTACATTAATTATCATGTACAATCACATGAAAATGTGTTTGAGTATATGATAAACTCAAGAGACATATCTTCTTCTTATTGTGCTATACCATTGATTACATTTTCTAATGAGGTGATCTCGCAAAATAACTATTATGGTCCATTGTATATCATTGAAAATCTTATATGCACTTCACCTAATTAGTTTCTTATTGATTATTAGACAAGGCACTTCATATAGGACCTTCATATTGAAGGAAAGAGCATGAAAACAACTAAACAAATAAATTAAAAAGCCTAGTATATTATCTATTTTAAATTCATTCTTACTATCTAAAAAATTAATTACACAACATCACACCATGATTTTAGTTACAATCATAATTCAATTGACCTCTTTAAATAGTCGCAAAACTAGTGACCTATGAGGTAAAATCCATGTGGGATAAATCCGCACACCTAAACATAGTTGTAAATCACTATAACATTATTAATATAATTAAAATAAAATATTATAACATTGTATAGAATAAAAAAAATTCCAACATCCTTGCTTAATATGAAATGAGGAGAATTTATGACACATTTAATGTATAATATAACTAGTAGATGTGTAGACAAGTAAGAGAATGCCATGATGATAATCCCCCTTCATGGTAAGCTCTTTGAGATATAACTGTTGTTGAAACTTGACAAGTTGCCTCTAACATCAATGGCTTGGTGAATATATTTTCCACTTGTTCCTTTGTTCCAACATAGCCAATCATATTATTTTAAAGCTTCAAAATTCCACAAACCTTGTGATACTTGATTTTTATATGCTTAGTCATCACATACAATATTAAATTCTTATCAATCTAAAGAGCAATTTTCTTGTCACAATAAATAATCAACACATCTTTCAACATATGCAAGTGATCTAGCATTGCCACAACCAGATTATTTTATTCAATGCTTGAGCTAGTTCAAATTACTTTGCCTTAGTTGTTGATTCCAAAATATTATTTGACTTATTGGATGACTATGAAATTAAAGAATCTCCCAACACGAAGAAGACATAACCTAAAGTAGACCCCCTATGACTAAGATATATTTCCCAATCTAGACTTGTGTAGCCATGGAGATTGCATTAATATCCTCTCTTTAACACAAGTCCAAAATCCAAAGTACCCTTCACAAATATCAAGATACACATTTAGATTTTATATGATTTATTTGTGGTTCTTGCATAAAATTAGCCATTAATCCAATAACAAAAGAGATATCAAGTCAAGTGTGAGTGAGATATAACAAACTCCCCACTAGACTTTGATAACCAATCAAATCTACATATTTTGTCTATGTATCTATTGCCCACTTTATACTAGAACCATATGAAGTTTTGACAATTTTCACATCTTCCATCCTAAATCTTATCAACAACTATTTGACATAAATTGACTACAACAAACCTATCCTACTCCTACAAAACTTTTAAAGCCAAAAAATAATGAAACAACCTAAATTTGTCACCTCAAACTATAAAAATACACTTTTCATAAATAAACCATAAATAATCTTCTCCAATTAGTAAATATTATTTAATATTCATACATTTTTAAAAAATTATAAAGATTCCAATATATATTTAAATGATGTGAGAATCTTCTCTAAACTTTTTAAATCCAAAATAATAAAAATGTCTATATATAAAAATTCAAATTTAAAACAATTTTTTATACCTATACTCAAAAGAAATAAATAAACATAATTGCTAAATCACTCCATCTTATATACATTGTCATACTAACCATTACAAAGTCAATAAATTAAAAAAATAAAAAATAAACAAAAATTTCAATATATAAACATTTGGAAGAATTCTTTAATTCTATAAAAGAATAATATAAACAAAATACTAAAATTAAAAAATAAAAATGGAATGATCCTTAGAAGTCAAATATTATGATTACCCTTTTTTTTTATAATAAATATTCCATATCCTTAACTAAGACTTAAATTAATATTGTCTTGATAATAAATAAAAGTCAATTCCAAAGCATCACTTACCACGACTATGACATTATGGGGTCGCCTCCCATCGTTATCCCACAAGTGGTGTATACGACCAATTATAGAGATAAGTTAGCAAATGTATTTTATTCTTAATTGCCTTAAAAATGTGACAAATAACAAGCAAATATAAAAGATGGAAAACTCATTCACATGGTACCCTTTTCGTGTTCTAAAGAAATACAGATTTTTTTAATTTTTAATTTTTTTGTTTTGTTTTGTTTTACTTTGCAATTTGGTTTGATGATAATGATAATGAGATTTATTTAAAAAATCAGGTTTTAATGTAATTAATGTTTTAAGGTTATGATGTTGATCTGTTTATAAGTTGTTTGTTAATTTGAAGCTTAAAGGGGGTTTGATTTCCAAATCAACAACCAATTTCTCAATTGTTTAAGTTGTTTTGATTCACACCAATTTGATCATCATTAAAAATGAAATTATAATTATATATATACGCTTTAAGATTTAAATTGGAAGTTGCATATAAACAAAAAATAAAAAGAGAGTTGGTGGGAGTGAAGTTAATAATGGTATTTACATATGCATTTGTGCTTGTATTGAATTAGACAAGTTAAAAGATATGATCAAACCTACTACTACAAGCCATTTATTATTAGCTTTTTATTTTCATAAATTCCTATATTAATATTAATGAGTGTTCTTGAATTAAGTTGATAGGCTCTTTTAATGTACATTTTCACACACAAAACTATATTTCTAGAATTGTCTCATGCTACAATTGTAATTGTTGGAGGGAGCTGACATTTAAAAATGTACTAACACAAGAATAAAAGTTTACATTGGTTACAACCATAGTTCAATTGAATTCTTTAAATAGAGTCATAGAACTAGTGACCTATGAGGTACAATCCATGTGGGATAAATCCACACACCTAAACATAGTCATAAATCCCTATTTAGCACTACAATAATAATTATAATGAAACATTAATAAAAAATATTAAAAATATTTCAAATCCTCACTTAATGTAAAATTAGAGGATTTAGATCATATTTTGTGTAATATGTAACTAGTATATGTGTAGAGAAGATAATGTTATGATGATAATCCCCCTTCATGGTGGACTCTTTGAGACATAGTTGTTGCCAAAACTTGATGAACTTGCTCTCTATCAATAGCTTAGTAAATATATTTTCCACTTGTTCGTTTGTCCCAATGTAGCTGATTAAAATATTTTGAATCTCTAAAAGTTCACAAACCTTGTGATACTTGATCTTGATATGCTTAGTCACATGAAATATTAGGTTCTTAGCATATAAAGAGCACTTTTCTTGTCACAATGAATGATCAACACATCATTTAGCACATGCAAGTGATCTAGCATCTCTCATGACCAAATTACATTATTCAATTCTTGAGCTAATCTAGAAAGAACTTTGTCTTAGTTGCTGATTTTGAAACAATATTTGGATTCTTGGAAGATTCTGGAATCAAAGAATCTACCAACATGAAGACATAAACTAAAGTAAACCTCTTATGATTAGGATATAATTACTAATTTGGATTTGTGTAGCCATGGAGAATGCATTAACCTCCACTCTTTAGCTCAAGCCCAAAATTAGTACCCTTCACAAATCTTAGGATGCACTTTGTGGCTTTCATATGATTAATTTTTGTTGTTTACATAAAATTGACTATTAATCCAACAACAAAAGAGATATTGAAGGTCGAGTATGAGTGGTATACAACAAATTCCCCATTCAATTATAATAACCTCTCAAATTTGTATATTTTGTCCATACTTTATATTAGGATTATATGGAGTTTTGACAGCTTTCACATCCTCCATACTAAGTCTTATCAACAAATTTTGCCATAATTTGACTACAAAACAACAAATCTATCCCAATCTTAAATTTGGAAACCCAAAAATAATAAAACAATCCAAATCTATTGTCTCAAATTATAAGACTATGCTTTTCAAAAATAATAAATACATTTAAAAAATAAACTATAAAGAATCTTTCCTAATTTATATATATATTATCTAATATATTTTTTATATTAATTTTTTTTTTATATTTCTAAAAAGCTTATAAAGAATCTAAGAGAATTTATAAAAATAGTGTGAAAATCTTTTCTAATTTCTTTTATATCAAAATAATAAAAAAATATTTATATAAAATTTTATAAATTTAAAATAGAATTTTGAATCCATACTAAAAATAATGAAAAATATATTGATTGGTGAGCCACTCCATCTTAAATACATTCTCACACCAACCATTAAAAATTCAAATTTAAAATTAAATGTTAGAAAATATATACCTTTGAGAGAACTTTTTAAACCCATAAAATATAATAAATTTTACTATAAACTCAATTCAAACTGATTTCAAATGTGTCCATGATATAAATAAAATATTAAAATTAAAAAATATATTATAAATTAATGATCCTTGCAAGTCAAAGATAATGATTACACGTCTAAGGATTCTATATATCTTGAACTAAGGCTTAAATTATGTTGTCATGATAATCAATGAAAGTCAATTCCCAAATGTCACTTACCACGACTATGACACCATGTGCTTCCTCCCATCGTTATCCCACAAGTGATTTATGCTGATAACTTAGCAAAAGTATTCCAAAATTTCTTAATTTAGATATAAAAATGTGGCATGCATATAACAAACAAAAATAAAAGGGGGAAAACATATTCACAAGGTACCACTTTCTTGTTCTAAAGAAATACTGAATTTTGGTTTTTATAGGAATTTGGTGTGTTACAATGATATTGATAATGAGATTCATTAAAAAAGTCTAAGAGGTTCAATTTAGTTAATGTGTCATATATGGTTAAGGTTATGGAGTTCTACCTGTTTAAAAGTAAATTGACTGTAAGTTGTTTATTAATTTGAAAGTTAAACGAGGTTTAATCTTTAAATCAATAAAAAAAAATTAATTGTTTAAGTCATTTTGGTTCACATCAATTTTTAATTATTAATGAGAATACAATTTCATATATATTGAATGTAGGTAAGCTTTGAGATTTGGATTGGAAGTTGCATTGACAAATAAAAAGTAAGACAAAAGTTGGTGGGAATAGAGCCGATAATGGTATTTGCATCTACATCTCTACTTGTATTGAGTTGAACAAGTTAAGAGATATGACCAAACCTACTACATGTCATTTATTGGTAGCTTTTTATTTTCACAAACTCTTATATTAACAGTAGTGGGTGTTCTTGAATTAATTTTATAGACATTTTTTAGTATACACTTTCACACACAAAGACATAGTCCTAAAATTGTCTAATGTCATAATTGTCATAGTTTGGGGAAATGACATTTAGATGTGGCCTTCACCAATATTTGCATTGCTTCCATTGCACTCCAATTTCTCATTACTTTGCTTAATCTTTTATCCACCACCTTCTTGAATGCCCACTTAAGAAAATAGAATTCACTACCATACTCAACAAAATTAACACCGCTCTTTTTCTACCAATTTGACTAGTCTATAGTTGAAAACCTTGAGATAAAAATTCTTGTAAACCAAAATGCCTTGTGAATCTCCCTATTAGTGCACTCATTGCACCTCTAATGATGCAAGGGCTAGTTACATAAGTGAGAGAAATAGTATTTATATTATTTTATAGTACAAATTGTATAACTTATATTTTATCTTCTACTTTTATGTTCATTTTATTTGTGTTTTGAGATGTATTAATTTAGTTCTTGTTCCAATTTTTTATGTGTAGAAGTTAGTTGAACCTTTTAATAATTCATTCACTTATCCATTATGACTTCCATCTACCATCCACCACCACTTTTTTGACACATCCTCTAGCATGATTTCATTCCATAATTTCAAATCCATTTGTTATTAATTTCAATCCAACCCAATTTACAAACGATCATTGTCTATTATCTTGCATTCTAAATTTATTGAATTGAGGTCTAGGTTGCCATATTTGAAGACATAACCTAGGTCAAATTATCATAACATATCAACACATGAGTTGATCATTACTAGAGAATTGATATTACAATGGTAGATTCTACATACTTTAGCTTTCTATTATTGCAAAGATAAAAACACGAGGCTTGGCAAGCACAAGGAACTATCAAAATTTAATCCTTGCATGACAAGCCCCCAAAAGTGTTACTCAATACCACATTATTCTAAACCAACTAATAGGTGAAGGTGAGCAACATCCATAGGTCTATAATTACACAAGATATACTCACAAACTAGCCTAGGATTGTACCAATGTATGTTTCCAAAAGCTTAGAACAACCAAAAATAGTTCACCATAGACATTTTTGTATCTCTAATTCAATTTGATAATTTGTGTATGTCAACATATTATTCAACTTATCACAAATAATATAGCTGTTATTCTTCTTCCCTTCTATTGCTGATGCCTGCTTTTACATACATCATTGATGTAACTCAACTATTGATATTGAATTAGGTTTGGTTTACTTTAATTGAAATATCATTCTAGATCTAAATTAATATTTAGTAAGAGAATAAAAAAATTCATTATTTAGGGTTTACTTTCTCCCTTAATTAACTAGTACACTCCATCAGGCTTAGATAACTAAAGGTTGGTGGTCCAATCAAGGATAATACTAGTTCAAATCCTAAATAATCTTAAGTAGAACATGTACTCTTCATTTCTTAACAAAAAGATAAAGATAATTGTCTAAATTGATATTCCTCAATCTTTAGCACAAAACGTACCCCTCATTCTTTAACATTAAGTTGAAGTAGATATACACAAATACCCCTTAATTCTTAGTACCTCTTGAATGCACCCCATACCTAAAAAATTGCTCTTGAATTATAAATTCCATCAAACAAATATTTGATTATCTTAGAATATATAATTCATAATAAAATCTTCAAATTTTATTAATTAAAAAAATTATACTAAATTTATAAAATTATAATTAATTTCAACAATATTTCATCTTAATCAAATTGTTTAAAAATAATTTTAAAATAATTTATTAATCAATTTCAATTATAATACATATAAACTAAAAAAAATATGTTTATACTATTAAAACTTCTCTTATTACAACTTAACAACATTTATTTATAACATATATTAGAAGATAAGCATAGGTATTTTCCACAGCGTGTCAATATTAGAAGATTTATACAATTTCTAATATAATTTTAGCTTATAATTTGATATTTAAAAAAAAACTATTATATATTTATATACATTGTAATGTCCTTTAATCTTTTATATATTTATATACATTGTAATGTCCTTTCTTTGAAATATATTGTTGTATGCTTGAATGAATAAGGAGAGGTTTTGGTGATGTTACAACGATCATACAAGGGCTACTTTGATAGACAAGAAACATGTCTCTATAGTTTAATATATAAAGGATTTGCTCTAATTTCTAAACCAATTTCAAAAAAAAAATGCGTCTCTATATATTATTGTTTTAAGGTTTGACTATAATTTTCAAAACAAGTTTGAAATAATTTGTTGAAAAATTATCGTTCAAGTTTTGATTAAGAATAAGTGGGAAGAGCCCAAACTTGGTACATAACAACCATTAAGGCAAGTAGGAAAAATCTTGTTAGGATTAAGGTTCCATCCATGTTGTAAATACTCTGTCATGGTTCCAACATCCTTGGAAAGTGTCTCTAGGCACTTAGGGTGTATTTGGATAATATTTTGTAATATTAATTATTCTCACCATTATTTTAAAATATATTCATAAGGGTTGATGGGTCCACTAGCAACAATAAAGTTGAGTTGTGGACATAAATATATTTAATATTGGTTTCCTCATATGTGGATGCCTAAAATGGGATAATAAATGATAAGAAAAAGTACAAATGAGTGATTGTTGGGATTATCCAAGTGGGAGATTGGAATGATACAAAAGGTGTCTCTTGGTATTCCATAATTTGGTGCATTTAATGTAATGTTTATCTCCCAAGTTTGGGTGCCCAAGTTGGAGGGAAAGTATTGGAGCCAAAATCAGTGTCCATTCACATTCCTAGAAGGTATTCTAAGGGTTGGGGACATTTGGAATGAAGGTTCATCTTTAGGTGCAATGTTTGGTGGATTAGATGCCTTCACAAGTCCATAAATTCAGCCTCTTGGATGTAGAAAATATGAGCAACAACTGAATGTAGAGTTTCATTGCAGTTACAAGGATAGGTCGAGGCATAAGGATATTGTTCATAAGAACATAGGTGTTTCCATTATGGAGGCAAAGAGGAGGATGAAATTGATTGTATTATAATCTCATTTGCTTGAAAATAATGCATACTTGGCCTCTCTTCTTAGTGGAGTTTTTTCTTGCAAGGATTTCTCCACGTAAATCTTATATTATGTGATGCTCTTATGTTTCTAATTTGTGCCTCATTTCTTCAATCTTATGTTATTCTTTATATATTGTTGTTATAAGTTCACATAAGGTGGTGTTATTAAGAATTTTATGTTGGCTATTTTCTTAGCATCATAAAGAAGATGAATCTAATCATGGTATTTCCATGTTAAGGAAACTTAATTTTCAAATTTTCATATAAGTTTTAGATTTTCATGTTGTTGTAGTTAAAGCCTTATATATCATCCATTGAAGTCATATTTGGATAGAGACTGAATTTCATAACAATTGGTATAAGAGCTTGTTTATTTATCATCAAATCTCACTAGGAGTGAGACTTAAAATAATCAAACAAAAAGATCAACAATACTTTTGACTAGAGCAAATAACCGGAAAGAACAAGGGTCTCGACTATTGGGAGTTGAACTAGTTGTTATTCCCAAAAGGTCAATTTTTTAGGAATTTCCTACCATCCCATATTAAGGATCCATAGGAAGTTATTAAACCATGTCACAAATCACGTGTGGTCAATGTTGAGTGAGGGGTGAAGCGTCAAGCTTCCAACAATCCCCACCAACGTGACCATGAGATTCGAACCCGCAACCCCCACTCTAATACCACTTGTTGAGAGTTGAGTTGGTCGTTATTTGCAAAAGGTCGACCTGTTAGGAATCCATTAAAATCCCAAATTAAGGATCCACTGGAAGTTGTTAAACCAAGTCCAACATTGACCTTATACAACTTACTTATCCAACAAGTCACAAATTAAACCATGTCACAAATCACGTGATCAATGTTGAGTGAGGGGTGGAAGCGTCAAGCTTCCAACAATCCCCACCAACGCAACCATGAGATTCGAACCTGCAACCCCCGCTCTAATACCACTTGTTGAGAGTTGAGTTGGTCGTTATTCACAAAAGGTCAACCTATTAGGAATCCATTAAAATCCTAGATTAAGGATCCACTGGAAGTTGTTAAACCATGTCCAACATTAACCTTATACAACATACTTATCCAACAAGTCACAAGAATGAGAAATAGAAGAGGTAGAGGAGGAACCTTGATGCATTCTATGAACAACAGTCCAAACGATACCATCATCTAGAAATCCACTACTAGAGGAGGACAATAAACTCCCCCATGGGATGACCATTGACACATGAAATGGGAATAGGAGGACAACAAGGTGAACAGTAGTCACCATCCATAAAAGGATCCTAGAGTAGAGTGAAAGCAATCAGAGGAGTAGGGGATGCACTTGAGGGAGGAGAAAACACTAGTAGGGTCCTTAGGACAAGCCAAATCCATGTTAGGAGCAAGAAACTCATCAGATTCCTGGGAGGAGACATCCTCAAAAGAGATAGAAGTCAAAACAATTAGGAGATCATCATTAGTATTCTTCCACCAAGTAGCCACACCTTTTCAATACAAAAGAGAGCAAGTTGAAGCCAAGTGACCCATAGAAAAACAACAACACATAAAAGGAAGACCCTCATAACCAAGTAGTTGAGACACAATTGACCCCAACCCAGAGAATAAAATTCTCGTGAAGAGGCAAAAAGATATCAATTATCATTGAAGTTTCCAAGATAAAGTATAATTATTTTTTTATTAATAATAGCACGATCTTAGTAATGAATAATCTAACCTTACTAGATCATTTCATATCCCTTTCCTTCTCTTATGGTTGGTATTCATGGGAGAATAACATTAAATCAACTACAAAAATCCCAAGGGATGTTCCTTTATATTATAATCTATAAATTATCACTAGATCTTTATGATATTTAGGATATGCATATTTTAGAGCATATAAGCAACTATATTAGAATTTGTATATTTGTGTTTCACAAATAAAAAAATGTTGTATGTGTTTTATTCTATTTTTTTTCCCAATAAATTGGATACTACATGAGTTCTAAATTTGTGGTGTATTATTCATAAAAGAGAGCATTGTAACTTGTGTTGTATTTTGATGATTGTTTCTTCATGGATTCGTAATTATTTGATGAGGCTTTTTGTGTTTCATAAATGACATTAGAATTTGATTATGATTTATGTGGTTATGTGGTGGAAGAATGTTCACGACGTCACTTAACTATTCATGGTTCTAGCTCTCTAGTTGCTAGCTCCTCTCAAGATGACAAGTCTTCTCATCGTGTTGGGTCCTCTCTCCCTCTTACTCTTGTGGTGATTCATACCCCTGAGGGGGCTTCACATGTGGCTAGCATGACTTTGGAGAGTCCCATTCATTCAACTCCTTTTTGTGAGTTCCACGCCCACTGATGAATCTGGCTACTTAGTGTCCTATTTCCTTTTCTCTAATTTTTCTTATGACTTGAACATTGCACATTCTTGCTCCTAAGGAGGTTGATTGATAATTGGAAATACCAATTTTTATGTTTTGGTAATTCTAATACACCTAAAGACATATTCTCTAAGGCGGAATCCCCCCTTCTTCTCCTAGGTTCAAGGATTTAGTTAATAACATTTCTTGGAGAGTTGTACAATATTGGAAGAAAGGTCTTCCCAAATACATATCCTAACCATACACTAGAGTTAGCTGTGTGAGATTGAATAAGGTACGGTCTAGCATTGTTTAGGTTGGATCATTGAGTACTCTTTTGAAATTTGCAACTTGGTTGTAGTTATTTTGACTCTTGTTTGGTAGCTTAGCTACATATATGTTTTCCCCCTTTTTGGAAATATTTTTTATGCTTTGAATTGTTCCATCTAATGTAAGGTTTTTGGTCCCTTCAAAACTAATTTACCTCATAAAAACAATAAAAATAAGTATACTATAAACTAATTACTTTTTATTTAGTTAAAAAATTATTCAGTTTTTAAATATAAAAACATTAAAAATTTGAAATATATGTCAATACCTCTAAGTGAAACTATTAAAAGTTATTTAATTATTATTGTAATACATATACACTATGTTCATGGTTAAAATATAAAATTAGTCCTTGTCATTGTAGAATGTTTCTCAATATATGTATGTGTGTGTGTGGGCTCAAGTACACACACAAATTTATATAAATATTTTAAGAATCTTCTATAAAAAATTTCTATCTCTAATTATAATAAAATATTTATAAATATATTTTACCAAATAAAATAGTTTTTTTGGAATCCTATAG
>VDFB02000013.1:73546875-73613250 GCA_007258455.2 Sequoia sempervirens | reverse complement strand
ACATGGAAAATCAATAATGGGAATCAAGCTGACTTTTGGAAGGATTCTTGGAATGGATACAAATATTTAGAAGTGGAAGAACTCAAGGAACACATTAACCCACTAACAAAATTAATTTGTCACAAGGTAAGAAATTACATTTGTAAAGATCCTCCTAAATATGAAAACCAATATGAATGGATAGATATTGATACATTGCCAATTCCATGGGAAACAAAAGTAAGCCTAAAACAAGAACTAGAAAACAAAATAATCTTCATAACAGAAGAGGAGGATGAAATTATCTAGTGCGGGGCATGATCAAGAGAATACACGGTTAGATTGGATTACTAGATCCAAGGTACAATACAAATAGATAAAGCCTGGTCGAGCTCACTATGTTGGCACCCATCGGTATTACTAAAAGGAGCATTCTTATGGACAACATTACAAAAGAGCAAACTGACATCAGAAAGATTAAAAGCAATTGGCATACAAGGACCGGATAGATGCACTCTATGTTATAAAGATAATGAAACAATTAATCATCTTCTATTAGGATGTTCATATTAAAGAAAGTGTTGGGATTAGATCCAAGAAGTTTTAGGATGGAATGGTGCAAGGCAAGAGGACCCAAAATAATGGTTAAGTAGTTTTTCAAAAGGAAAAAAGGAAGCAATGTGGTCAAACCTATAGATAAATGCCCCATCAATGATTGTGTGGCACATATGGAAGGAAATGAATAGAATAATCTTCCAAGAAAAAAGTATGGAAGCAAAAATATTAATACAAAAATAATGGTTAAGTAGTTTTTCAAAAGGAAAAAAGGAAGCAATGTGGTCAAACCTATAGATAAATGCCCCATCAATGATTGTGTGGCACATATGGAAGGAAATGAATAGAATAATCTTCCAAGAAAAAAGTATGGAAGCAAAAATATTAATACAAAAAATCAAAGAAGGCCTATGTGAATTATAAAGTGCAAAAACCAAGATAAAAATCAAATACCAAATTTACCAAATGGGATGAAGATCTGTAGAAAAAGTGGGATAACTTGATAAAACCCAAAGGATGGCTCATAGACAAATCAAGGATTAAAAGAGAAATCGTTTGGAAGGTCCCAAAACAAGAAAGGTTTAATCTCAATTTCGATGGATCAACAAAAGTAAATTTGGGACTAGCTGGTGCAAGATGCATTATTAGAGACAATAAAAGGACATGCATTTGGGCCATGTCCAAAAAAATTGGTTTTGCTACAAATAGCAAAGCAAAAATGGAGGCATTAGCTCTGGGTTTGTGGCTATGTAAAGAGAAAAACATAAGGAAGATATAATTGGAAGGTGACTCACTACTATGCATACAAGCAATAAGCAAAAAAGGTATACCTGACTGGAAACTAAAAGGTTGGGTTTCAGAAGATATGGAAATACTTGAAAGAATTTGAGGACTTCTCCATATCTCATGTGTACAAAGAATCCAATGGGGCCACAAACATCTTGGAAAATTTTGGGGTGAGGCAAGATAAAAAAATCATTATTGAATCGAACCCCAATAAATGGGATGGATTGGGTGATCTAATATTAAAGAATAAGCAAAATATTAGAAAAAGTTGACAATCCATAAGAGGCACACACTAGAAGAAAACAGACATAAGTATGAAGTCCAACCTACACTGAAGGTATAGAACTTAGAAGGGGAATACATTAGTAAGGAAAAGTGAATTAGGTTTTTTTTTATAGATTCGGCCACCAGATGATAGAATACTTAACACCACTTGGTTTACTTCCAATGCATTGGCGTTGAATTATAGGAAAAATAAAACTACCCACTCTTAACCTAGATCTCTAGGTTAAAAACATCCTTGGATCAAGACATATTGAAATAATTCCTCCACTAATAGGGTTTAGTTGTTAAGACCTTGGTGGGATACATACAAATAATGGCATGTGTTGCAAGAATAGAGAAAGTAATGAAGGTGTTGTCATTGATTTCAACTAGTCAACTGGTTATCTACTAGTTGTTGCTAGTTGTATATGTTGAGTATATTGAGAAAATTGTATTAAAGGAAGATTGCAGGTATTCAGTTGTTGCTCTGGTATTTTCCCCCGTGTTCGCACGGTTCAAATATGTTGGTCATGGTTGTTGAAGGTTGCTATATCCAGATGTTCGGTTGTTGGTTCGTTGTGAAGTTTGAATTGTGCTCACTAGTTGTGAACTATGTTTCTTTGTGTTCTGGTTGAAGTTTGGGAGAAAATTTGTTGGTCGGGATTTCTATTTGATGAAGTCTTTTGACTTGTGGTTCTAGAGTTAATATGTTCTAATTGCATTGAATATAGTTTTGGTTTCTGGAAGTTTTGAGCTTGATTGTTCTATGTGTTTTACACTAGTTTGGATGACCATGTGTTAAGCACTATCTTTGAAGTTAATGAAGCGTGTTGGATCTATTTTTGTGTCCCGGTGAAGCATGTGTTTGGGTCACCCTCATTCTAATTCTACCCTAGGATGTTTGACACTGACCTAATTTGAATTTCAAGTTGGATGGCCGACTTTGTTTCTTTTTCAAGGTTGGAGATAGTATAAATACAAGATGAGCTAGTAATGAAAAATATACAAAAGAAAAGAAGGAAGATAAGTGAAAGAGTGGACATGAATTTGATGCTATTCAAAAAGTGTGTGTGGGAGATCAGTGTGAAGCTTAATGTTGAGTTACCGGATGCAGTGATTAGAAGGCGAACTCTATCATTCATGCAAGTTGATCAAGTAACTGTGGTGAAATCCTTTGTTGCATTGATATTGTTGTCTCTTTGTAGCAAGTATTCTTTTTATTCTTTGTATCTCTGTGGTAGTGGTTCCACTGGGTTGTAGCTATGTGGATAGTGAGTCCAGGAAGTGAGTCTTTATTTCAAGCAGTAAGCCTTATTTCAGGTAGTGAGCCTTATCTCAGGCAGTGAACTTTTTTGTAATCAGTTCTGATATTCTCTATAGTGTGAGTAAATCCTCATCATGGTTTTTCCCTTATTGGGTTTTCCACGTAAATCTGGTGTTACTATGTTTATTTGTTGGATTTGAGTTTCTACATTGGTATTTGATTATTAATCATTTAAGCAATTTTAAGTATTAGTTCCAATGATTGAATTAAAGGTTAAAATTTGTGACAACTGATTCACCCCCTTTCTTAGTTGTCCTATTCAACAATTGGCATTAGAGCTTGGTTCCTTGGTGAAGAGCTCAACTGATTGAGGAAGGTCTAGGATGGCAAGCAAAATGATCTTTGATTATCTGGGGTTTGATGGAACTAATTATGGTATTTGGAAAGTATTGATGGAAGAATATCTGAAGTATTGCGGATATGATGTGGAGAAAGCTTATAAGAATCCTTACACTCCTAATAATGATCTGAGTACACCTAAAGAGATCAGAGCACATGAAGTGAATAATAAGGAAATTTTCATCTTGGAGAATAGTCAAGTACATTATGAGTTGATTAAGGTTCAAAATTTAAAGACAGCTAAATATGTATGGGATGCTTTAGAAAGAGTGCATGATGGTGATGAAAGAGTTAAAGAGGTGAAATTGTAGAATTTGGAAACACGGTTTAATCTTATACATATGTATGAAGATGAAAAATTTTAAGCTTATGTTTAGAGATTGGATGAGGTAGTGGTTGGAATGCAATCACTTGGTGCTACTATAGATGAAACTAGGATTGTAAAGAAGATTCTTAGAACTCTTCTTGATGCTTACAATGAGAAGGTGAGTGCTATTGAGCAGAGTATAGATTATAAGACTTGTACTAAGGATCTGCTATTAGGATTTTTGACATATTATGATGAGGAAGCCGAGTCTAAGAAATGGAGGAAAATTAGAGACTATTTTTAAAGCTATAAAAGCTGAAGATCCAGATGAAGAAAACTTTGATGAAATAGAAGCTAACTTTGTAAGAAGAATGAGAAAAGGCTCTGTATTTTGGATGAAGATTTAGAATATGAAGATCTAGATGACAATTAATGCTTGTTCTTGGTGATTAAGGATGAGCCTACTTCTACTAATTCAGAAAAATAGGTAAAGGAAAGCCCTCCAGAGAAGGAGAAGGAGAAAAATGAAGGATTTAAGGAATAATTTTATAAGCATTGGTCAGATGTGTAGAAAAGGATACGACCTTGTGTTTAAGGATCAAAAATGTGAGATCCAGAAAGGATTTAGAACATTGATTGTTACATGAAAGAAACCTGCAGGGAATATTTATCAACTTAAGGATGTTTATGGATGATGCTTTATGACTTAGATAAATGACAGCTGGTTATGGTATAGGAGAATGTGTCACATGAATTTTGATAACTTGGCAAGGAAGTGTTGTTCAGGTCGTAAGAGATTTACCAAGAATTACAAAGCTTGTTAATGTTATTTGCAAGAATTGTCAGTTTGGGAAGCAAGCAAGAAATCATTACAAATAAAGGGAACAATCTACTACAGGACTACTGGATTTAGTTCATACAAATCTCAGTGGTCCTATGAGAGTGAGAGGTCTAATTGGTGAAAGGTACTTTATGCTTTTAATTGATGATTATTCTAGATATACATGGGTTACATTTCTTAGAGAGAAATCAGATGCACTAGATAGATTCAAGGAATTCAAGGCTATGGTTGAAAATGAATTAAATTTGAAGATAAAATGCTTAAGATCTGACAAAGGTGGAGAATTCACCTCCCATGAGTTCAATATGTTTTTTGAAGTGCATGGAATAAAGAGACAATTATCTACTCTGAGAACTCCTCAACAGAATGGAGTTCTTGAAAGGAAACATAAAATAGTTCAAGAGGCTTCTAGGTTGATGATTACTAAAGTCGGATTACTGAAAGTTTACTGGAAAGAATCTATTCATACTACTGTTTATGTGTTCAATTGAGTTCAAGCAAGAGAAAACAGTACAAAGACTCCCTACGAGCTATGGCATGGAAGAATTCCTACAGTTAAATATTTCAAGGTATTTGGAAGCAAATGCTATATCAGAAGAGATGAGGAAATTTTGGGTAATTTTGATGCAAGAAGTGATGAAGGCATATTTCTTGGATACTCTACTAAAATCAAGGCATACAAATGTTTCAATAAAATACTAAGGAAGATTGTAGAAAGCTTGAATGTGAAGGTAGATGAGACAGTGAAGAACTCTATTGATGTTGATGGATATGTGTCTGATGAACATGATTGTGCAAGAATAGAAGAAATTGTGGAAGAAAAGGATAAATATGAGTAGAAGAAGCTGGATGAACAAAATGAAAGTGAAGAAGATGCTTCGGTGATGACTCCTAGGACACCGAAATATGTACAGAGGAATCATTCAGAAAATCAAATTATTGGAGACAAGACAAAAGGCATATTAACCAAAAGTAAAGTTATTGCTGAAGTAAATTTGTCTTTATTCTCTGAGATTGAGCCGAAGATAGTAAGTGAAGCTTGTAAAGATGAACATTGAAAGGAAGCAATGAAAGAAGAACTTTTGTAGATTGAGAAGAATCAAACTTGGGAACTGGTCCCAAGACAGGTATATAAAAATATCATTGGTTCAAAATAGGTTTTCAGAAATAAGTTGAATGAGAATGGAGTTTTCTGAAATAAAGCGAGGCTTGTGTGTAAAGGTTGCTCACAAGTAGAAGGCATAAATTTTTAGGAGACTTTTGCCCCGGTAGTAAGAATGGAAGCTATAAGGATGTTCTTGTATTGGTTGCTTATAAATATTTCAAATTCTATCAGATGGATGTCAAGTTAGCATTTTTGAATGGTCAGCTGGAAGAAGAAATTTACATGGGACAACCAGAAGGATTTCAATTAACAGATCAACTAGATATGGTGTGCAGATTGAAGAAGGCTTTATATGAGCTGAAGCAAGCTCCTAGAGCTTGGTATGCAAGGTTAGATAGGTATTTGATTCAGCAAGTATTTAACAAAGGTATGACAGATAGTAATTTGTACTTTAAGATTGAAAATGACAAAGTCTTGATTATGGTTGTATATGTTGATGACATTATCTTTGGAGGAAATGAAAAGATGTGCAAGATGTTTGCGGAAGAGATGCAAAAAGAATTTGAAATGTCTATGTTTGGGGAGATGAATTTATTTCTTGGGCTATAGATTAATCAAATAGAGAAAGGAATTTTCATTTCATAGTCTAAGTATGTGAGAGAGATGTTGAAGAAATTTGGGATGGATGGTTCCAAACCGGTAAGTACTCCTATGGTGACTAGTTGCAAATTGGGTAAAGATGTTGATTCACCTAAGGCTGATCAAAGAAAGTATAGATCTATGATTGGTGGACTACTGTATTTGATTGCTACTAGACCGAATATTATGCACATGGTCTGTCTTGTGGCTAGATTTCAAGAAGATCCAAAGGAAACGCATGTTGTTGATGTTAAGAGAATATTAAGATATTTGCATGGAATTTTGGATTATGGATTGTGGTATCCTAAAGATACCGACTTTACACTTAGTGCATATATAGATGCAAATTGTGTTGGATGTGTAGATGACAGAAAGAGTACAAGTGGTGGTGCATTCTTTCTTGGATGCAGATTGGTGGCATGGTTGAGTAAGAAGCAAGATTCAGTCTCTTTGTCTACTGCTAAAGTTGAGTATATTGTTGTTGCATCTTGTTGTACACAAGTTTTATCGATGAAACAGATATTGAAAGATATCACAGTGCTATATGATGATCCCATTTCTATCTTCTATGATAATACAATTGCAATTAACATTTCAAAGAATCCTATGATGCACTCGAGGACAAAGCATATATATATTAGATATCATTTCTTGAGAGAGGTCATGTGGAGAATGAATTCAAGCTTGAGTATGTTCCGACAGAGGATCAGATTGCAAATATATTTACGAAGGATCTTCCTAAAGATACTTTTGAGTATCTCCGAGAGAAGTTATGGGTTATTGTGCCTCTACACTATTCCCTCCCACCCAAGAGTAATTTGACATTCCAATTAAAAGAAATTGCCCCTACAATTCTATGGGGCCCACAGAACAACTAGACTAGCTACGTATGGGTGCACGTGTACTTTTGAAACAACACTGCAACACAGCGCCTACAAAGCATCTTAATATTAAGCGGCTACTGAACCAACCTAATAAGGGGCAAAGATTCTTTATACGGAACTTGCATTCTGTTCAAAAGGAAACTATTTTGCACTAGTACCAAATCCATCCTTGTTCAAAAGGCAACTATTTTGCACTAGTACCAAATCCATCCTTGTTCAAAAGGAAACTATTTTACACTACTACTTTAGGAAGGAGGTGAAGGTTCTTTCATAAAATAAGATGCATTTGGAGATGCATCAGTCTGGTGGATTCATGGTTCTATCTTTTCTGGACTGATGTTTTGGTGGCTACCTCTCAGGGGGATCGAGCAGTTCTTTCAAGTGTTGTCATTGTGAGTATTTTGTTTTCATGTCAAAGGAAGATTCAATGAGCATATCTTTTTCCTTTTCCATTGATGTCAAAGGGGGAGATAAAGCATGTGAAAAGAAGAAAAAAAAGCTAATGAAAGAAAGCAAGTATTGAGGAAGATGATCTTCTAAGGGGGAGAAGCAAAAAGAAAAATCTTAAGTATATTTAGATTTGGTATGGTTTCTTTGATGGTTTTTCACATCATGTGTTGCAATCAATGACAAAGAGGGAGATAGTTGCAAGAATGGAGAAAGTAATGAAGGTGTTGTCATTGATGTCAACTGGTCAACTGGTTATCTACTAATTGTTGTTGGTTGTATATGTTGAGGATATTGAGAAAATTGTATTAAAGATTACAGGTATTCAGTTGTTGCTCCGGTATTTTCCCATGTATTTGTGTGGTTCAGATATGTTGGTCATGGTTGTTGAAGGTTGTTATATCCAAATGTTTGGTTGTTGGTTTTTTGTGAAGTTTGAGTTTTGTTCACCAATTGTGAACTATGTTTCTTTGTGTTTTGGTTGAAGTTTGGGAGAAAATTTGTTGGTCCAGATTTCTCTTTGATGAAGTCTTTTGAATTGCAGTTCTAGAGTTAATATCTTCTAATTGCATTGAAGATATTTTTGGTTTATGGAAGTTCTAAGCTTAATTGTTCTATGTAACACCCCTCTGTTTTGTGCTCTGATAATTAGACAATGTTTTCCCCATGTTACGTTTTGTTTCTAATAACTCTTGAATTAAGGTGTTTGGTTATTGTTTGATCGCTTTCTGTAAAGTGACGAGAATGTTATAATTTGTGGTGATTGTATTTTATTATGAGGTTATCATTATGGCATGTTTTGGATCAGCATAGTATGCACTCGAATTAATGATGCCTTGTGTTTTGGTTATGTTAATGATGTAAGCTTTGTCAGTTAGTAATACTGTATTGGTGAAGGGGACAGGATCACATCACTCGCATGCGAGCGTCCTGTGATTCCGTGATTTCCTCTTCACGGTGTGTTTTATTATTATGTTATATGCATGTTCGACACTCGTGTGGTTGCAGAATGCAGGTACAGGACATTGACTCTACCTGGTTCCACAGGTCTGAGCGTGTCCCTTGTCCTACGAAATTCGATTGGGAGATAGTAGCTAGGTTTTTCTGTGTCAAACCACTACCCTAGTCTCAGTGTGTCGTCGGGTTGTAATCGGGTTGGTTGTTTCGTTGCCCATATTACTTTGGTCTTTATTTAGATTCAAGTTTTAATGGCTTGCATTGTTAAACTGGTCATTTAATATATTTGATTGTAATGTTAGGAATGTTATTTACTTTATTGATTAATTTAATTTAATTAATAAAATAATCTAATCCTAGATTAGATTTATTTTATCAATTAATTAAATTAATTGTGTGGAATTGATTAAGTTACTCGAATTAAAAGTGTTAAAAGTTTTAAATTCTTTTGTTGAAAAGAAAAGGTTAAAATATATTGAATTCAATTTGGAATTCGAAATTGTTTTAAGTTATCAAAAATTCAAATGTTTTCAATGCAATGACTTTGGAGTAGAAAAGATATTTTCTCAAATAGTTGACTATTTTGGTAAAAGATATTTGTGTTTGAAATTGAAATTGGAATTTGAATTAAATTTTGATTTGAATTTGAGTTACAATTTAATTTGGTATTCAGTTAGAATTGAATTTGGAATTGATTTTCAATTTAAGTTGAATTTGGGAATTTTGGAAAAAGGAATATATATTTCATTTGGGGATTTTTATTTGGGGTGTGGTTTTTGGAATGAAGATTGTGATTTGCAAAAATGAGAAGAGGGCTTTTGGGTTTTGGATGGATTCTTGGTTGAAGGATGAAGATCTTGGGAGGAGATTGGAAAAGATTGAAAGCATCAAAAGATCCCTCCTCAACTTGTTCTTCAAGTTCTTAATACAGGTTTTATTCTAGTTTTTTTTGAAACTTTGAAATCTTTGTTCAATTTGAAGTTGAAAATCTCCATCAAGAATTTGTGCAAAACTGTGATTAAACTCTTACTTGTTTTATTTGTATTCTATAAAATGAATTTCCTTTATTTATTCTGGTTTTGGAATCAATTTCTGCTTGTATATATAATATGTTGTGTGTGTATATATATATATATTTTGATATGTTCATTTTAAAAGTATTATGGGTTTTTTTTTTTTTAAAGAAAAGAAGAAAAGAATGGAAAACGCGCAATCGTGGGTTCCATCTTTTTTAAATTTGTTTTATTGAGTATAAAAATAAATAAAATATAAAATTTTATTTTTGTTGAGGGTTTTAAGGGGCCACCCCAAGGAGGGGGCCGTGGGAAGGCGGCCAAGACGCTACGCCCAAGGTTTGGCGGCGGTGGCCGTCCCTCCTCATATGGAGGTGTCACACCCGCCGGCGTGCCCTAAATCCTTGGTGTAATTCACTTTTGTTCTTTTTTATATATTTATATTATATAAATATAATATATATATTATAATATATATAATATTTAAATATTATATATTATAATATATATATATATATATATATATATATATTTATATAAAATGTGTATGTAGATTTTTTTAGTTTTATTTAAAAATAAAATATATATAATAATAATATATGTTATATATTATATATAATATATTTTATTATATATATTTTAAATAATGGGGTTTTATTATAATGGATGATTTTGGGGAATTTAATGGAAGGATTTAAATGGGTAAGTATTTATTTTACTTTATTTTAAAATACAAGTAATTAGAAATATTGTTTCTAGTTGAATTATTTATTTATTTCATGATGAAATAAGGATTAAGCGATTTAATTTAATGTTATTTATTAAGACATCTGGATTTTGAACGTAATAGTGAAACTTAGAGATAACGAAAGATTTAGTTCAATCAGATGGTTTTAGTCGTTGAATTTGATCATAGAACATAACTGAAGAGCTTAGGGTCAACGAAGGATTTAGTTAATCTGAGGACTTTACTTGTCAAAAGTTTTTTTTTTTTCGGTAATTGATTTTGATTATTACGGATAATTGAGTCAAATAAAATTAAATAGATAGATTTAAAATATAGGTTATCCTAAGATGATTTGGTTGTGAAATAAAAGCTAAAGTGGATTCTATATTCCAACGAATTATTTAGAATGTTGAATTTTAATAGTCAAAGGATATAGTTTAAAAGGGAGATTTTAGATAATCAAGTGCTTTTACTTCAAAGGTTGATTTTATTAAAATATGTGATTAAGGAACGAAACATAATTATTGGTTTATACTCCTTAAGTTGTCAACGTACTTTGAGCTACAATTGAGCTTGTGCGAATAATGTTAGCTATTTACTTAATTTCTTGTGTGACGTAATTGATTGACTTATTAGTTAATCTGATTATTTTGTTAAACAAATGGTTTCATTTATAGTGTATGATCGTGGAACTAGAGAAATAATTGATTATTTATGTTACACAATTGTTTTGATATATGTTTGTATATTTAAATAATAAATATATATTTAATATATATTTATATTTAAATATAAGAATTTCAATATGAATTATTTTATTGAAGTTGAGGCGAAATGGATTTTAGATTTAAACAATAATATTTAAAAGATGGCTTGATCATTATGAATAAATCGAAGAAATGGAATAGACTTTTAGATGTAATCTTTCGTCAGTTACCAATAAAATTTGATTAATCCTCAAGTGTGTGCAATTATTGTTAGTTATTAATTGTTTTCTTTTACGTTATACCATTGTTCTGCTTGGATTTAAAATATCCTAACGATAGGTTGTGGAATGATGCTCATTTTTTTTTATTGAAAGGAATAGATAAGATTCGTGGAAGTTATCTTGTTGAGAACTTATAAGTATCAGTAAAGGATTAAATATATGATGCATATATGTACTTTGGTTTCTGTTTGATGAGAAAAGATTGTTGCCGATATTGATCTCTAGTTATTTAAAGAACGTGTGTGTCTATGATTGTTGATTTAAGTGATTTCTTATTGGTATGATTTGGGCAATTACTGTTATGTTCATGAGCGTGCTTTCGTTGTGCTGGATTTTATTCCTTGAGGTTAGGGACTCTTTGATTTCATTATGATTTCGTGTTGGCCTTATTGATCATGTAAGTCTTCCAGTTGTGTTTTCTTGAGATGATGTTATGTCTCTTGTAATTTGCTTTGTCTATCTTGGTTTGTGTGTGAGTTAAGTCTTAGTGGAAACCTGGTTCTTTGTACGGGTTGTGTTACCTTGTGATTAAAGGTCGAGTTGTGTATCAGTTCGTTATGTGGGTTACCATTATGTTGGTCAACCTTGTGTTAGCCTTGGGTAGTGCACGTTTGACTTCAATTTTGGGCATTTGTAATGATGTGTTACCTGTCGAGGTGTGTTGATTATGTGTGTTAAGTGTTAGTGCATTGGCTACCCTTGGCATGTGGTTGAGTTTATGTTGTCGATAGGGGAGTGGCTTTCAAATGAGCGCCGGGCCCAAAGTGGTTCCAGGATAACTCGTGTGAGAGTCAGTTAATTAAGAGAAAATTAAAATAACTTACTAGGGAGATAGTAGCTTTGAACATTAATAAGATAATTTAGCCTTGCTCATTGGCTCAAGGGCTTCTACGAGACTTGAGATGAGTCGGGAAGGCCTGGAATGGCAAGATCGTTATCTTGTCTTCTCGAGAGATAATCAATTCCGCTCTGGTGTTCATGTGGGGCCGGAAGTCGGTTGAGGTTTCCAGGATATCCCTAGAGGGGGGCCGGGACCTAGGAAGACTTGTCAGGAGATCCCATGCCACCTTTGCGATGACACTCCTCCTATGACAACAATTAGTATGGTGTTGTACCGTTGGTTTATTTTGTACAGTGATTGTACTCAATTTTGTACTCTGGAAGCATTGTAATTATGATGTTAAGTGATGTGGTTTATGTTCTAGTCTCAGTTCAGTTTATGTGTTAGCATGAGTCTAGTGGTAGATGGTCTTATCTAGAAAATCCTTGTTACTATCTCCTAGCACGGAGGGAGTGGGGCCTTTGGGTTCCACGTGGTCAGGTGGCGTGCATTCTTTTCTGTTGGGTCTTCTTCTTGATCGTGTGGTCGTGATTTCCAGTTGGAGAGCTCGTTGGATGCTGTTGCCTTTCTGGCTTCGTTCTTTTCAGTTGATCTTTATTTTATTACCCCTCATCCGTTATCGAGGTGGAATTTGTAAATTGTAATCATGATTATTGGACTTACCTCATTCGGGGAATGAGTGTTGTAATCTTATTGTATAAATGTTGTTATTGGAATCTTGAGGTATTTATTATCCTTGTTGTAATTTATCTTGTTTGGGATGTATGCAATCTTAATTTTGTAAGTGATTAATGTTTCGGTTTATGTTAATGGTTGTTGTTGTTGGGTTTTAAAGTAATCTTTGTCTCGTGGCCTTAGAGGTTGTTGGCAATGTGAATTCATCTTTCATGTTATTTGTACTTTAAAAAAAAAAATGGTACGTTTAAGTAGTGAATTGCAACTTCCTCTAGGGTTGCGTGGCGGGGCATTACATTCTATGTTTTTTACGCTAGTTTGGCTAATCGTGTGTTAAGCACTATTTTTGAAGTTAATGAAGCATGTTGGATCTATTTTTGGGACTCAATGAAGTGTGTATTTGGGTCGCCCTCATTCTAATTTCACCCTAGGATTTTTGGTGCCGACCTAATTTGAATTTGAATTTGGATGGCCAACTTTGTATCTTTTTCAAGGTTGAAGATAGTATAAATATAGAATGAGCTAGTAATGAAAAATATACAAAAGAAAAGAAGGAAAATAAGTGAAAGAGAAGACACGAAATTGATGCTATTTAGAAAGTGTGTGTGTAAGTTGTGTGTGGGAGATCAGTGTGAAGCTTAATGTTGAGTTATCAGATGTAGTGAGCAGAAGATTAACTCTATCATTCATGCAAGTTGATCAAGTAACTGTGGTTGAATCCTTTACTGCATTGAGACTGTTGTCTCTCAATAGCAAGTATTCTTTGTCTTCTTTGTTTCTTTGTGGCAATGAGCCCTCCGGATTGTAGCCATGTGGACAGTGAATCCTTATTTCAGGTAGTGAGCCTAATTTCCACTAGTAGAATTTGGCAAATAAATGACCAGGTGACTAAAAATTTTAGTCACAACAACTAAAAATGATTAAATTCTACTCATTTTTTACAACTCAGCTATAAATGAGTAAATAAATGACTAATTTGGTAATTGACTAAAATATTATTTAGTCACAGAAATAAAAATGACTAAATAATTAATCATCAAATCCAAAGTAGACAAAAAAATTTAAAATAATTCAACCAAATATTGGCGTGATGTATTCATGTGTGTGATGTATTAGCGTGATTATTCACATTCATTACAGATTCATTCATCTTGATTGACCTCACTTCATTCATTCATTGTAGACCTCACTTCATTCGTTAGCCTGTCATGAGGTGTTTTGATCATAAGCTATTTGCATGGGCGATAAGGATACATAGAGGACTTGGAGACTTCTAAAAAGGCGGGAAAGGGCAAGGAATTTGGAGTTTGATGCAATGAATTTGAATTCGGCAAAGCCCTCTGTAGTGAAATCGGATTTGGGGACGCCCTCTGTAGAAAATTTAGAGGTAATTTGAAACCCTCATTACAGTAAACACAAATTCAAAATGCTCATTACAATCTACTACTCTTAATAATGTTCTACTGGTCTTAATAATATTATTTTACAATCTTTCCACTATTCTACTTCATAATGTGCTCGAGCTAAATATAATAAATTTTGGGTGAGTGCCAAATTAGAATTTCCTCAAACAATTTTGATACATTTTCACTGCAAGCGCAAACTATTCTTGTGCAAAGTAAACATGTGCTAGATGTTTCCTGCTACAGCTTCTTGTACCTATGTAAAAATTTCCTTTGCAATATCAAATTGGCCCCTTTCAACTAGCACAATGGTTGCCTCATTTGTAGCTGTATATAAGTGAATTTGCATCCCATTTGTAAATTCCCCCTTTTCCTCTTTCTACTTTACAAAACTAAGTTCGAAAGCTTAATTCCACCTAAGCCCATTGCTTGCATCCCACTTGGCGCTTTTTTTGAGTGTTGGTGGAGGCGTTTCTATTGGGGATGCTCATGCAGTGCGCACATGTCTGCACGGTGCACTTACATCCCTAGCAGATTCCTATGGTTGAACCTGCAAAGGCGTTGCACTTCTCATTGGGAGTCAAGTTGTAACGCCCCCTTCAATCGACCGACCTGAATATGGTTATTTCTTTCATTCCCTTCTTTAAATTCATTCCTTCAACATGCATTCTAACTTCTTCTGAGCTACTACACACTTCAAGCATCCATTCTCACACTCTTGCATTCACTCTCAAGCTCTCAAACAACATACTAGCACCCCATTGCAGCAAACACAACACTCCATCACTTTGGTAGAACAAGTTAGGAACGAAACACCATTGCAGCAAAGGCTCGAGTACTCTCATTTTCTCCCCCAAGCAGCCTTGAGTTTTCTTGGTGGAGGTGGTAAGCTTCCCTCTATTTCCTTCTATCACTTGGTTGAGTTATCACTTTACTATTTTGTAGTGATTTTTTTCTCTTTACTACTTTATTTCTTTATCTTACTTCCTTGGTTTTCTGTGGAGGTGGAAACACCTAAATGGGGGTTTCACTAAGGTGGGCCCCTATACAACCACCCAACATTTTCCTCTCTTTATGTGTGTAGGTGTGTGTGCTTTGCGGAGCTAGTTGGCGAATAGGCTCTTCTACGAAATCATCTTCGTCACCTTAGCTCTAGTATATTTACTTTATCACATTCATTTATGTTTCTCATATTTTATAGTGCTATTTTGCTCTCTTAGAAGTTGCTAGCTAGGCTACTATCTCATTTTCTGATAAGTTCACATTGTTCTTTCGGTCCTCTAGTTGTATGGACACTAGTGCACCTGAGAGACGACAATGCATCGCACTATCGTCTCGAAATTATGCTCTCGTCCTCGGACAGAGAGCTATCTGAGATACAGTGTTGAGCTCGAAAACCAACTCGCCTATCCCACTATTGAATCTTGGGATTGCAGAGTGGTTACAAGACTCTATCGTCCTCATCATTCTCATCCTCATACCCTAAACATCCCACTAAGCTAAGGTAAGTTAGGGCATCTTTTCGCATCTTGGCCCTCTGTGACCTGGGGCCTTGCATGTGGAGGTCCCCCTATCTTACATTTTTGTGAACCCAACATGAAGAAGAGGGGGATTCGCTACTCACGAGTTCTCTTCATTCAGAGAGCCTCACAAGGTGAATTTCCCTAAACTACCTCAAGAACAACAGCGAGAGTTTTAGAATCCAAAAGAGCAGGTCATAGAGATTTTTTGGACAAACTGACAAGCTCTCGGCCAAAGGACGCCAATGCAGGAAAAGGACAACAGCGCGGCATGTTAGCGTCTCAGTGGACCAGAGAATGAGTTTATCATAGAAAATACTTAAATGACTGCTAGCTATCTGATTGTTAAGAATTTATAGAATGCGATAAAGTAGTAGAATGCAATAGAACTGAAAATAAGGTAAAATAGAAATGTTAGAGATAAGGAGAAGAAAGGAAAGAAATACTTAGAACCATGCAAGTGATGAATCTTCCAACAAATGAATGTCTTCAATACCTGCGTGTGTGATATCTAGAAAGAATGTTGGGGCTGTATAGGGGTTTTCCTCAGTCAAACCCTCATTTTGGTGTTCCCACCTCCACAAACAACCAAGAAGATAGAGAGAGAGATGAACCAAAATGGAGAAAAGCGTGTGGTGAAAGAAAAACCCGCTAAGGAGTAGGACCTGCACCACCAAGTAGGAGTGATAAAAGCAAACCCTGATCAAGGAGGAGAACCCGTATCACAAAAGAGGTGATAAAAGCAATCCCCGCTCAAGGAGAAGAACCTATATCACGAAGTAAGTATGCAAGAGAGAGGGGATATGTGAAATCCCAAGATGCTCACAAGAATAAGGAAAAGGAGATGGATGTGAGAGCTAAGAGGGCTACAAAGAGTGTTGCTAGGAGAGCTTGAAAGTGTTGCAAAGAGAGGAGCCAAGATGATAGAATGAAGCTAGAAGAACTTAGAAGAACTTAGAAGAATGGAGCTAGAGGAAGTTAGAAGATCTTAGAAGACAAAATAGATTGAAAAGACTACTTTTAAGGAGGGTAAAGAAGATTTTTGAGCCGTTTTCGAGCGTCCTAAGCCATTACCACCAAAAAAAATTGCTGACAAGTGGCAAACATGCATGGAGGCAGTTGTTTGAATGTTGAAACATCGTAGGACACTAGTGCAGTGTGTAGACATCTGCGCAGCGCGCTAGTGTTCGAACACGTCATGCTACAAAACTACAATAACAGAAGAAGCACAAAGTTGATGCGAAGCTGACACACGAAGATAGCTGCTAAAAAGGATGTTGGAGCATCCTAAGATGGGAGAAAGGTTGATGCAGGAGCTAAAATGATCCTACACAAGATGCTAAGGGAGTGGACACTAAAGTAGGTACAAGAATGTATGTGAAATTGTGAGGGGTGCAATTTTATGACTATACAGTAGCATAAACATTTCCTAGTCTATGTTCCAACACATTACAATATAGTTATCTAGCCTTCTCAAGATGTTGTGCTTCCACCTTTGGATCCCTCTTCTCATTGCGAGAAGCTGCAAAATAATTCTAATTTCCAAGTGAAATTTCAACACAATAATTTTTTGCATCGGATTCACTTTGTGCAAATTTAATTGTTTCTTTGCTTTAAGCCAGTCATTTGTTTTTAGTTCCATTTTTCCAAGCATAGATAAAGCATTTTATGAGTTTTTATCCACCTTAAGTGCATCCCTAATCAATTCTAGGTTTAGTTGGATCTCATTCTGAGCTTGAGCCATGGTTGCAAGATGTAGATATGCATCCACATAATCATGAAACTTGAACAATATTAGCCTATATAAAATATTTTCTTTTTCAGTATCATGTAGTTGTTCAAACAACCTAGAAAGATTAAATAGTGTTGTGACATTATTCCATGGTAACTCAAGTGAAACACCACCTTCTTCTAGTCGGTGGAAGAATTTCATATCCTTAAAGAGCACAGGAAAAACTACAGAATTAGCACTGGGCTTTTATTTATGAATTCAACCCAAATGCCATTTCCTAATGCCTCCATAAAATTTTGTTGATCCAACTCTATTTCATCACACTCAAAATGAAGAACCCCAATGTTGTTTAACAATTGAATGGGTACTTCTTTCCTCTTCTCCAAAAGACTTTGGCATCTTAAGAGAATCTAGGGCTGCACTGGGTTCTGACGATATTAATAACTCACCTATCTTGATAAATGTATGGGCATCAGGTTGATCTATGTGAGTTTCATTTCTTAAAATTTCCAATACCTTCTCTACCAGCCCTTGCTAAGCATATATATGGCCTACAACTTTTAAGCTCTCATAGTTCTCAGGGTGGACCTCCAAAACCTTTTCAAAATTTGAGAGAGAACTCTTAAGATCTCCCAACTTCAATTGAACCTATCCACAAAATCATGTGGCCTCTGGCTTTCCTTGATGAGTGGTGTCATAATCACCTTTACTGTGATAAGATCATGCAAGATTATAATATGAATGAGATTCCATGAGAAGGTGGTTAGTTGAAATAAGATTTGTCTCATCTAACTGTTCCACAAGAAAATGTTTCCCTATAATGAAGAAAAAATGGTTTTCTAAATGATTCAATGTCATTGCAAAGTACGAGTATAATTCAAAGGCTCTACGTATCTTTTCCATGCCTTCATGAACACTACCTTTTTCACTAACTGTGAGAATCCTACAAGTAAAAAATGCACAAAACTGACCACAAATATTTATGTAGAGGTAGAACATCATTTCCTAATGCCTCCATAAAAATTTTTTGAGCCAACTCTAGTTCATCACACTCAAAATGAAGAACCCCAATATTGTTTAACAATTGAATGGGTACTTATTCTCTTATCTTCTTCAGAAGAGACTTTGGAATCTTAAGAGATTCTAAGGCTACACTAGGGTCTGACGATATTAATAACTCACCCATCTTGATAAGTGCATGGGCATCAGGTGGATCTATACGATTTGTCTTTTCTTAAAATTTCCAAAGCCTTCTCTGCCAGCCCTTGATGGGCATATATATGGCCTACAGCTTTTAAGATCTCACAGTTCTCAAGGTGGACCTCCAAAACCTTTTCAAAATTTGAGAGAGAACTCTTAAGATCTCCTAGCTTCAATTGAACCTGTCCAAAAAATCCTATGGCCTCTGGCTTTCCTTGACAAGTGGTGTCATAATCATCTTTACTATGATAAGATCATGCAAGATTATAATATGAATGAGATTTCATGAGAGGGTGGTCAGTTGAAACAAGAGTTGTCTCAGTCAACTATTCCACAAGAAAATGTTGCCCTACATTGAAGGAAAAATGGTTTGCTAAATGATTCAATGCCATTAGAGAGTATGGGTATAATTCAAAGGCTCTACGCATCTTTTCCATTGCTTCATGAACACTACCTTTTTCACTAACTGTGAGAATCCTACAAGTAAAAAAATGCACAAAACTAACCACAGAGATTTATTTAGAGGAAAAACATCATTTCCTAATGCCTCCATAAAATTTTGTTGAGCCAACTCTAGTTCATCACGCTCAAAATGAAGAACCCCAATGTTGTTTAACAATTGAATGGGTACTTCTTCTCTTCTCTTCTTTAGAAGATACTTTGGCGTCTTAAGAGAATATAAGGCTGCACTAGGGTCTGGCGATATTAATAACTCACCCATCTTGATAAGTGCATGGGCATCATGTGGATCTATGCAAGTTGCCTTTCTTAAAATTTCCAAAGCCTTCTCTACCTGCCCTTGCTGAGCATATATATGGCCTACAACTTTTAAGCTCTCACAATCTCAAGGTGGACCTCCAAAACCTTTTCAAAATTTGAGAGAGAATTCTTAAGACCTCTTAGCTTCAATTGAACATATCCACAAAATCCTGTGGCCTTTAGCTTTCCTTTACAAGTGGTGTCATAATCACCTTTACTATGATAAGATCATGCAAGATTATAATATGAATGAGATTTCATGAAAGGGTGGTCATTTGAAACAAGAGCTATCTCAATCAACTGTTCCATAAGAAAATGTTTCCCTATGAAGAAAAAATGGTTTGCTAAATTATTCAATGCCATTACAAAGTACAGGTATAATTGAAAGGCTCTGCGCATCTTTTCCATTCCTTCATGAACACTACCTTTTTTAATAACTGTGAGAATCATACAATTAAAAAGTGCACAAAACTAACCACAAAGATTTTTCCCCATTTCAAACAGAAAAATTGCAAAAAAAATGTTTTTAAAACCTACAAAAAAATGCAAATAAAATCATGCTGATTTTCATGCCAAAAAAAACCATGAGACCATAGCTTGTTGCTTCCTATTATGCTTTGATAGAATTTTTCCAAGCATCCATAGCTTTTTTGAAATCACCTGTTTTACGATTTTAGCCATAGCAGCAAGGAAGTGAACTATTTGATAAAATGCTTTGGTAGACATGTATGAAAAATGTGGTAGCATAGAAAAGGAAATGAACTTGGAAAAAATGCCTCAAAGAAATGTGGTCTCATGGTGATGGAATTCCATGACAAATTCCATGAAAAGTGTTTTTTTATGGATTGACATGGCATTCCATCACCATGAGACCACATTTCTTTGAGGTAATTTTTCAACCAATTCACTGCCTTGTCTATGCTATTGCTTACTATTATGCTTTGATAGATTTTTTCCAAGCATCCTTAGCTTGTTCGAAAGCACTTGTTTTAGGCTTTAGCCATAGCAACAAGGTAGTGAACTATTTGATAAAATGATTTGATAGACATGTATGACAAGGCAGTGAACTTTTTGAAAAAATGCCTCAAAGAAATGTGGTCTCAGGGAATGCCATGAAAAGCAAATGCAATTGCCAACTGCTCCTAGTTATTAGTTATACAATGTGAAGTAATTGCATAACTGCTTAGGCTAACTTTGTAAATACTATATTATAATTGAAATTTTGTTATCTATCAACATCTAGTTATTAGTTATGCAATGTGAAGTAATGCTTTGAGTTTGAAAGATGTGCAATGCAATGTAATCAGCAATTTGAATATAAACTACAAAAATCTATTTTTTACAATTCATTAGTTAAACTCTATTTTATTTTCTCTATAACTCTATTGCTATGGAAATGTCTTTCAATTAAAAAATTAGTTTTTGTCTCTTAGTCTACAATTTTTTGTTGCTATGTGTAGAACATTACAGATGGATCAACGTCAAAGGTTGAAAGACCCATGCATTTGATGAGAGAGTAGTCAATGAGAATGATATGGGAAAATATCCATGTCTATGTAATGTCTGTCTTGGTGGAAAGGTGAAAAAAGGAAGTCATATTTATTGACATATGATAATATATGGGCATAGTGGTATAAGCCCTTGGAATTTCAATTATTACGAAGATATGAGAGAATGGCAAAGTGTGAGAGATGAAGAGGCAACAAACATAGATGAAGTGGCACCAAACATAGATGAAGTGACACCAAACATAGATGAAGAGGTGGCAATGGTAGACGAAGGGTTTGAAGTTGATATAATGTTGAATGAGGGTCTAAACGATGATTGGGCCAAGTTGATGGAGGATGCTTCAAAGCCTTTGTATGCTAATTGCAGGTTAAGTTGTTTGACAAAAATCCTTCAAATTCTTAACTTGCAAGTGGTGTTTGGTTGGACAAATGAGAGAGTAGATCAGTTATTGACATTATTAAGTTCGTTGTTACCACCTGCTCCACATTTCCAACAAAACGAAGCCAATGTAGAAAGGAAATCAATAAGCTAGGCTTAGGGTATCAGAACATCCACACATGTGTAAATGGTTGTGTATTATTTCTCAAGAATCTGGCAAGTGAGAGTGAATTTTTGAAATGTCATGAAGTGAGGTATAGAGAAGGGTTGAAATCAGTTGTGGTTCCTAGAAAGGTCCTTCGCCACTTTCTAGTAATCCCACGATTACTCTGAATGTATAGGTGTAGAGATATTGTTGAACTTATGCAATGGCATGCCCAAAATAAGAGCACTGATGGAAAACAACATATGCCCAATTCTAAGACGTGGATGGAATTTGATAATAGATGGCTTGATTTTTCTCAAGATCCTCGTAATATAAGGTTGGGTTTGGCTCTAGATGGGGTGAACCCATTCTCATATCAAAGTACTAAATGGTCAACTTGGCTAGTGTTTTTAATAAATTATAACTTGCCTCCATGGTTAGCAACTAAACCATTTTTCTTAATGCTATCATTGATTATACCAGGAAAGAAAAGTGTGACTTCATATACAATTGATGCTTATCTAGAGCCATTATATGATGAGCTAATGGAATTGTGGAAAGGAATTGAAGCAATTCAATATTTAAGGGATGGTCATTCAATCAAATTCACTTTAAGAGCTTCCTTATTGTTTATGATTCATGATCTTCTTGCATATGGCACATTGTCTGTTCTCAGTATTCATGGATACCATGGATGTCCTGCTTGCAACTTTAAGGATTTTGTGAGGCACTCAAGAAGTTTGTGTAAGTGTATTTATTGTGGACATCGTGCTTACCTTAAAATGGATTATCCATATTGTAAAAAAAAACACGGTTCAATGGTGAAGAAGAGAATTGTGAAGCACCATTGCTAATAACAGGTGGTTACATTGTTCATAATGGACAAAAAAGAATGCCATTTATTGAAAATGATGGGATTGTTGGTAGTAGATATGATCCATGTAATGAAAGGGTGTAAAAAGGTTGTGTATATTCTATAAGTTTCCATACTTTAAGGATATGGCCATTAGGCATAATGTTGAATTTATGCATATTGAGAAAAATATAGCCTATGCTATTATAGAAACTCTTTTTTGTGCTTTTGATACTATTTCATCACGTGAAGACTTTCGACAACTAAAGATTCATCGAAATATTTGGGTTGAAAAATATGATAATGAAAAATATAGAAAACCTAGTGCTCCTTATGTTTCAACAAAGGAACAACGTGCACGATTCTTATAGTTGATGTCTCAGACTTGCTTTCCCATTGGATATGTAAGTAGTAGTATTAGAAGCCAAACTGACATTAATGGCTTGAGAGGCCTCAAGACCCATGACTATCATGTCATAATGGAGAATATTTTACCTATTGTGGTAAATATATTAATTTTTCCAAAGGGGCCAAGATTGGCAATTATAAGGTTGGGCCTAATATTAAAGAGAATGAGTTTACATGTATTAGATCCTTCGAACTTTGATAGTTTTAGGGAGGAGGTTGTTGAAGTCCTTTGTCTATTGGAATGGGAATTTCTACCAACAATCTTTAACATTTATATGCATATTTTAATACACCTACAATATGAACTAAAGCATTGTGGCCCAATAAGAACAAGATGGATGTATCCTATAGAACGATATATGAAGGTTTTGAAAAAATTGTTCATACTAGGGAAAATTGGAAGGAAGCATGTCTGAGGGATATTCAATGCAAGAGGTCATGGGATTTTGCACAGAATATATGAAGGATTTTAAAATTTTCAATTGACATGTATGGGATGATGACGAAGAAGACACAGTTGCAGGTGAAGTATTGGAAGGAAATGGATGTCGCTTGAAGCTTTCACATAAATAAAGAAGTGTGATACATGCCTATATTCTTCAAAACACATCTTCATTTGATAAGTGGCATAGGTAAAAAAAAATTAAAACATTAATTTATTTACTCAATTTCATTTACACATTTATATTATCAATATTACTATTTGTACGTTAATATTCTATATAGAAAATATGAAGAAGACAATCAAGCTTGGATGCAACATCGACCTCAAAGGTGTGGACGTCATGTTGATTTTATTGGAGGTGATTCTTTTCAAAAATTTGAAGAATGGATTGCTAATGCAGTCAGGGATGCAAAAGAAGGTCAAGATATAACAACGGAGGAAAGTGAGCTTTCACAATCTCCACATTTATGGGCTATGTGCTTTAGTGGAATGTGGGCCTATGGTAGTCATTTAAGAGGAAGAAAAACACAAAGGAAAGATAAATTGCGATTGTGTTGTTAGTGCTGAATTTTTTCACAAAATTGTGAAGAAATTTTATGTTCGATTCATCCAAAAAATTATTCTAGTGGACTATGGTGAAAATAGTCCTATATTATTAAAATGTAAGTGGATCTGACCATCTGCAATACAATTTTATTATGGATTTGTATGTGCAAATAGAAGATATTTTTTATCAGAGACAAATGAGCCATATGTTTCCCCTCTTCAAATTAACCAATCATTTTTAATTGATGATGTAAGAATCCTAGGATGGTCATATTTCATTCAAACAGAGTCTCGTTCAAAACAAAAAATCATGGAGTTGTTGATATAATGCCTAATGGGCAATATGCTAATTTACAAGAAACATTCAAAGAATTGGATGAAGACGATGATGGAGTGTTTGAAGAAGAAATTTTGATTACCAATGAAGAGATTGGGAGAGAGATTGCATTGCATGTCATAGATGAGGATGAGGAAGAAAATCAAGCAGATGCAAACACAAATGATCAAAATTCTAATCTTGCTGGCAATGCAGATGATTATGATGATGTTTTGTCACCTTAAGAGGTTAGCTTATCACCTAAACTTTGTTTATATGTATGGTGTAATTTATTATTGAATGTAATAAAGATCTGAGTATAGGTATGCTTATCCACTATTGTTTTATTGATACATTTTTTAATGTAATCATTATTATTTTGTTGGTACATTGTATCCAAAACTTGAGATGTTCACTACTGATTTGAAGTGCATTTAAAGTTAGGTTCAATCATTCTTCTTAGTTTTCTTACTTTGGTTGAAATTTTGAAATTAATTTTTTTTAGTTAGAATATACTTTCATGTATGTCCTATATATTTTCTAGATGCAAACATATAATGAACATTTGTGATTTAATAATACATATAGATATCTTAACATTAGGTGAACTAAGCCTCCCCATTACAAACAAAGAAATGATCTCTTAGGTTTGACAGACACTGAAAACTAAAACTAAGAGACTGCAAAATTAGAAAATTGTTCAATATTTTCAATAAAATGATATCTAAAATACTACATTCATAATAAAACCCAATACTCCACTATCGCAGTAGTCAATAGAGGTATGTGTGGGATGGCAGGACATATAGGTCAATGTACAAATGCTTACCACAATATTGCGGCAACCAAATATGAATACCGCACGGTGGCAGTGAGAACATGCTAACAACTAAAGTAAACCATAGCCCCACAAGGGGTAAACAATGAAACTGTGGTATGGCAGTAAACAATCACTCAACCACTAGAATTAACCCACTGTCTTGCTGGAGTCCAAAGGGGTGTGTGTGGGGTGGTAATACTGCTACTGCTACCCCGCAGTGGTCTTGATATGACAGAGTGGTATGGTGGTGAATAGTCACTCAATCGCTAGAATTAACCCATCATCCCATGGGAGTCCAAAGGGGTGTGTGCGGGGTGGCGGTTTTGCTAGCGCTAACCCACAGCCATCTTGAAATGACTGAGTGGTACTATAGTACAAGTTTTCAAAGCATTAAATGATTACACCGTTCGATTTCCCAAGATCAATGACATGTATTCAAACTCGAAATATGGGAAGATCTAAAATATTTTGCATGAATTCACATTAATAGTGAGATGATCGAGCTCAACAACAAATATTACTTGGGACTCGATGAAATTTTGGCAATCATTCACAAAGCTCGGCGTACCGGAGGCAAGAGAGTTCAAGCAGGAAAACATTGCAACTATTATTTCACTGGGTAAGTTTACAGAAACCCTCTGTAGCAAGTGTATAAGAATTGAATTTTCTTCTACAAGTAGACACTTAAAAAATCAAGTAGGAGTAAATTCTTCATCATGCCACCCAAAAGAAGTCAACTTGCAAGTAAAAAGGAAGAGTCCACAGTTTCTAAATCAAAGAAGAGGTCCCTACAACAATCCATTTGAGATGTGTTACCTAATTTTGTAGACAAAGCATCAAAAAAGGTGTTTAAAGATACAACCCATGGATGTAGAGACCCAATTATCCCTATCTCAAGGAGGGATTTGTTTTGGTACTTCTATGAAAAAATAGTTGAGAAGATTCCAGTTTTGAATCCTTGGACCTTAGATTTGGCCTAATTGATAGTCCCAAATGTCTTTGTAGATGTTGAGTTTATTGAAGTATTGGCACAATATTATCATCTGGCTACCAGGACAATAAGAATGCCAACTGGTTCACCATTAGTGGTGCTGACTAAAGAAGCAATTATAGATTATTTTATGTTAAACAAGCAAGCTATCACTAAGATCAACTTGGAAAGAAGTGAGGAGGATTATAGGAGATTGAGAAAAACCTACAAGAGTGATGAACTTCCTTTACACATGAAAAAGGGTGTAAACAATAAGAGGATACCTATGTCCCCCTCCCAAAATGAGTCATTTTCCATTGAAGACTTCCAAGTATATTTCAAAAGAACTTATTTTTCTTTGTGCCAAGTGCTTGGAATAGATGTTGAAGAGAGGATGCCAACCTATCTCATGATGATGGCAATGAGGATACAAAATCCTAAAGTCAACATTGAGTATGACTTTGTTGTTGAAATTGAGAAAGGGATACATGAGGGATTTTTGCAAGTAAGAGAGAACTTGGCTCCCATCACTTTCAGGAAATACTCTATGTTGTGTCGTTTAATATTGTACCAAAAAAGAAATAGATGGACTAAAATAATGTGTTTGGGAATGACTGATGATGAAGGGAATAGGTTGCTTGTACAAAACTGGTGTTACATCTGGGATAGTAGATGTAAAAATAGTGATTATGTAATATTTCATGATGATTTCATAGTAAAGGTCATGGCCACTCTTGGTCATTTTTCACCAAGATTTCCTAATAAAAACATGCAAGTATTAAGACCTTTAGCATTGAAGCCAGCGCAGGGACACACTCACAATTTCGGTGACTGGTTCTTCTTAGCGGACCAAACAGTAATAAGGGTCTATGGGTGTCCTCAAGCCCCACATGCTTTACCTAAATTTGTTTCTATTCAAATTTCATTTCTATAATTTATGTGGAAAATGTTATGGATGAAGTAGGATGTTATGAAACGACAGAAAAAGGGGACATTCCTCCCTCACCTAATTGAATGTGAGGAGCTATCTGTAGGGTCTGACTCTCTTGAAGAACTCCATAACTATTTGAAGATGTGGTATTCATTGAAGTCACAAGGAGAAAGGGTCTTTGATCCTGAAGAGCATATTAATTTTATAAAGTAGACATTTCTCACTAAAGCTGGGATTACCCATGTAATGGATTACGAAGAAGATGTAATAAGAAATTGCTTTATAGCTGATGAAGTTTTTTAGAGGAAGAGGAAGTGGGAAACATAAAGAGGCTCAAGGAGGATAAGAAGAAAAGGGACACTGGATTCCAAGGATTCTATGTTGAAGAAAAGGATCCTATCAAAAGGATGAACGTAATAATTGACAACTTTGAAAGACTATATGTTGAACCAAAAAAGAAACCTGAGGATCAATCTTTGAAACCCTCCAAGATTCCCATCAAACCAAGTGGTATTGTAATCATAGAACCCCTAACAGACACTACCACAATACAATTAGAAGCATCCCCTGAGCAACCAAGTCCTAAAAGGCAGAAGACACATGGAGTTGCCCCCTTAGTAGCATATGAAATAAGTGAAGGAGTAGGGGATACTGAAGAGGTAGCCAATGTACTTTTGAATTTTAAAGATGATGAAGTTGATCAGCCACCGCCTAATCTTGCAATTGATGCTCACAAACTAGAAGAAAGAGTGGATGTACATGGGCATAATGATCAATAAGTGCATGATGATGAAAGGGTGATTGTTGCCCTTAGATTTATTAAAGATGATGAATTTATTCAAACTCCTGAGTTTAAGTATTTTTTGTTTAAGATGAAAATGAAAGAATTTGAAGAGAGACTCTAAATTAATAAGATGGGAATTGAGGATTCACAGCATGACTAGATTGTTTCCCAGACTCTTGAAGAACTCAGGATTAATGAAATTATTGTTAGCCCCCAAGAAGCAAGAAAATTGGTCTTAGAAAGCAATATACTAATTCCTGGGATGGAGTTAAAAAATATATTCTTACTGGATCAAGTAAGAAGCCAAGAAGATCCCATTTTGGTTTCTGAATTTAATTCAAATGAGGGAATGAGTGGCATAGGTTACAATCCAAGACTTGAAACCCTAGCCTTTTGGACAAAGCAAAAAAGAACAAAAAAATCAAGATTTCTTGATGTTGTAAAAGAAATGAGAGGGAATTCCATGGTAAAGACACTTCAAGACACATCAGCATTGGAGGTAGCTATTATGACAATGCACTCAACAATGTTTACTAGGGACGAGGTTAAACCTATGGAGCTTAGATTGGAAAAATATGAGAAAGCACCGACTGATCTGAATGATGAAGTGAATAGGTTATTCATAGAAAATGTGAAATTGAAACAACAGTTGAAGGAAGCAGGTCCTTCCCAAAGCACATAATTAATAGTATACCAGCCCCCTGCCATCCAGACTAATATAGGTGCAATCACTATTGAACAAGTTAATGTGCTAAAACAAGAAATTGAGAAGTTGAAAAAGAGTAATGAAGAAGCAAAGGAAAGAGAACAGAGAGAAAACCTCGGGGTATTGGAACATATCTTGGAGCATAGGGTTAAACAAATTGTGGACAAATTGTAAACTCATTTTCACAAGCAATTGATCAGATAAAGGCTCGTGTACCTATATTGGACCCCTTATTCAAGAAATGGAAACATGTGCATCACACCTTAACGACTTTGTGCAGAATTTTACAAAGGAGTGTTGAGGCCCCCACAACTTTAAAGCCGACTAAGAAAATGTTCCAAATGGTCACAAATAAATTTCAATACATTTATGCAGAAGAACAAAAGATCAAGGCAAGAATGGATTCATTTCACACACTAAAGCAATGGTTCGTGCCAAAGATACTAAGGGATGATGATCAACTAAAAGGCTCCAAGGATTGGATAGATGAGTTTAGCAAAATTGTTCCCAACTACCTCACTAATATACAGAAGGATGGTGACATAAATATTCACTGCCTCAATTTAACCTTGGATGGAATAATTGCACCGGGTACTCAAAATTCATCACGGATACCAAAGGGTTATTAGACAGTAGATGGAAGAGTCACTTGGACAACACACAAAAATCCAAGAGTACAAATGGCTTCATGATTACACGGTGTACCAATGGGAGCGGACATATCTAGCTCCCCCAGAAGAATAGGCCTTGCAATGAAGTACCAAGCCTTGCATATACTATCATGGAGAGAGGACCTTGCCATATCTGAATGATCATGGTACCTTACAATGAGTAATGGACTTTTGTACCTTGCGAGTGTTGTGGACTTCAACATCTGATAAATTCTCTTCACTTCTCATCTTTCATTGCTTTTAAATTTTTATGTAATCCTATGTAAACAACAATAATTAAGACTTTTTTATTTATGTTAAAAGTGGGTAACTAACAAGACACATTTTGACATGTCGGTCAGGATAAAATTTTGAAACGTATTGTAAAATCTTTTTGAACATCAATAGAATGAAGTTATAATCAGTGGTCGAATTATGGTTTCAATTGTTTGTTGATGTGAATTAATGAATGTTATCTTTTGTCTCCAATTTGATATTTCCTTGTTATTTAAATCAATATATCAAGGGTATATTTGGTTTATCAAAACACATTGTTGTCAAAAAAATCATTTTTTACTACATTTTGGTGTCAAATCTTTGGTAATTATGGCTAGTTTCATCACATTCAAATTCTAAATTCTAGGAGATTATATACAATAAATAGATTGATGGTTGTTTGGATAGTGAAATTAGCTCTCTTAGAAATTAACTGAAATATCTTGTCTTGAAATATCTAGAAGCATTATTTTAATTAAAGAGGATTTTGTGGTTATTTTTCTAACAATGATTTTATAATGCGGCTAGCTTTCTATTTTCATTCAAAATACAAGTCATGATCAAATTCAAGCACATACCAATAAGATGGTACTCTACTTCAAACCCTCAACCTCACTTAGCTTAGTCTACTTACATGGGGATATTAAGGAAGTTGCTAAACAATTAATATATATCATTTGTTGTTTGTGAAGGAGAATCCTGTGAGATCCAATATGGAAGTGGATCAATATCCAGTTTCTTTTTTTCTAATACTAAATGAGTTTAGGGTGTAGTAGCAACCAATATGTTATAATTTAAAACATCATAGTTTATAGTTATGGCAGCTGATACAGATCCTCTTGCCATTCTTGATCCTTTGATTTCATTGGCCAAAGATAAGGTATTTTTTTTCTCTCTCCTTGTACCATTTTGAATTTTGACATTATTGCAACCTTTTAAGATGTCGGATAGGAATTGCAACATTTTTAGGTTAACTCCATGTGCCATGCAATACCTGAATCATTCCTTAATTTGTGAGAGGCTTTCCTTCAATCGCCTCTGATATGTTTCAACTGTTCACTAGCAATCTTTACATCCTGTAGATGTTGCAAAGATGGATTGAAGGGATCGAAACCAATAAAATGAACACAGTTTGATTCTTATTTTATAAGGCAGTAATCACATGGGTAAAATAGTGGGATTGAAACTAATGAAATGATGTTTGACATACTACAAAACCCTTTTAACTGGGAAGTTTTCCCATGATCAAATCCCCTGACTTGCTACCCTTTTTTTCTAATTTTGATGAATTGTAAGAGAATAAACCTAATTAACTTGCACAGGATCATCAAATTTTTGGACTTATACTGACGATGAGTTTTGAACCACTTGGTGATGCTTCTGTGTATTTGTTCAAGTTGTTGTTTTCTTGCAAGTTTAATGGATTCCTTAAGTTTTGTTATTAATCATTAGTTTTAAAATTACCGTTACAGAAAGTACCTTATGTGTTTGTGCCTTCAAAAGTTGAATTGGGAAATGCTTGTAAAGTGAATGGGGAAGATGATGTCATAGTTGGGAAACTTGTTGTGAAACATAAGGTTAGTAATTTTTGGATGTTAAGGCTTCCCAGTTGGATATTAAAGATCTTATCAACTTAATTTGGAATTTTGTACAAATGGATTCTTTAATGGTGCAGGTCTTTATTGAGACAACACATGAACCAGGGTTGACATTTTTGTTGTCCAAGTCTAATGGCATTCTTGGGCTTGGTTTCTAGGAATTTTTTATTGATAATGTTGTTCTAGTCTGGTTAGTGTTGATAGCCTTCATTCTATAATATGTCAACTTCATTCTATAATCTAAGCATATCACCTTTCTTAAATTTTGAACAAGGTTCTAAAACCAAGGGTTCAATATGCATATTTCAGGCCTATGTTGAACACTTTGTTTAAGGCATTTGTTGAAAAGGCTATCATTTTTTAATTGATTTATCTTTTTGCTATGTTTGGACTTTCTTTTGTAAACTTGCAATATATAATGCACTTTTATTCTTTCTGAATTGAGACTAATATTAATTTTGTTGTTTGTATTAAGGCACATCTTCATTCATGGCGGAAAAGGCAACACCCTGTTGCTCATATTAGATGGAATGTTGCATATAAAGGAGGAAATATTCTAGTTGGGTTATTGTTGACTACGTTCAAGGTTGAGAGAGCTTCATATATGGGGCACAATCAACACTCTCCTTGGATTCTACATGTTACAACTTGCTCTAGGAATATTGCCCATGTTGTAGAAGTTTTAAGAGATGAAAGTGGCATGTGCTCGCATTAAAGGGCTTCAAGCATGCATTTCCATCATTGCAAAAGTCTTTTGGAGAAGTTTCTTTCTTGCAGTCATTTCTCTACAATATTGTAACTCATATTTTTAGTCTTATGACTGAAAATAACAATTGCAATACTCTATTTGTAAGTTGTAACTAGAACACCTTTCTTTTATTAATAAAGTTCACTATTTTTTCCTTCTCAATGGTTGTCTTATTGTGTGCAATTGATTATTGATGTGTATTTTTGTGTTTTATGCTTAAATCCTCAAATATTAGTCAATTAAAATGACTAAATATACTACTAATTGACATCAATTAATAATTAAATTGACTAAATATACTACCAATTGATAGAAATCGGTGAACAATGAATAAATATGACTAGATATATGACCAGTGAAATCATTGAATAAAAATGATTAAATATACTACCAAATTGATCAAAATGATGATTAAAATTAATGACTAAATACACTATCAATGAACAAAAATTAGTGAATAAAAATAACTAAATAAGTGACCAGTTAACAATAATCAATGACTAAATATATCAGTGAATAAAAAAAAGACTAAACAAGTGACCAGATTACAACAATCAATGACTAAATCAACAATTAAATAACTGGCCAGTTAAATATATCAGTGAATAAAAAATGACTAAATAAGTGACTAGAATACAACAATCAATGACTAAATCAATGACTAAATATATCAGTGGAAAAAAGTGACTAAATAAGTGACCAGATCGTAGCAATGAATGACTAAATCAACAACTAAATATACTACCAAATCGATCAATCAAAACAACCAATAAATGACTAAAAATGGTTTAGTCATCAATTTGGTCGCGTTATATATGACTGGCAATAAACTACTAGTGGTCATGTGACCAACTATAGTCATTTATAAGCAGTTTTTAGTAGTTTTTTAGTAGTTTATTGTTGTTCGTGTACTAGTGTTCAGGTAGTGAGCCTTATCTCAGGCAGTGAGCCTTGTTTCAGGCAGTGAGCCTTTTTGTAATCAGTTTTGATATTCTCTATAGTGTGAGTTAATCCTCACCATGGTTTTTCCCTTATTGGGTTTTCCACATAAATTTGGTGTTACTATGTTTATGTATTGCATTTCAGTTTCTGCATTAGTATTTGATGATTAATCATTTGAGCAATTTTAAGTATTAGTTTTGGTGACTGAATTAAAGGTTAAAATCTGTGACAACTGATTCACCCCCCTCTTAGTTGTCGTATTCAACAGCATGATTGAATCTATGTCTTGTGTTCATCTTAAAAGAAACAAGTTCTAGAATAGTCTGGAACCTTAATTGAGGCCCTAGAAATTACTAGTTCCAAATTTTAAATTGTTTACTCTCACCCTATCTCTGATTGTCTCCCTGTTTGCATAGCTTCATGATGATTCAAATCACATGGCAAACAGGAGACAAGGACAATGCTCGTTCTAAGTGTTTAATTTTTTAGTTTTTCCTTGGCTCCCCTAATTGAGGTGGTGAAAACTCTAGTCTTTATCTATGCATGGCTAAATAACTAATTAGAGTATAAACTATTTGTAACGAAGAAGCAAAATCACTTCATAATATTTTCCTAGCTTGATGTTTTGATTTCAATATTATGATATGCCTTGGACCCTGAAAGACCATATATTTTAGGTAGAAAATTGAAGGCAAGCTTTGATTTAAACTACAAGGAAGGTATAGGGATCAACTTCGGTACCTACTCCATCAATAGAGCCTTGATCCTCCTATATTATGTGGATCCTGTAGCATAAATTCAAAACCTAATCTTAAACCTATTCCAAATAAGAGGATCCTAGATTATTTAATCCCAAATTTGTGGCATTAAGTACCATTGGTTTTCTCTGGGCTCAAATCATATCTTTGAAATACTGAATAATCCCTAATGTTGGAAAGAGGTTGATAACATTTCTCACATATATGCAAACCTCAACTGGAAATTATTAACAGAATGTGAGTAAACTCACATACAAGACCATGGTTTTTATGTCTTCTTTCAATTACATCGAATATTGAGCTAAAGATATTAATACACAGAATAACAAATGCCCCAATTGCAGAAAGAAAAATGCAATGTTTCATGTACATAATCTCAAAACTGCAATGAGTTTGTCACAACACTGAGAATGAAAAGACATTATTTCTCACACATACATAATTCTTGAATGAATATCATAAAAAAATTGTGTAAACAAGCATACCAAATTATGATTTACTGAGCTAAAGTTGTTATTATATGGAATGTCAAAAATCCCCAAATTTTTATGACAAAATGACAACATTTCATGTACATATTCAAAACCCTAAAACTATCAATTTTTTTCTTTCCATAACACTAAAAATGAAACGACATTGTTTCTCACATGTATGCAACTTAATGAATATCATAAGCAGATTGTGGGTAAACATGCATCTCAAATAATGGGTTGCTATGCCTCCTTTTGATTGGAGAAACCATCTTATTAAGGTAAATATTTTAGTATACAAAATAGGAAAAAAACCCTATTTTTCTACGATGAAAAGATTCACATCCCTAAACCCCTCAATTTTCTAGAGCACATTCATTTTTCCACAACACTGACTTTTCCAAGATTAATATCAAGCTACTATAAGTAGTATTTTATAATATCTAAGTATTTTTTACTACATTGAAGGTCCCATTCTAATTACATTATTTGAGCTTGCATTCTTTAGGGTTATGTACAAAAATTCTAAAGTTTATCTTCAAGTTACTAGACTTTCATCACGTCCTTGATACATATGCCACTTAGCTCCCTAGGTGTCAAAATGCCAAAAAACCCTAATATCAGCATATCCTAGTCTTTATCATCCTTGAAACCAAGTAACCACTAGATACCCTAAATTGGGTCATGATAGTAGAGTTTCTTCAAGAACTTGAAACCATGTAGGACCTAAACACAGTGGTCCAAGATTTGTTGCCTTGCCAAATCCAACAGGAAGGGATAGTACCAACTGTTGGGTCACTGCAGTGCTCTAAATCCCTTGGGAATGAAATACTAACACCTAACGTGTCAAGGTTAGTACTTCATCTAGACCACCAAGAAGGTTGGGTTCAAATAGCTCCTAGGCCATATCTGCTACCAAGTCTTTAGCAACATGAATATCTAACATTGAAGATATGAAATGAGAAGAGATGTCAGTATTTACACAATACCGCTCTCTAGACACCATAAATTTTTGACCCAATATTAGCTTTACTACTTTAATGGTTAAATGATCATTTTCTCAAAGAAATTTCTTTAACCTATTCTTTGTGATCAACCCCAATAATGTCAATTGACCCTTCTCATTGGTAAGTCTAATTGGTGTCTCCATGCCTTCAAACTAATAAAACTTCTCCATTTTAACAAGGATGATTGATTTAAAATAGAAATAAGAGAGAGAGATAGTGTACTCCTCAATGATTTGAGGGAAAGAGAAAAAGGTTTATGTCATAACTCTATATAACAAAGCTTTCGGCCCTCACACAAGCCAAATATCATTTGAATGGATTTTTTCCCTGAGAAACCCAAATTGTTATCAAACCATACACAATCATTATTAACTTTGCATTATATGAAGTGACAAGTGGGTACGTGGAAAAGGCTTGTTGAAAAATATTTTTGGTTCCTACGAACCGATTAATGGGGGAAATATTTTTGTGTTTGGCATTGGTTAACTAGGAAATATGAAAACAAGGATGAACAACCCCTTTTTTATGTATATTGGCCCTTTCCTTTTTAATCTCTTATGTTACTGATTTGTTGTCTTCATTTTAGAAAGCCTTCTAGTATGTCCTATTACTGATGTATTCCCCCTCAAGGAATAATAAACGAATAATGAAGGACAAAGTACAAAAGAATATGGAAATAGGCTAAACGTGTTTTATTTCCAACATTGATGGAGTTGAATAATGTTTCAAGGAAAGTGGAATTAATTTCACTTTGCATGTGATGTCATGAGTCAAGTTTGGGAGCCACCTCGTAAGGTGGTATTTACCCTTACAATATATATATATATATATGTTGTAAGTATGAAAGTTGTCATTGATGTCAACAAGCTTGTGTTGTCATTAATGTCAATTGGTTGGTGAAAGAAGTGTTAATAGAGTTGTTTGTTTGTGGATGTATATTTGAGATATTGAGGAAGTGTTGTGAGTACATGGAGCTATATTTATGATGAAGATTCTGGAGATGATGTGCTCTTGAAGAAAACTTGAAGAAAAGAGAAAACAATGTGATGGAGGTGTGTTTAGTGGTTTAGAATATGCTTTGGGATGTGCTCCATGTTTCTTCTATGTTGATGTTATACCTATGTGATTCAGAAATGTTGTTAAGTGGTGTTCAGAGATTCTATACCCAGAATTTAGGCTTTTGGATCAATGTGCAGAAAGAGTTATGTTCACTAGTGTGTGAATTGGATTTGTAGTGTTGCTTATAGATGTGTCTAGGAGAAATTTTTTTACTCCATGTTTCTCCACAGTTGGGTTTCAGGACTTGCGATTATGAATGAGGGATGATGGTGTTATTCTCTTTCCTATGTCAAAAGGATTCATGGTTTGGTGTTCTAGAAGTTGGTATTCTAAGTTTGAGTGTACTAGGCTTATACATTCTTCAGGTTTGAATTAGTTTGAAGGATTTGTTGGATATCAGGTGGTTTTTGGATTACTCTAGATTGTCTAGAAGCGTGGTGTGTGGTTCTCAAGTCATCCTTGGATTTGAGGAAACATGTACTTCAAAATTTAATGGTGTTTGCATGGGTAATGGCCAACCTGATGTTTACACTACATTAAAAAATGTTTAAGTATTGATGAAGGTGTAGCATGGCATGTGAGAGTTAATTTGGGTCCCAATTAAGTTTTTTATTGGTCCACTTTCATTCATATCCACCACGGGAATGCTTAGTGTCGACCTATTTTGAATTTGTAAGATGTAAAGTGTGTGTAGCCGACTTGAAGAAATTTTTTCAAGTTAAGGATGGTATAAATGCAAGGTGAGTTGATGTGAGATGAGGTGTGGATTAGAATTGAATGTTGTGATGTGAAATTAAGTGCAGAGATGTAAAATGCAATGCGAGCTATAATGAAATATTGCTAAATGTAGTGAGTTGAAGCTATCTTAATCTCTTGAGAGTTGTGAGTGTTGTTGGAGCTATTGTGGTGGATTCTCTGTTGCATTGGGATCATGTTCTTTGTGTAACATTTTATCTTCTTTCTTCTTTCTATTCTGATAGTGAACCTTGGTTATGATCCATTTTGGACAGTGTGTCATATTCTAGCAGTGAGCATTTGTACTGGTTTTGTAATTACTTATATTGTGAGCTAATCCTCATCATGGTTTTTCCCTCTTAGGGTTTTCCACGTAATTATGGTGTTCTATAGTGTATGGTGTTGTTGTTTTAGTTTATGTTATATGCATTTCATGTTTAAACATAATAAGAGATTGAGGGTTTAATGAATGCATGTGGATCTAAATGTTAATGAGGGTTTTGATGTTTTGATAAGATACAACTGATACACCCCCCATCTCAGTTGTCTTTTTCATTCAACAATTGGTATCAAAGAAAGGTTCCTTGGAGAAAAGCTTAACCGCTTGAGTTAGATCCAAGATGGTGAACAAGGAGATTCATATGTTTGATGGCATAGATTATGCATTCTAGAAGGTGAAGATGGAAGGCTATATGGTTTACCTTGGATTTGATTTCGCATAGGCAATAAAGATTACATATACCATACCTACAAATGGACAGATCACAAGCGATGGAATCAAGGCCTATGAAATCAATGGTAAAGCAAAGTTTGTTCTTTTTCAGTGGTATTGCAAATACTGAATTAGTGAAAGTTATAGATCTGAAAATTGCCAAAGAAGTTTGTGATAAGATAGAAAGTATTTATGAAGGAGATGATAAGGTTAAACAGTGAATATATAAATATGAAAAGTTACATGTAGAGGGTTGATGAACTTTTCAATGCAATGAGAGGTCTTGGTGCAAAATTCAAAGAACCTAAAGTGGCAAAGAAAATTCTCAGAACTCTTCCTAATTCTTATGGTGAAAAGGTTTCTACTATTGAGGAAGTTGTAAATTTTAATACTTACACTAGAGGTCAATTGTATGGCACACTAACTACATTTGAAATGAGAAAATTTGGTCTAAATAAAGGTGCAAAAGTGGAGACTACTTTCAAGGCTGGAAAATCAGAAAAAGTTGAATATTCAAATGGAGATGATCTTGATGATGTGGAAGCTAACTTTATAAGAAGGATGAAAAAGGGCATTGATAAGTATAAAGGTAAATTACCTTTCAAATGTTTCAGTTGTAGAAAAATAGGTCACTATGCTTCAAGATGTCCAAATAGGGTTGTGAACAATAAGAACAAGGAAAACAAAGGAAACATGATCAAGAAAAGCTATTATATTAGAGAAGATGCTAGTATTTCTGATGGTGAATCTAATTATGGAGATGATAATTATGATGAATGTTTTTTCTTAGCTTTGAAAGATGAATCTATTTTTGCTAACTCTAAAATATGTGTGAAGGAAAGTGCTTCAGAGAAAAAGGATAGGACTGAAGGGACTTTGGTATCTGCTTGTTATATTAGATGGGATAAGAAATATTGTCTTATTGATAGTGGCTTCTCTAATCATATGATTGGAGACAAAAGTAATTAGTTTGTTAAACTTGAAAAATATGTTGGAGGACTTGTTAAATTTGGAGATGATTCAGGTGCTCATATCTATGGAATAGGTTCAATCAGTTTTGATGGAAAGCATAATACTAAAGATCTTTACTATGTTAAAGGTTTAAGGCATAACCTCTTGAGTGTTGGAAAAATGTGTAGCAAAGGATACAATATTATGTTTCAATATGATGGATGTGAGATCAAAAAAGGGTCCAGAATTGTGATTGTTACTGGAAAGAGGACAAATGGAAACATCTATCAACTCAAGGGTGTAGATGGTCATTGCTTTATGACTCATATTAATGATAGTTGGCCATGACATAGAAGGATGTATCACATCAATTTTGATAATTTGGTTAGAAGTAGTTCAGTTCAAGCAGTGAGGGATCTTCCAAGGATTACAAAGCCTATCAATGTTGTTTGTAGAGATTATGAATTTGGAAAATAAACAAGAATTTGTTTCAAGCGAAAAGAACAATCTTCTACTAGATTGTTGGAATTAGTGCATACATACCTTTATGGTCCTGCAAGAGTGAGAAGTATTCAAGGTGATAGGTATTTAATGCTTTTGATTGATGATTATTCTAGAATGACATGGGTTACCTTTCTTAGAGAGAAATTTGAAGCCCAAGATAGATTCAAAGCATTTAAAGTTATGGTTGAGAATGAAATGGATTTGAAGATAAAATGTTTGAGGTCTAATAGAGGTGGAGAGTTCACCTCCAATGAATTTAACATATTTTGTGAGAATCATGGCATAAAGAGGCACTTGTATGCACCTAGGACTCCTTAGTAGAATGGAGTGGTTGAAAAAAAAAATAGGACTATTCAAAACCTACAAGGACTATGATGAAAGAATCTAACCTACCAGAAGTCTATTGGAGAGAAGCAATTCATACAGTTGTTTACATACTCAACAGAGTTCAAGCAAAATCTAAAAGTACAAATACTCCCTATGAGTTGTGGTATGGAAGGATTCCTACTATCAAGTACTTTAGAGTGTTTGGAAGAAAATGTTTTATCAAAAGAGATGATGAAAACTTAGAAAAGTTTGATGCAAGGTCTGATGAAGGTATCTTCCTTGGATATTCTACTAAAAGCAAAGCTTACAAATGTTACAAAAAAAGGCTAAGGATTGTTGAGAGTGCAAGTGTCAAGGTTGATGAAGATCATAGTAATTATGTAGTAATAGATGGATATGAATTAGATGAACCTTCTTACGGAGGAAAAGAAGAAGAAAAATCTAACAAAAAAGAAGTGCAAAATGAAGAGGAAGAAGCTCTGGAAAAGACCCCTAAAACCCCTAAGTATGTTAAGAGAAATCATTCCGAAGAATAGATAATTGGAGACAAAAGAAAAGGTGTGTTGACAAGAAGAAGAGTTGTTGAAGCAGAGGTAAATCTATGTTTACTTTCTAAAGTTGAACCTAAAACAGTGACTAAGGCATGTAAAGATGAAAATTAGATGAAAGCAATGGAAGAAGAACTTATGCAGATTGAGAAGAATCAAACTTGGGAACTTGTCCCAAGACCTTTAAACAAGAACATAATTGGAACTATGTGGGTATTCAGAAACAAGTTGAATGAGGATGGAGAAGTGGTAAGAAATAAGGAAAAGCTTGTGTGTAAGGGTTACTCACAAGTTGAAGGAATAGACTTTGAGGAGACATTTGCTCTGTTGGCTAGAATGGAAGCAATCAGGATGTTTTTGGCATTTGCAGCACATAAGGACTTTAAGGTTTATCAGATGGATGTGAAGTTTTCTTTCTTGAATGGAGAATTGAAATAAGTTTAAATGGAACAACTGAAAGGATTTCAGTTATCAGACAAACCTAATATGGTTTGTAGATTGAAGAAGGCATTGTATGGATTAAAGAAAGATCCCAGAACTGGTGTGCAAGGTTGGATAGATATTTGATACAACAAGGATTCAATAAAGGTACTATAGAGAGTGATATTTACTTCAAAGTTGAAAAATATCAAATCTTGATAGTGGTTATGTATGTTGATGACATAATTTTTGGAGGCAATGAAGTTATGTGTAAGAGGTTTTTTAGAAGAGATGCAGAAATAATTTGAGATGTTTGTGTTTGGGGAGATGAATTTATTTCTTGGACTACAAACCAATCAAACAAACAAAGGTATATTCATCTCACAATAAAAGTATGTCAAAGAAATGTTGAAGAAGTTTGGAATGGAAGACTCCAAATCAGTATGTAGTCCTATGGTTGTTAGTTGTAAACTAAGTAAGGATGATGAATCCCCTAAGGCTAATCAAAGCAAGTACAGATCTATGATTGGTGGACTGTTATATCTAACTACTACTAGATTGGATATCATGCATGCAATTTGTCTTGTGGTTATATTTCAAGAAGATCCTAAAGAGACACATGTTGGAATAGTGAAGAGGATATTCAAATACTTAAGAGGCACTCTGGATTATGGCTTATAGTATCCTAAGGATACTAATATCATATTGAGTGCTTACATAGATGCAGATTGGGTTGATTGTGTGGATGACAAGAAAATTACAAGTGGTGGTGCATTCTTTCTTGGATACAAATTGGTATCTTTCTTGGATACAAATTGGTATCATGGCTAAGTAAAAAACAAGATTCAATTTATTTATCTACTAGTGCAAAGGTTGAGTGCAACAACATCTTTCTTAACACAAGTGTTGTGGATGAGGAAAACATTGAAGGATATTAGAGTGGTGTATGATGAGCATATTTCTATCTTTTGTGACAATACAAGTGCAATCAATATTTCAAATAACCTAGTGATGCATTCAAGGACAAAGCATATTTCAATCAGATATCACTTTCTAAGAGAAAAGGTTTTGGAGTATGAAGTGAAGCTTGAATATGTGCCTACAAAGGATCAGGTTGTTGACATATTCATTAAGGTTCTTCCTAAGGATACTTTTGAGTATCTCTGGGAGAAGTTGGGCGTTATTGCCCCTCCTTATTTGAACTAGATGCATATGGAGATGTGTCATTCTAGTGGATTTATGGATTCATTCTTTTTCTAGACTGATGTTGGTGGCTACCTCTCAGGAGGAGTAGGTAGTGACATTGTAGCTATATGGAGTAGGTGTTTTCATTATACAGAGGTTGTTGATTTGGTTGGTATGTACTCCTAAGGGGGAGTATTCAGAGCAGTAGCAAGTATCTAGGTTCAATGTCAAAGGGGGAGAGTGAAGCATGTGAGATAAAAATTTGAAAGAGGGAGAGAGAATCTTGTAAGGGGGAGAGAGTACAAGAATGTTTTGTAGGTTGTCTAATCTATAAAAGGGAGAGCGTGTATGTTTTCTTTGGTGGTTTTTCACATCGTGTGTTTCCATCAATCACAAAGGGGGAGATTGTTGCAATTATGAAGGTGTTGTCATTGATGTCAACAAGTTTTTGTTGTCATTATTGTCAACCAGTTGGTGAAAGAAGTGTTAATAGAGCTGCATGTTTTTCCATGTATATTTGAGATATTGAGGAAGTTTTGTGAGTACATGGAGCTATATTTATGATGAAGAGTCTAGAGATGATGTGTTTTTGAAGAAAACTTGAAGAAAAGAGAAAACAATGTGATGGAGGTGTGTTCAATGGTTCAGAATGTACTCTAAGATGTGCTCTGCATTTCTTCTATGTTGATGATATACCTGTGTGGTTCAGATATGTTGTTAAATTGTGTTCATAGATTCTATATCCAAAAATTGGGCTTCTAGATTGATGTGCAAAAAAAATTGTGTTCACCAGTGTGTGAACTGGATTTGTAGTGTTGCTTACAAAGGTGTCTAGGAGAAGTGTTTTTGCTCCGCATTTCTCCGCAGTTGTGTTTCAGGACTTGCAGTTATGAATGAGGGATGATGGTGTTGGTCTCTTTCTTGTGTCAAGAGGATTTGTGGTTTGGTGTTCCGGAAGTTGTTCTTTGAAGTTACAGTGTATGGCAGATTGATTTGATTGTATTAGGCTTGTACATTCTTCAGGTGTGAATTGGTGCAAAGGATTTTTTGGATCTCAGGTGGTTTTTGGATTACTCTATATTGTATAGAAGCGTTGTGTGTGGTTCTCAAGTTGTCCTTGGATTTGAGGAAATGTGTACTTCAAATTTTAATGGTGTTTGCACAGATAACAGTCGACCTAGTGTTTACAGTACATTCAAAGATGTTTAAGTATTGATGAAGGAGTAGCATGGCATGTGAGAGTTAATTTGGGTCCCAATTAAGTTTTGTATTGTTCCACTTTATTCCTATCCACCATAGGAATGCTTAGTGTCGGCCTATTTTGAATTTGTAAGATGTAAAGTGTGTGTAGCCGACTTGAAGATGTTTTTTCAAGTCACGGATGGTATAAATGCAAGGTGAGTTGATGTGAGATGGGGTGTGAAATAGAATTGAATGTTGTGATGTGAAATTAAGTGCAGAGACGTGAAATGTAGTGTGAGCTATGATGCAAGATTGTTGAATGTAGTGAGTTGAAGGTATATTGATCTCTTGAGAGTTGCGAATGTTGTTGGAGCTATTGAGGTGGATTCTATGTTGCATTGAGATCATGTTCTCTATATAACATTTTATCTTCTAACTTCTATCTTCTTTCTTCTTTATATTCCAACAATGAGCCTTGGTTATGAGCCTTTCTAGATAGTGTGTCCTATTCTGGCAGTGGGTCTTTGTACCAATTTTACAATTACTTATATTGGGAGCTAATCCTCATCGTGGTTTTTTCCTCCTAGGGTTTTCCACATAATTTTGGTGTTCTCTTGTGTATGGTGTTGTTTCAATTTATGTTATCTACATTTCATGTTTAAACATTATAATAGATTGAGGGTTTAATGAATGCATGTGGATTTGAATGTTAATGAGGGTTTCAATGTTTTGATAAGATACAATTGATTCACCCCCCCTCTCAGTTGTCTTGTTCATTTAACAATATATATATATTATATTATATTATATTATATATAAAGTTGCTAGATACTTAAGGTCAAGACAGGTTCTTTTGTAGCCTCCCAAATGAAAATATTTGAACTCTTAACAATTATGTACACCTTTGAAAAGTTTTTTGTAGTTTAAAAATTACAATGAAAATGGTGAATGGAAATGAGCGGGAAGGGGGGACATATTAAGAGGACCCCACAAGCCACACTAAGCGTTCAATGCTTAGTGTGTGTTTTTTAAGCCCAACCAGTGGTATATCATAAGACAACCTTAATAATTACAACCTTGCCAAACTTTGGACTACCATTGGCATGCAACTCTTGAACTAGTTAGAGGAATGGATTTAGAGAATTATATCAAGTTGGGTTCAAAGACATTGAGATAATTGGATCATGTCATTACCCTTTTTGTTGATATTTAGGATAGATGGATATCTTAAAAAAAAAAAAAAAATTGGTTGAATTTCAAATAACGCTTAATTTCATCCCTAAACCTTTACTTTTGAGTGGCTTCACGTAGGTGGTGTGCTCAATACATAAATTTTTTCCATGAAAAGACTATATTCTCTAGTTTTTGTCATCATAGATTCTTAAAATTAAAGAGAATATTTGATATTATGCAAATATGTCTACCAACCTTTCTTTGGAATTTCATATTAGAATTATGAAAAACACGAGCCACAAGATCAAACAATGAACACAGACACCTTCCATGCAAGAGAGCTGCAAACAAAGGATTTCCATATTCCTCAACAAGAAAAAGCTACATAATACAAGAGTTCAAGAGAAGAGGAAATCTCAAGAGAAGAAGTATTACAAGGCATCACAAGGTATAATAATACAATGAGGGTTGAGTGATATATAGGAGCAATACTAAATGATAAAGGGATTAGATCATGACAAGTGTCAAAATCTCTTGCAATGAGATAGAATGATCTAATAATAGCTCTCTAGTTAACATAGAAAATCACTCCTAAGTTTAGCTTAAGTGTATGAGAGTAAATAAGAATAATAATTAATAGTTAGCTAATTCATGATTACTCTAACACCCCCCCTTAAGATGAACTTAGGGAGCTTAGGGAGTAGCTAAAAAACGTAAAAAGAGAATGCGTGATGGGTCTCGACAAACAAGGCCCGGTGAGATACCCATTTACAAACAAAAGATCTCTCAAAACTAGAGAAAATGAGAAAACCACATGGGAAAAACTCCTCTCCAAAAGAGAGAAAGGCGAATGAAAGACTGAAAAAGCCTCCAAATCAAGGTGAAGGACTAAGAAGCCTTCAACCAAAATAATGTCCCAAAAAAAGAGGAACATGTAGAACATCAATGAAGCATGAAGTGTTGACCCCACGGTTGTTGTTGCCCCGAAAGATCGACCTATTAATGCCAAATACAACCGCTAGAGCTAACGGATCCATGGGAGGCTATTAAGCCATGTCACAAATCCCAAGGGAAGTGCTGACCATCTGCTAACAATCTCCCCCTTGGCGTTACCCAAGGGCATTCAAACCTGGCACCTTTGGCTCTAATACCAATTGTTGGCCCCATGGTTGTTGTTGCACCAAAAGATCGACCTGTTAATGCCCGATACAACTGCCAGAGCTAACGGATTTATGAGAGGTGGTTAAGCCATGTCACAAATCCCAAGGGGAGCATTGACCATCTGCTAACACAAAGAAGCTATAGACTGTTGTCGAATGTGTTAGAATTGTGAAACAAGCACAAAACCACGAGCCATAGGATCAAACAACAAACAAAGACACCTTCCATGAAAGAGATCTACAAACAAACATGTGCAATATTCTTCAACAAGGAAAAGTTACAAAAGAAGCTTTCAAGAAGATATGAAAGCTTTAGATATTCTCCATGAATAATTACAATAAGGGTTGAATGCTTATAAGAGCAAATCCCTAAATGAGAAAGGGATCAGATCATGACAAGTGTCAACATCACATGAGATGAGACATAATGATCTAATATAAGCTCAACTAATAAAGCATTATGAAGTTTAGCTAAAGTGTGAGAATAAATTAGACTAATAATCAATTAAAGATTAATTAATTATTAGCTAATGTATGATAACTCTAACACCCCCCCTTAAGATGAACTTAGGGAGTAGCTAAAAGCCCTAAAAAGAATGCATGATGGGTCTCGAAAAACAAGGCCAAAAGAGGTAGCCATGTACAAACAAAAGATCTCTATAATGTGGAGAAATAGAGAAAACCTCATGGGAAAAACTCCACTCCAAAAAGAGATGGAAGCCCAGTGAAGGACTGAAGAAGCCTCCAAACAAGACAAGGTTGTCCCAAAAGATAGGAACAAAGAGAACACCACATAAGCATGAAGAAGTTGCAAATGTTGTCGAAGAATGATTGTTGTAATGCCGAAAGAATAACCTCCGTTGAAACATCAGATGATCAGAATCAAAAATACAAGAATATGTATGAGTTCCCCCAACGACACTACTTGAATCCGATGGCAAACCAAGGCAAACATCAAGAACTCAAAGATACAGATGGCACAAGTACCAATAGTCTAAAGAACTGATCAAGTGAAAATGGAAGGATGCCTCCAAAAATAGGAATGCAAGAGTGTCCATATGGTAAGTGCCCCATCTCACTGAAATGCATGGGTAACCAGCTGTTGCATCCACCTAGTACATAGGAACAAATACTGTATACATAACTCAATCCAACGTGAAACCAAAGAAGCATTAACACCAATAGTAGAAACCCCCCCATAATGATGAGAAGGGAGAGGCGTGATAGGTATACTAAAACTGAATGCTTGAAAGTAGTGCATGAAGAGGAACCAAGAACATCTGAAGGTGCAGTCATGAAAGTACAAGCAGATAGAAAGGATGTGAAAACAAAAGTCACATACGCATGAGAAAGGTATGAAAGAAAAAAAAGGCAAACATCAACCCCCATGGCACTTTATATCATAGTGTGAATACAATAAGGCACAAAGTGATGTGTAAGATCCCATAATATAGGTGCAATACAAAGGCACTTTATCTCAATGTGTTTACAAAAGAGAACATGCATGAAAAAGATGTCTACAATGCCCAAATAGGACAAAAATTGGAAATACATTTATAATAGCCAAAAATGAAGCAGACCATGCAAACGAGAAGTTCCCAGAAGCTAAAATGTCCAAGTAATTCACCAGAGTGTGAAAACACAAAAATTTGAATAAAATATACCTGGAGAACAATCTGTAAAAATTGCATGGATGGAACTAAAGAGCTCTAAAAGACGGTTCCAACGCCACTGAGATCACAAAAAACTGAGAAACTGGTTAAAAGTTAAGAGCTCGGAACTAAAAATAGCTTTTTGACTTCAACTAACTGTAGAATGCACCAGAAGTAGAAAAAGGTGATGAAACCCACACCACTGGAAAGTTGACAAAATCAAATTTTCGACGATATCTCGTTTGTTGAAAAATAATATCATATGCCCAAGTTATGGCCAAATGAAAAAACACCCCTTTTAGGGCACAAAGGGGGTCAAATGGGGCCATGCAGCAGACCATACTGCTAACGTCATGCTAATGTCAACATGATGTCAACGGAACATTCTGCAGAATATTCCCTCCGCCTGGAAAAAAAATCCAATCCCCTGCAAGAAAAAATGGCTAACGGAATATACCATTAAAAACAACGAAATATTCCATAAAGATTCTCCGGGTTGGAAAAAATGCTACCTGCCGGAAAAAGTTGAAATCGTTGGAAAATGAATGGGTGCCGGTTTTTATTTTTAAAGTGAAAAAAAAACATTAAAAAAAAACTATTATTGACTATTTTATTTAAAAAGAAAAAAGTAAAAAACTTACATTTTTTTTTGAGAAAAAATATATTTAAAACTATATTTTTTTATAGAAAAAAATATTAAATTTGTTTTTTTATAGGCAGTGGGACCCGCACCCTACGTGGGGCCCAAGGGTTGACCCCACAACAGGGGGTGGGGCCCAAGGGTCATCACTCTGCCATATGGCAGGCAGCGGTACCCTTGGTACCGTCCCTTGCCTTACAAAAACAATTTAATTTTTTTTTTTTGAATGAAATAAAAAACCTACAATAGCCTTTAAAAAGGCTTTTAAATAATTTCTCTTTAAAATCAATTTTTTTTTTAAATCTTTTTTTTTTTGCAGGGAAAAAAAACTATTAGAATATTTTTTTATTTTACCTCGAACTTCGTGTTGAGGTCGTATGTCTTCCCTAGCAAAATTTTTTTGCCTCAGATGCCAACTTCACTAAATTTGAAGATTTGATAGGTGATCTTAAGGTTTTTGGCCACTCCGGATGCAACAATGAGGCTCGTTTGGACTCAAAATGCCCCAAAAATATAGCTACCCTCTAGATCTAGAAAAAGAGCAACCGCTTCAAAACCTTGTAGATATGGCGTTAGGAGTCAAAATTAGGTGAAACAAAAGCCAAATCTGACTTTCTCGACAGCTCTGGATCCAACAACGAGGTCCTTTGTACACAAAAATGCTTCAAAAAATGTCTACCTCTAAAATTTGCAAAACAAGCAAAGGGGATTCAGATCTGAAGCCTACAACCCTTGTTGAAGAAAAAAACCTCATAAAGCGAAAAGGGGTTTACTGAATCTATGCTCTGATACCATGTTAGAATTGTGAAACAAGCACAAAACCACGAGCCACAGAATCAATCAACAAACAAAGACACCTTCCTCGCAAGAGATCTGCAAACAAATATGTGCAATATTCTTCAACAAGGAAAAGTTACGAAAGCTTTCAAGAAGATATGAAAGCTTCAAATATTCTCCGTGAATAATTACAATAAGGGTTGAATGCTTATAAGAGCAAAGCCCTAAATGAGAAAGAGATCAGATCATGACAAGTGTCAACATCACATGAGATGAGACATAATGATCTAATATAAGCTCAACTAATAAAGCATTCCTAAGTTTAGCTAAAGTGTGTGAGAATAAATTAGACTAATAATCAATTAAAGATTAATTAATTATTAGCTAATATATGATAACTCTAACAAAATGATAATTGATATAGTGCTTAAATGAAGAACCTCTAGGAAGAAGAATGAAAGAGCGTCCATATGGGAAATGTTTCATCTCACTGAAATGCATGGGTAAGTAGTTGTTGATGTACACTGCATCCGCCTAGTATATAGGAATAAGAACTAGATACATATGTAGATCACTCAAAAATTGAAACCAAGGAAGAATTAACACCAATAGTAGAAAACCCCCCATAATGTTGGAGCCAAGATAGATACAGTTAAACTATGTGAAACAAGAAGTGCATGTAGGAGAATCAACCTGCAAATAAAGGGTGTGCAAACTAAGGCACACATGCCTGAGGCAAGAATCATTGGGACTCACTAATGTCATGGAAGGGACACTCACGAAAACATCAACCCCAAATGGCACTTTATATCATAGTGTGAGTACAAAAGGCACAATAGGATGTGCAAAATCACCAAAAAATATATACTAGAATGACATTTTATCTTAATGCATCTACAAAAATAAATATGCATGAAAATTATCTCTACACTGCCCAAATAGGATAGAATAGTAGAAATACATATAGAACAGCCAAAAATGAGTCATCACACACAAACAAAAAGTTTCCATGAGCTAAGACATCCAAGTAATTCACCAGAATGTGAAAACACAAAAAAATGAATTAAATGTACCTAAAGATAAATTTGGAAAAAAGTGTGTATATGGTTGTGAAGAGATCTGAAAGACCGTTCCAACACTGTTGGAATTGTGAAAAAGGAGAAACAGGGCAAAAGTTATGAGCTCGGGATTGAAAATAGCACCTTTGACTTCAACAGGTTGTAGAATGCACCAGCAGCAAAAAATAGTGATAAGACCCACACCACTAAAAATTTGATGGAACCAGATTTTTGACGATATCTCGTTTTCCCAATTTTGATATCGTATACCCAAATTATGGCCAAAAGAAAAAAAATCCTCCTTTAGAGAACAAAGAGGGTTCAAAGGGGCCAACCAGTTGTCTGTACCGCTTATGTCATGCTAATGTCAACAAAATATTCTTGGGGAAATTCCCTTGTGCCAGAAAAAATCTAATTCCTTATGAAAAAAAATCATCACCGATTTGTGTGCTTGCTAGAGTATTTGGAGAATATTATGTTTGCCAAAGTGCCAAAAAAAGGTGGTCAATTGTCAGAAAAAGGTGTCGAAAGAACTACGTAGAGGCTAGGGAAAAAATTGAGGCGATGAAAATTATAATAAAGTTGTTGAGCAGCATTAAGGGTTGTTGCCGCCAATATAAAAGCTATCGAATGGCAAGCTTATACAACCATCGTTCTCGTCCAAGGGACCCACAAGCCTGCAGGTGTAGGTACTTGTGGGTACCCGCTTTAAATGTCTGCTTTCTATAAAATAAAATTCACTAACAGGTTTTTGAAGAAACCTTTTCTGATTTTTAAATACTTTTTTGTAGATTTCTAAATAAAAGAAATCCAAAACAATAACCAACCTTTTAATTTTTATTTTTATTTTTCAAACTTTGTGCACAGGGTCGTGCAAGGGTCATATGGGTCCCTATGTAAAAAAATTGCCTCAAAAGATCTCGACAGTGAAATAGGCCAGATTTATAGTCAAAATTCATCAAATCAGCCTCTTGAACACAACCGTGAAGTTCTTTTCAACTCAAAATGCTCTAAAATTACTACCCTCTGGATCTAGAAATAAAACAATTGCTTCAAACCCTTGCAGATCTAACCTCGAGAGTCCAAGTCAGGCCAAACAAAAGGAAATTTTGACTTTCTAATGACTTTGAATCCAATGGAAGACTCTGAAACCTATAACCCTCATTGAAGAAAAACTTAAATCAAGAAGGGGTTCGCTGAATCCATGCTCTGATACCATGTTATCATTGTGAAAAACACAAGCCACAGAGTCAAGCAACAAACAAAGACACCTTCCATGCAAGAGAGTTGCAAACAAAGGATTGTTATATTCCTTAACAAGAAAAAGCTACATAATACAAGAGTTCAAGAGAAGAGAAAATCCCAAGAGCAGAAGTATTACAAGGCATCATAAGGTATAATAATACAATAAGGGTTGACTTCTATATAGGAGCAACCCTAAATGTTAAAGGGATTAGATCATAACAAGTGTCAACATCTCATGCAATGAGATAGAATGATCTAATAATAGCTTTATAGTTAACATAAAAAATCACTCTTAAGTTTAGCTTAAGTGCATGAGAATAAATTAGACTAATAATTAATTAAAAGTTAATGCATGATTACTCTAACATTTCACCTACTAGGCATCTTAGCCTAAAGCTTCAACTCCATTCTCAGTCCATTTTTTGAATGTTGGAAACTCAAAAAATTAAAAGGTTTAGCACTCCCTGGTGACTTTCCACCATAATGTTATAGTTAAGTCAATAAAAATTGATATATTCTACCTAGCATTCATTAGTTTTTCCCGACTTATAAAATAGTTGGCACAAAACTTACTTAAGGCACACGTTTCACTTGCAAATATAGAAATATACTAGTGTACCATGGGGATGTGCCCCCCCAAAAAAAAATTCCCATGTTTATGGGATGTGGGGACATGGGGGAGACATCCCCCCACTAGAGCACCACCTTCGCCCAGTTATCATTAGGACACTTGAGACGTTTTCGAGATGACGATGATGTCAAGATGTCTGAGGGACTCCCAAGAGTCTCTTGATCGTCCTGGGGACACTTAGACGTCTCCCACAACGAGCAGGCCAAAAAGTTCCCACAATATTTTAAAAAAATGCTTTTTTATTTACGCGTCCAAACCCTAACCCTAATGGCCAATGGGCCCCACCAAACCCTCTCAAACCCTATAAGACCTCAAATCCTCACAATCACTCACAAATTCATTTCAACATCAAAGTTGAAGAGGAGCAAAAGAGTGAGTGAAGGAGTGGAAGTGCAAGAAAGTTGAGCAAGAAGAAGAGGAAGAAGCTTATAAGAGAGATTCTACACCAAGTTGGGAGGATTCTTCAAGCAAAATGTAGGATTCCATGGTTGGTTTTTTTGTTTTTTTTAAGTAGTTTCATATTCTAATTCATATTTTAATTTTGTTTATAATTTCATAGACATGGCTGCAAGTGCATTAGCAAATAGCATATTAAATTTGAAATATTTAATGTTCATTGTTCATATTGTCATCAAGATTTAAACTTTTGTCAAACTAGGATGAAACTTTTGTGTATCCTCAGCTTTTGTGTTTCGTGCGACCTGAAGTAAGAAAAACAAAAGCAAAATCCTTGGTTGACAAAGATTAAGAAAAAAGATTTTTATTTGTGTATCATTTATTTATATGCTTCATGCAATCTGGAGTAAGAAAAACAAAAAGAAAATTTGTCTTAATTCTTTGTGTTATGCTACGCAACTGCATGCATAGTTTGGATTTTTTATTTTTATATTGTTTATTGCAATGTCACAATGAGTTCTCATGGCATGTGTGGGGATGAGATTGAGGTTCACTCATAGTGAAATTGAATCTAATTATGCTGCTAAGGCTAATGAAAATGTAGAATCAAAGAGGGGTGATTGTTTAACCTAAACCATGAGTTTTATGGCCAGCGCAGCTACAAATATGAATTGCCCCTCCACATTACTGGAAGAGTATAATAAGGGTCCTTTTGATCCTAAGTCTCCTTTGAAACAATTTGCAACAAAATTATTGAGCAAGTCTAGGACACCTGGGGGCACGAGGTTGTGGAAGTGTCAATTTTTTCGCCTTGAATAGTTTAGTAACATTACCAGAGTTAATGCCCACCTCTTGCATATCCAAGGAAAAGGTGTGGAAGCATTTTTGGCTTCACCAAATAATCTGAAATTCAGAGTTGCGATATGTAGGTTGTGGGGTGTTTGTGGTGAAGACAGTGCAGCTACACTTATATGTGTTTCTTTGTCTCATAGGCCAAGGGGTAATCAGAGCTAGCCACATAGTTTTACGTCTACTTTGCAGAGGCAATTTACATGTATGGCATCTTCTACTTCAGAGGTTGATGCAACAGAGGCTAGGGGGAAATGCAAGTTGACAACTAATGATCCTAACCCAATAATTGAACTATTCAATGTGCAAATGAAGGATGATGCAGATGATGCCATTGGCAAATTCTTCTTTGCCAATAGCATTCCATTCCATGTGGCTCGATCTCCTTATTATAAGGAGGTGATGGTGATGGTGGCAAGGGCAAAACCATCATATGTGCCACCAAAGGAGACAAAATTGAGGACCACAATCTTGGATAAGAACTATTCCAGGTAAATGTATCAATGGAGAAAATGAAGGAATGATGAGTGGCAAATGGATGCAATATTGTCATGGATGGATGGACGGACATTAGGCATTGTCCACTCATCAATATCATGGTTACATGTTCAAAGAAACCATATTTTCTCAAGACAATTGATTGGGCATCGCAAGGATGTCAATTTTTAGTTTCAAATCCTCAAGGATGTCATTGAGGAGGTTAGGCCACAAAATGTGGTCCAAGTAGCGACAAATGCATGTGTGCAAAGTTGTAGGGAAATTGATTGAGATAGCTTATAAACACATTTGGTGGACTCATGTGCATGCCATGAATAATGCACCCAAGGATATGGGAAAGATTGATTGGATCAAAATAGTAGTCAATGATGTTAGAGATATGCAAATGTTTATCTACAATCACCACACTTCACATGCACTCTTCAGGACCTTCTCTAAGAAGGAATTGTTGAAACTTGTCGAGACTATATATGTGTCCTATTTCATTCTTTTGGAGAGAATGTTTGAATTGCAAGAGGCGTTGCAACTAAATGGTTATGACAACAGAATGAAATCGGTGGCCCGAGTCTAAGACAGAGCAAGGGAAGAGGGTTAAAGATGTAGTGAAAAGTGATGTTTTTTGGGGTGATGCAAAATACAATCTCTATCATTACTCTAGTTTTTCAAATCATTAGATATGGGGATGCCAATGCACCTAGCCTTAGAGAGGTGTATGAGTGCATTTATTCTATGATGCCAAATGAAGGTTGTCGTGCGAGGAGGATCCCACATTAGAATTCTACCATGAGCACATCCAACCAATCATTCAAAAGAGATGGGAAAAGTTCAACACTCCTTTGCACATGGTTTCCTGTGCATTGAACCCCAAGTGGTACATGCAAAGGCCTAGTACAGTTACACCCTTACATGATGTTGAGGTGAAGGTAGAGTTCTTTAGGGCCATTGAAAAGATGTATGATCATGTAGAGGTTGGCATCACTCATATTGAGTGGACAAAATTTGCCTCTTAAAGGTTATTCTAAGGCTGCTAAAATGGATATGGGAACTATGGCACAAGAGGACCCTATTTTGTGGTGGAATTACTATGAACTAATTTCTTTGACTACCACTCTAGCCATTCGATTGTCATCTCAAATTTCTAGTTCTTCAGCTGTTGAGAGGAACTGGCCTATTTATAGCTTAATCCACTCTCTTAAGAAGAAGAGACTTACCTCTAGGAAAGTAGAGAAGCTTGTGGTTGTACATAATGCTTTGTCTCATTGATCGCAAGACACTTGTGTACAAAGACAATCTAGTAGCACAATGGGATGTAGAGCTAGAGGAGCCAACACAGATTGATGAGGATGCTACAGTTACACAAGCAGGGCTGGTTGGTATTACTTTGGCGGAGCTTGAGGATTTGTACACTTTCAACAGCTCTAGTGACAAAAAGTATGGGGACAATTAGAGGCCTCACTTCATTGCATTTTGTTATTTTGACATGATTCATGATTGCACTCATTGTAGACATCGTCATGAAATCTTGAATATACAATTCGAATTCAACATTTTCATTGTTCAAACTTCAATGTTATTGTTAAATTGTTAATAACTTTAATTAGTAATTTCAATTTGCCAAGGTTTCATTTGTAAATTCAACATTGTAATTCTTATACATCTTTTTATAACTATATTTTCAAGTACCTATATGTATATCAGCACCACTAACCACCACCGACTCAAGAAACTACATGGAACACTGAAATATACTCAAGTGTATATTACAAAAACAACAAAGTCAACATATCAAGCATATCAAACTAATGCCAAGGTTCAACCCTTATATCATAGTAATCTTTAAAATAAACCTTCTAAACAGCAAAGAATATATGCAGTCTATTTTAGTATAGACATATCAAGCAATTATTGCAAGAAAAAGAAACCTAGAAAACTTGGTTACAGCATGCTGAAAACGATAGAGGAAAGCACCCCCGAGGATGTGCGATAATTTTAATATTGGACAATTAACTGAATTCCATCTCATCTATCCATACCATCAAAGGGGACCACAGAGCACAAAAGCAAGCAAACAAATAATTTTAAGTTTTATAATTTAGTTTACTTTTATCGGTTTACAGACTATTGGATCTTACTTTCATGAAGACCTAACAAACATGTCATAACCATACAAGTTATCAGTTGCATTTAGAACTCCAATTCCCAATGACATGCATACGATAGATGAATAACAATTTGGCAAACTTCAGATGGACAAAACTCATAATCTATTAAAATATATGGTAAAGTTTGGGTGTGAATACGATGGATTAAGCCTCACATCTGCTAATAAAATGTCAATACTCTATGCATTTGACAGCAGATTTAGACCAGGGACTTGCATCCCTAACCATGCTAATAACTTGTTTTACTGTGATAAGATAGGGTGTCACCAAAGAAAATTACAAAATATTATAAAGTTACAGTAAATTATTCTAAACTGTTCAAATATGAAATGGCTTTTTTGGCCATCAGTGAAGATTGTGTGGTCTCTTCATTTAGACCACATTAGATGGCTTTCCTACAAGGTAGGACACACAGAATTATCATTCCCAGCCTTTGCCACGTAAGACTAGTCATGGGGAAGAAAATACATATAAATGATTTGCTAGAATGAAAAAACATATGCAACCAGAAAAATTTAAATTTTATATCAATCTATACTAATGACCACGGCTAAAAGAAAAGAATGGTATTGTTGTAAAGAATACAGAAACATTAGATAGACATAATGGCTCAAAAATCAAAATCTTTAATTTGACTATGGAACTCTGCATGATTACACCTCTCCATTCTGAGCATTCTTCCAATGTTACACTCTATTAATAACAATGATTTTCCTTTGCCAAAAGAATTGACATATACCAGTAAAAGAATGGATGACATGAAAAACTTGAATCATTGACCAGAGATGTGCCAAAATTCTATGTAAAAAGAGTAACAACATCTTTCCGATATCCACGGACCATAAGGAGCCTGGGGATGTTCTCCACCAAAAGATCCATGTACTCCATGTAAAAGTAAGGAGGATGGTTTGGCGGTGGGGGTGGCAAACTAACAAGCACAACTGCTGCCATTCTTGAATATCGCAAGATAGTGGCATTGAGCTTCAAAGTAGTATAAAGAAATTTATTTACTTGTTGCTCATTTACAGGTTCTGAAACACCTCCATCTTTCATTTTTCTCTTCATGTCCTCTGCCTGTAATGCTATTCGTTTCCGTGCTTTCGAGAATGACTCCATGGCATCTTCACGTTCAGTTTCTAGCCCTTGATCTTCCCTATGTTCTTCCCATGATTTCATTGTAATGACAATTACTTCAGCTTGCATGCGAAGTTCATATATAAATTTTTTGACATCTGCTTTCAACTCTTCTGCTTCAGTGTCCTCTTCAGCAATGCAATAGAGCTGAATCTTACAACTCTCAAAGCTTTCCTTTGTGAGTAAAAGCTGAGAAAGAAGTAGCATGAGGCCACCATCACGTACTATCCAGTAAAGGTCAATCGTTCCATACTGTTTCTGGTATTCTCCAGGCCATTCATCCAAACCTTTCACTATGACAACTGCTTTATTAGCAACAATACAGTCATTTATTATGCTGACAAATGTCCCTGTGATTTCTTTCAAATTTTCTTGCCTCCATATTTCTGGGTATCGCATTACAACAATGTTGGGCTTTAGATTTCCAAGGCCCATTGTTTGGACAATGCCACGAAAGCCTGCTTTTATGTTCTCAGCTACAATGATTTCTGCAACTCCCTCACAATTTTTGTAACCAATATATGCATCCAATTGTCGCCTTGCAATAATTGCTTCTTCAGCCTTCTCATTGTAGTCACCATCCAGAATTGAAACAAAGATGGACATTCCTCTACCCTTTTTCTTCATGCAATTTGCAAAATCAGCAAGCTTCGGGTGGCATGGTACATTCTCAGGTAGCTTGCCCCATGGCCTGCAGAAGACCAGCGGTATTGGGTACCAATTCTTTGGATGGACTTGGTTGGCTGCATTCAGAAAAATGCAAATCAGCCAGTCTATTAATGAATGAAACAGACAGGTTCAAGTATCCAACATTGAAATAAAATATTGTGTGGATAAGAAAAAGCAGAACAGCTCTGAGATGGGAATGCCAAATAGCATCATGTCATGCATTTGTAAAATTTGATGTTCTTTGCATGGGAAATTAAACACTTTAACTACCCAGTAAATAGAGAACCAATTTGTAAATAGTCTAACATGATAAATTATCCCCACTTCTTTTTTCATTTTTCAAGATTTTTGCGATGCTTGGAAAGTTTTTGACTTCAATCAAAATTTGATCTCAGCTGATTGGGAAAGAAAGACAAATTCCCAAAGATCTTACAAAGAGGCCACCAATTAAACTATCTGCTGAATAAAATTTTAGTGCCCATCACTTACATTTCCCATCCAACTTCCAGCAATTGAATTTAATGATTACTGAATGAATGGTTTTCCAAGTGAATTTAGAGTCTGAAGTGAAAATACAGAACAAAACTAAAAATTCTGGTGTAAAAAACAAGGACAAAAACATTCTAAGGCATATAGTATGACAGGCCACACAAATTATGTCTTTAACTCACAAGACTAAATACTTGAAGGATGTGGCTCCATCCAAATATGTGTAAATTTGTAATTATATTATTATAAGGACAAGTTGCTTACTGTAAAACAAGCAACTCCAAATGAAAACAAGAAAAATTTGTGAAGAGTTTCTCATTATATGATGATCTCCAACAACTTATACAAACTGCAGAATCCAGTACACATACTAAAATATCCAGTATGGTTTTAGAATTAAACCTGAATTATTTACTATTCACAAAAATTCAAGATCAGGAAGCTAATTAATTAACTGTTTGCTAAGGTTTGTGGAGAACATGTACTGCAGATGATGGCAAAAGCAAATTCAAACAGTAGTATTTTAAAGATTAATATATAGGAATATTACCTCCTAAGGAGCGAAGACTTCGTAAAGCTAATTGAAAATATGCACTTTTGAAACCGTCTCCCCAGTCACCAGCCTTCCCCTTGATACTCACATAGTAGTATAATAGGCTTGCAAGTGCTAGTGAAATAATGGTGAATGGCCAAGATATCAAGAACATGATAACTGCAGAACAAAAGCCGTCATCAAAACAATGATAAGATAGAATATGCCCTGTTAGAATGCATAAAATTCCAATAACTCAATTGAACTACAGATTTCAGTTTTGAATTCCAGTTATTTTTTAGCTAATAGACATTTACACCCAATGATGTCGTTTCTCCAAAAAAATAAAACTTGTGCTTTTCAAACAGTTAACTAAGAAAGTTTAGTACTGCTGATTTATTCCATTTGCCACTAGTAAGCAATCATGGAAATTGCATTTATGAGATTCCTGGACTGTATTCAAATCAAAGGAGAGATGGAAGCTGTACCAACACAAAGCACGGCACCAATAAGTGAAACACTCCAGTGGTGGAATTTCCATCTTGGACGCCAACTTGGTGCATCCAGAAGGTCCAAGAGGAAACATGATAAGTTCACACCAGCGTAGCATAGAAGATAGAACATGGTTATCACTGGTGTGATCAGATCAATATTCCCAAGCACAACACAGAAAATACAAATAAATGCCGTAAACAGTGTTGCAAAATGTGGTTCAATGCTGTCAGCAGCCTTGAAATACTTCAGAACTGGAAGAATATCATCATTAGCAATTGCTGCAAGCAGGCGTGGAGCACCTGAAAGACTCTGAAGAGCTGCTCCAAGGGTAGATAATATAATACCAATGTAGATAATTGCTGGTACTGGCCAAGCCACTGTTGCTGTCAAAAGCCTGATTGAGCATATTAAATGCACAAATTACAAAGCCTTGGGTAAGCATAATTCACTCATTTGTTGTTTTCAGGGCACTTTATAAACAAAATAGACAGTTTTCAATATGCATTGAGACTGGCATGCCACTCTACCTTCCAAATAAGGTCTAGACAAACATTACAATACCATTAATTTTATAAAGTGAGCAAATGATCATATAGGAAAGAAAAAAAAACTTTTGATTATCAGAAAAAGGCATAATATTAGGAATGCATACCTGTCTGTTAAAAGTCCCTCTCTTGTGGCTATAGCTCCAAACAACAATACAGAGATCAAATACAAAGCAGTAGTAGTAGCTATTGCCGACAATGTTCCAACTGGTATTGAACGCTGAGTATCTCTCAAAGATGCAGACCGATTTGAACCAGCCATAATTCCAGTTACAGCAGGGAAAAAGAGTCCTAGTAATCCCCTGAGGAAAAAAAAGAATTTAGGAAAAGCTTTCATGTTTACTAGAGGAAGAAAACAAATTTAAATATTAGTCATGCATTAAATCATTAGTGTTAATGCCCTCAACACCATACAATTTTTTTGCAAATTCCACAGATAGAGTAAAGAATCTCCAGTCTGAATAATATTTGTAAGGGGGTTAGAGGAGAAGACATTTTGGATTCTTGTGAAACCTGGCATTGGCAGACCCACATGGAACCCAAAATGGTTCCCAAGGTCCTCCTTTCAAGCAGGTTGCTGTAGAATTACAGGAGACAACAAATCAAGTGAATATGTCAATGAATATGTGTGGCTTGTGTGAATCATCGAACCTTCAATGGAACAGGTAGGCATATAAGCCAAGTTGCCGATTCATGGATCTGACAATTTTTTTGGGGGTTGGGTTCATTCAAACAAAAAATATGTAAAAATCATAAATATATATAATATATATATTTGCAGCCTAAAAGCAAAAATTAAGTTTAGAATACCACATAGCATCATATAATCAACAAAAACACCATAAACTCGAATGTTCAAAACAAAAATGATAAATATTATAAAATATTCATTGTTCAAACGTCAAGCTCAATATTTAAATATTATAAAATATCAAGTTCAACAATCAGTTTTCAGCATACGCATCATATAACTAAGTTACTGACTCGCCAGGTTTACCTGCCAATTCCGGGTATGGTACGTCCCGGAATCAGACAAGGTTCATTTTTTTTTCTTTGCACTTGATTGCGTCACGAACTGCATAAAAACACAATTTCTCCACGATTTCAACAGGTTGCAAGAAAAGAAGATGCAAGTTGCAATGAAAAAATACGCGGATTGCAAGAAAATATGCAAGCTGCTGGATAAATCGTAGGTTTTAGGAAATTTTTTAATTCACAAACCCTAATTTCAAAAATGAAAACTTTAAAATGTAAAAAAATTGAACATTTAAATTCCCGAACCTTAATTTTTTTCTTTTACTTGTAGTTTAAATTTATAATTCATTTTTTATGCCAATAGTGGCATGGTGCGATGGTTAAGTTGTGTTATTATTCTTGCTATCAATGTTCAAACCCCATTGGGGTGTAATTGTTGAGAATATACAATGGGGATAAGGTCCCCCATTTGTGACCTCACCAGTTCATAGCTCCGGGTCAAAAGCATTTACCCCTCTTAACAAAAAAAAATATCATTTTTTATTTTAATAGTTCTTTTAAATTTTAATATTGTATAATTTGAACTATAAATTTATAATATATTGTTTATTAACATAGTAATATAATTATTATAATACATACAATTTAACTTATATTTATTAATAGTGAATAGTAAATGGATATAATTATTTCATAATTATTAATAAATATTAAATATACAATATAATAATTAATATTTATTATTTTAATATTTTATAGTTTATTTAAATATTCAAATTAATAACTTTTATTTTTTTTGTACAAACATACCCAACCCCCCAACCCCCCAAAAAAAAAGTATCATACCGATGTACTGCACCCATGTACCTATACCCATACCCAAGTTGGCAACTTAGTCATATAATCAACAAAACAACCATAAACTCGAATGTTATTTAAAACATAAATAATAAATATTATAAAATATTCACTGTTCAAACTTCAAGTTCAATATTAAATTTTACAATAATAATATTAAGGTTGAAGTTGTTTCAAAGATTGAGTGCCCTACTATGAGGATAGAAGGGGAGGATTCAGATACAATTGTAGGGAATAAATGAGGGTTTCCCATTAAGGGCAAGAGGATACCAGATGCTGTGCCTTTGTGTCCTTTGGTTGAGCCTAGATCTTCTTCGAAAAAAGGGTAGGGATGTTTCCCCATACGAATCAAGCTTTGACTCCACTTCAGAGTTTGTTGATAAGGTTTGGATTCAAACCTCCATGAGTGTTGTTTTGTTGCTCCTTTATTATAGTTTGTTGTTTTCTTCTTATGGGAGCTTTCTAGTTTCAAGGCCTGATTCTTTACAGGTTTTGGTTTCATGTTGTTTTGTCTCTCTTTTGCTGATCAAGGTTTCAAATTCCTTTCAAAACCCTCTACCGATTCATAGCTCCAATCAAAATTGTTTATCTAATAAAAAACAATCAGTTTTTAGCATCAAATTGATTTACTAAATCAGAATCATTGACATTAGATGATGATGTAGGAACATTTGAAGAACCAAACCCAAATGAAGAGCTTTAAAGCCACATACACCTTCATAGCACATACTATTTTTATTGCTTTTTTAATGGCAAGAAACAATGCCTATAAAGCCAAAAAAACAGCATTTTTGGAGTGTTTAATCCATGTTTTTTTACCTACGGCACAAGTCAAGGGCTTAAACTTGCCAAGTACCCAGCAAGTACTCCCTGAAAATTGTCAAAAACTCACCAAAAAACTCTACGAGTTAACTCCACAAAAAATCGCTATCAAAGTCAAAGGTGGAAAAAGAAAAAAATATTGTCTAAAATGTGACGAGTTCTTTGCAGATTAACTGGGATCCATTCGGATCCTCCCTAGGTTCATCCTAGACAAACCCAACTCTCCATAGCCACACCTTGCCAACCAAACCCAGAGTTGGCCAATCACCGACCAGATCCAATAACATAGCATATGAGCCAAGAGTGGAGAAGAATAGTAGCTAATTTGAAAGAAACCTATCAAAATTGGCTCCAAAATATTCAGGCTGGTTCTTGGGGGGAACTCAGAGTCTTCAATAGAATTGTTATCTTTTCTGACCCACCTTCCCTTTATATAGAACAATAATGCTTGTCAAACCTAGCTAATTTGAACAATAAAATCCAATGAGAGAGGCCTCCTTTGGAGTATGTCAGAATAAATGTTGATGGTGCTTCTCAGGGAAATCCTAGTAAGCTAGTATGAGAGGTGTCTATTAGGATCATATTGGAAAAGATATCTTCCGGTTTGTGGCATGTCCCTGCCAAATCGCTACCCTAAGACAGTCCTGATCTTATTTCCTAGGCAAGTGAGATGGTGGTCAACGACTCATAAATCGATTAAGATAGGCTTCGCAGCACTATAAATATTGGACAGAGGGCATCGATGCCTAGTAATTCTAAATGCAGTGATCACTAGTAATACTGTAAGTATTATTATCCAAAGAGCAGCGAATATCTTAATGAGTTGTAGCAAGACGATTAGGAAAGTTGGCAATTTATATATATATATATATATAAGACAAAGCTATTTCAGACAAAGAATTTGCCCCATTCCAAGTTTGTCTCATTCACGAAAAAGCTGTGACATAAGACAAAAAGGTATGCAGCGATAATTAGGAAGAAAGTAACTTCTAAATGCAACAAATAAGGAACAACGATTAATTCAAATAAATGTAGCTATTAATAAGTAAAAGGCAGTGCTTAGTTTGTTAGTGGAAAGGCAGCAATTAATTAGTTAAAGGCAGAGACATGGCTATTCATAAGGATATCTCTCTTCCAAAGAGATGCATCCTTTCATATTAAAATAAAGATATAAAAGGAAAGGAATGAAGGAGGAATAAGATATCGGAGAGGGAAACAATCAGAAATGAATAAATAGTCTGCACTTAGAAAGGCAGCAGCCCTTAAATATAATAAGGGATTGATATCAAGAAGTATGTATGAAGAAGGAAATGGTTCAGTGAGGAATATATGAAGGCAAATGATAAATTAATAACAAGGGAAGTAAGTTTAATATAATTATAAATATATACATATGTATAAATTATATACCTATACATGATCATGTAATAGTGATTAGAAATAATTATAAATGAATATCTATATATGTGAATTATATACGATTATGCAATAATGATGCTTGCAGCAATTATGGAGGCTTAAAAGTAATTATGATTCTTTAATATGAATATGGATCATGGATGCAAAACTCACAGAAAACTCGGCGAGTTGCAAAAAACTCGTCGGTTTTTTTGCACACCGAGTATTTCTGCCATTTACTCGCCATCCTTTACTCGTCGTGCAAATGTCAAAAACTCGATGAGTTCATGCTAAAATAGTCATTGAAAATAGATTGGGTGATAAAGAGAGTTTGGAGCAGTTATTCCAACTCAACGAACTGGACAAACATAGAATATTGGTGCAATGAGCCATGGAGGCAATGCAAAAGAGGAGGAAGTATTGGCACGACAAACACCTTCGTCGAATGAGGTTCCAGCCTGGCTAGTTAGTTTTGAAATATAACAGTCATAACAAGATCAAGCCGGGAAAGTTCAAAGTTAGGTGGCTTGGACCCTTTAAAATCAGCGAGGTTGGTGAGAATGGAGCAGTCAAACTGGAGAACTTAGACGGGGCTCTATTACTAGACTCCATTAACAAAATGAAACTAAAACTATACCACGAGAGAAGGGAAACAATGGCCATCAATATGCTAGGATACGCAACTACAAAAGACTGGAGAATAAGCCAAAGCAGAACCAAAGATGAAGATTTGAGAATAGGTGAAAGCCAGTTTGTAACAAAGGAAGACTGGATGGCACTAGGAGGCGAAAGATAGTCGAAGAGAGATTTGTCAAAAAAAGAGTGGATGGTATTGCAGTCCCTCAAGTCCACAAGCATCTAACCAATGCCTTGTTCGAAACACCACCCTCTCCGAAAAGGTGTATGGGGTCGTTAAGATACCATGCACCCATGAGGAGGGAATAAAGGGGTGCAATCATGAGTGGATGGAAGAAACAAAGAAGGAAAGAAAGGAAAGCTCAAAATAACCAGGGCCGAAGAAGATTAGACGAATACCCTAAAAGATGGACCATGCCTAAAACCTATAATGATGGAAGACATGTTTGCGATGCGGTCAAGGCAGGCTACTTGACGGTAACAATAAATATGCTAAAGAAAAAAATCGAGAGTCCTCGACACTGGTGACCTCGTACGGATTGTGGTGGGTGATACCAAATCTAGCGGGTCCACCGATCATAAACGAAGAAAACATCACTTGGCACCAACAGTATGGTAGACGCTATGTGGACAGAAGTTACAAAGGTATGGGTCCTGCTCCATTAGTAGACAATTTTTGACTTAAAATATTTAGGACATGGTGCAAAGAGGAATGTTACAAGAGACTGCCCTTCTCCTGTAAGCGGCATTACACGTTGGAAGTTAAGATATGAGGTGATGGAAGAAAAACACAAAAAAGAAAAATTGATTAAGGAGAAAATAAAAAATGTAAAAAGCAAAAAATTAATTGGGTGGAGTCGAAACACGAAAAAACTATATGTGTAAAGTCGAAAAATGAAAAAAGACAATAAATGAGAAAGCAAAAGAGAAAAAATGAAAAATTAGAAAAAAAATTCAAGAGGACATTAAGTCTCACCCCCCTAACGTATGTTGAGATCTGGGCTGCTTTTTCTTCCGGTCTCTCCCTGCATAGGCATTCCCCTTGTGGTTGTGTTTGGCCTTGTTTTTTGTTTCTGTGGACCGTTTTTGCTGGTCTGTTTTGACTGACAATTGGCAGTTGGATGTTTGTTGTTTGGCTATGTTGTTTTTCAGGTTCCTGGACCTATAACCAGGTTTTTATAACCAAAAAAAAAAGTAGAAAAAAATAAAAGGAGAAAAAATTACAAGAAAATATATTAAAATAAAAAATATTAAAGTGAAAACTTTTGAAAGACTACAAGAGGTCATACGGCCAAAAGGCAATTATATAAAACCCCTTGACAATTCTCATAAGTATTTAAACAAAGCAACCGTACGAAGAAGAATCGTGGGAAAGTGGAGAAAAGAAGGCAAGGGAAATTGTACGACAGAAAATCGTATGGCTAAGTTTCATACTAAGTAAGTCGGACAGGAGCATACAATTCGTGCAAGGGTTCAACGTATAGAAAGTGTTAGCATACAGTGAATGTGGGAGAAGAAAATCATATGGTGTAAGGAAAGCACACAATCACAGAGCGTCGTACGAGATGAGGTGAAGAGCACTGTACCGGATAAGGCACGCGAGCAAACCAGTAATCGTACGTTGAAGGGTTGCAGTTGGAGGAGCCCATACGCCAGGGGAAAGTTACCAACAGTATGCACCTTGTACACCCATATGTGATAGAAGAGAAGTGCATGTTGGTGTCATACGTAGTACAATTCTGGGAGCAATGAAGGAGATCAAACCCATGCACTAGGGAAATTGCAAGGTACGACAAAGCAAGTGCATAGTACTATGTAACAGAGTGATAGTACGGTGTAGAGGGTTGATTGCACGGAGAGAATTGCAAGACACAAAGTCTGTCCTACTGCAGCATGTTGGAAGCAATGAACGAGGTACTATAAATCTTGTACGACATGTACCAATCAGCAATTATATGGTACGTGTTGGACAAAATAACTATTGGAGAGTACAACGGCACATTAGTGGAGTGAATAAATACAGTTGCTATAACGGTCCTCGGGAAACCCATCACTTATACTGAGAATAGTTGAAACTCATCAAAGAGGCATGGCTGCAGCCAACAACAAGGGGAAGCGACTGCCACCATCTGACCTCGAATAGCTACAAGCAAAATAGTGAAAGGGAGAGATGATGATGTAGTAATAGCAAACAACATTACCTAGGAAAGTCTCAATGATACAAAATGTTGTTCTTGGTGGTTGGCAAGTCAAGATGATCACATCTTGAAACAAGCAATGCAATGGGCGAAAGTGGACAAAGCAGTGCAACTGCTATTATTCAATTCTCGGGACTTCGAAGCATACCTGAGACAGGGGATCGTGTATTATGACAAGCATGGCCACAAGTCAATCAATCATCAACTATAGAGGTTGTTAGGTGACCATTTCCTATACATCGCCCGAGTTCACCAGAGTATTTGGGATACCCTCTCAAGGAGCCTCAACGGCTAAGCCCTCAAGAAAAATGTTGAGGCAAGTGAAGGAGAACCTTTTGGTGAGAGTAAGTAGATCCGACCTCACGCAACAGGAGAGAGACAATATATGGAGCACTAAAAACAGAGGGTTACGAAAGAAATTTCTCGCCAATGCCGAATGGAAGTGTATTAGATTTGATTAAGTGTCAGCCAACTAGTGCAAGCAAAGCATCTGACATAGCCATCTGGATGATTACACTTATGTTGGGGTTGTACTCGGGCAAGGTATAGAATTGGGCCACCTTTCTCTCAAAGAGGATACGGGAGTTTTTATGCTTAAGGCACAAAGCCTTCTATATGATGCAGCACGACATTGGACTGTTGTTGGATGCCATATACACATAGGTGCCTCCAGATAATTGGGTGAGATTGCAACCAGTCGGCCAATTGGATGCGGGATGGCCGACTATATTCTACTAGGCTAATTTGGGGGTATAAACGGTAGGAGAAGACACACCCCACCTAGCACCACCAGTAGCGAAGAAGAGACAAGCAGACACTTCATTGCCTTCGTCGAGCAGAGATGACTATGCGCCGAGTGGAGATGACCGTGAGGCCATCGAATTGTCCTCTTCAAAGGAGATGAGTACAGGGGAAGTTTCTCTAGTAGGAGAAGTGGGCTCACAGGAGGACGTCAACAAAGCAATTCATGTTCAACCGGCAATGTAGCCACAGCTAGCCATACCTATACTGCCAGTCGCGCTACCAACAGCAATACCAGTATTGTCGTCACTACCAGGGAAACCACTTGCAACGAATGACGATGCGAAGAAGGATGCAGAGCTCAATGCCTGGTTGGGAGAGACGGGTGCACCAGCAAACACCCCTCCACCATTGTCGCCAGTGCCACCCCGAGAGTCGACCGACATGGAGGTTACTCACCCTAGAGAGCTGCCA
>VDFB02000013.1:73440575-73546775 GCA_007258455.2 Sequoia sempervirens | reverse complement strand
AATCAATTTTTTTTTTAAATCTTTTTTTTTTTGCAGGGAAAAAAAACTATTAGAATATTTTTTTATTTTACCTCGAACTTCGTGTTGAGGTCGTATGTCTTCCCTAGCAAAATTTTTTTGCCTCAGATGCCAACTTCACTAAATTTGAAGATTTGATAGGTGATCTTAAGGTTTTTGGCCACTCCGGATGCAACAATGAGGCTCGTTTGGACTCAAAATGCCCCAAAAATATAGCTACCCTCTAGATCTAGAAAAAGAGCAACCGCTTCAAAACCTTGTAGATATGGCGTTAGGAGTCAAAATTAGGTGAAACAAAAGCCAAATCTGACTTTCTCGACAGCTCTGGATCCAACAACGAGGTCCTTTGTACACAAAAATGCTTCAAAAAATGTCTACCTCTAAAATTTGCAAAACAAGCAAAGGGGATTCAGATCTGAAGCCTACAACCCTTGTTGAAGAAAAAAACCTCATAAAGCGAAAAGGGGTTTACTGAATCTATGCTCTGATACCATGTTAGAATTGTGAAACAAGCACAAAACCACGAGCCACAGAATCAATCAACAAACAAAGACACCTTCCTCGCAAGAGATCTGCAAACAAATATGTGCAATATTCTTCAACAAGGAAAAGTTACGAAAGCTTTCAAGAAGATATGAAAGCTTCAAATATTCTCCGTGAATAATTACAATAAGGGTTGAATGCTTATAAGAGCAAAGCCCTAAATGAGAAAGAGATCAGATCATGACAAGTGTCAACATCACATGAGATGAGACATAATGATCTAATATAAGCTCAACTAATAAAGCATTCCTAAGTTTAGCTAAAGTGTGTGAGAATAAATTAGACTAATAATCAATTAAAGATTAATTAATTATTAGCTAATATATGATAACTCTAACAAAATGATAATTGATATAGTGCTTAAATGAAGAACCTCTAGGAAGAAGAATGAAAGAGCGTCCATATGGGAAATGTTTCATCTCACTGAAATGCATGGGTAAGTAGTTGTTGATGTACACTGCATCCGCCTAGTATATAGGAATAAGAACTAGATACATATGTAGATCACTCAAAAATTGAAACCAAGGAAGAATTAACACCAATAGTAGAAAACCCCCCATAATGTTGGAGCCAAGATAGATACAGTTAAACTATGTGAAACAAGAAGTGCATGTAGGAGAATCAACCTGCAAATAAAGGGTGTGCAAACTAAGGCACACATGCCTGAGGCAAGAATCATTGGGACTCACTAATGTCATGGAAGGGACACTCACGAAAACATCAACCCCAAATGGCACTTTATATCATAGTGTGAGTACAAAAGGCACAATAGGATGTGCAAAATCACCAAAAAATATATACTAGAATGACATTTTATCTTAATGCATCTACAAAAATAAATAGCCATGAAAATTATCTGCACCCAAATAAGTTAGAATGATAGAAATACATATAAACTTGAGTAAAAATGAGTCATCACACTGAAACAAAAGATTTCCATGACTAAGACATCAAGTAATTCACAGAATGTGAAAACACAAAAAATGAATTAAATGTACCCTAAGATAGAATTTGGAAAGAAATTGTTATACTGGTTTGTGAGAGATCAGAAGACAGGTTGTCCAACAACTTTGTTGGAATTGAGAAAAGGAGAAGCGAGACCAAAGTTATGAGCTAGGGATGAAAATATACCTTTGACTTCAACAGGTTGTAGAATGCACCAGCAGCAAAAAATAGTGATAAGACCCACACCACTAAAAATTTGATGGAACCAGATTTTTGACGATATCTCGTTTTCCCAATTTTGATATCGTATACCCAAATTATGGCCAAAAGAAAAAAAATCCTCCTTTAGAGAACAAAGAGGGTTCAAAGGGGCCAACCAGTTGTCTGTACCGCTTATGTCATGCTAATGTCAACAAAATATTCTTGGGGAAATTCCCTTGTGCCAGAAAAAATCTAATTCCTTATGAAAAAAAATCATCACCGATTTGTGTGCTTGCTAGAGTATTTGGAGAATATTATGTTTGCCAAAGTGCCAAAAAAAGGTGGTCAATTGTCAGAAAAAGGTGTCGAAAGAACTACGTAGAGGCTAGGGAAAAAATTGAGGCGATGAAAATTATAATAAAGTTGTTGAGCAGCATTAAGGGTTGTTGCCGCCAATATAAAAGCTATCGAATGGCAAGCTTATACAACCATCGTTCTCGTCCAAGGGACCCACAAGCCTGCAGGTGTAGGTACTTGTGGGTACCCGCTTTAAATGTCTGCTTTCTATAAAATAAAATTCACTAACAGGTTTTTGAAGAAACCTTTTCTGATTTTTAAATACTTTTTTGTAGATTTCTAAATAAAAGAAATCCAAAACAATAACCAACCTTTTAATTTTTATTTTTATTTTTCAAACTTTGTGCACAGGGTCGTGCAAGGGTCATATGGGTCCCTATGTAAAAAAATTGCCTCAAAAGATCTCGACAGTGAAATAGGCCAGATTTATAGTCAAAATTCATCAAATCAGCCTCTTGAACACAACCGTGAAGTTCTTTTCAACTCAAAATGCTCTAAAATTACTACCCTCTGGATCTAGAAATAAAACAATTGCTTCAAACCCTTGCAGATCTAACCTCGAGAGTCCAAGTCAGGCCAAACAAAAGGAAATTTTGACTTTCTAATGACTTTGAATCCAATGGAAGACTCTGAAACCTATAACCCTCATTGAAGAAAAACTTAAATCAAGAAGGGGTTCGCTGAATCCATGCTCTGATACCATGTTATCATTGTGAAAAACACAAGCCACAGAGTCAAGCAACAAACAAAGACACCTTCCATGCAAGAGAGTTGCAAACAAAGGATTGTTATATTCCTTAACAAGAAAAAGCTACATAATACAAGAGTTCAAGAGAAGAGAAAATCCCAAGAGCAGAAGTATTACAAGGCATCATAAGGTATAATAATACAATAAGGGTTGACTTCTATATAGGAGCAACCCTAAATGTTAAAGGGATTAGATCATAACAAGTGTCAACATCTCATGCAATGAGATAGAATGATCTAATAATAGCTTTATAGTTAACATAAAAAATCACTCTTAAGTTTAGCTTAAGTGCATGAGAATAAATTAGACTAATAATTAATTAAAAGTTAATGCATGATTACTCTAACATTTCACCTACTAGGCATCTTAGCCTAAAGCTTCAACTCCATTCTCAGTCCATTTTTTGAATGTTGGAAACTCAAAAAATTAAAAGGTTTAGCACTCCCTGGTGACTTTCCACCATAATGTTATAGTTAAGTCAATAAAAATTGATATATTCTACCTAGCATTCATTAGTTTTTCCCGACTTATAAAATAGTTGGCACAAAACTTACTTAAGGCACACGTTTCACTTGCAAATATAGAAATATACTAGTGTACCATGGGGATGTGCCCCCCCAAAAAAAAATTCCCATGTTTATGGGATGTGGGGACATGGGGGAGACATCCCCCCACTAGAGCACCACCTTCGCCCAGTTATCATTAGGACACTTGAGACGTTTTCGAGATGACGATGATGTCAAGATGTCTGAGGGACTCCCAAGAGTCTCTTGATCGTCCTGGGGACACTTAGACGTCTCCCACAACGAGCAGGCCAAAAAGTTCCCACAATATTTTAAAAAAATGCTTTTTTATTTACGCGTCCAAACCCTAACCCTAATGGCCAATGGGCCCCACCAAACCCTCTCAAACCCTATAAGACCTCAAATCCTCATAATCACTCACAAATTCATTCCAACATCAAAGTTGAAGAGGAGCAAAAGAGTGAGTGAAGGAGTGGAAGTGCGAGAAAGTTGAGGAGCAAGAAGAAGACGAAGAAGCCTATAAGAGAGATTCTACACCAAGTTGGGAGGATTCTTCAAGCAAAATGTAGGATTCCATGGTTGGTTTTTTTGTTTTTTTTAAGTAGTTTCATATTCTAATTCATATTTTAATTTTGTTTATAATTTCATAGACATGGCTGCAAGTGCATTAGCAAATAGCATATTAAATTTGAAATATTTAATGTTCATTGTTCATATTGTCATCAAGATTTAAACTTTTGTCAAACTAGGATGAAACTTTTGTGTATCCTCAGCTTTTGTGTTTCGTGCGACCTGAAGTAAGAAAAACAAAAGCAAAATCCTTGGTTGACAAAGATTAAGAAAAAAGATTTTTATTTGTGTATCATTTATTTATATGCTTCATGCAATCTGGAGTAAGAAAAACAAAAAGAAAATTTGTCTTAATTCTTTGTGTTATGCTACGCAACTGCATGCATAGTTTGGATTTTTTATTTTTATATTGTTTATTGCAATGTCACAATGAGTTCTCATGGCATGTGTGGGGATGAGATTGAGGTTCACTCATAGTGAAATTGAATCTAATTATGCTGCTAAGGCTAATGAAAATGTAGAATCAAAGAGGGGTGATTGTTTAACCTAAACCATGAGTTTTATGGCCAGCGCAGCTACAAATATGAATTGCCCCTCCACATTACTGGAAGAGTATAATAAGGGTCCTTTTGATCCTAAGTCTCCTTTGAAACAATTTGCAACAAAATTATTGAGCAAGTCTAGGACACCTGGGGGCACGAGGTTGTGGAAGTGTCAATTTTTTCGCCTTGAATAGTTTAGTAACATTACCAGAGTTAATGCCCACCTCTTGCATATCCAAGGAAAAGGTGTGGAAGCATTTTTGGCTTCACCAAATAATCTGAAATTCAGAGTTGCGATATGTAGGTTGTGGGGTGTTTGTGGTGAAGACAGTGCAGCTACACTTATATGTGTTTCTTTGTCTCATAGGCCAAGGGGTAATCAGAGCTAGCCACATAGTTTTACGTCTACTTTGCAGAGGCAATTTACATGTATGGCATCTTCTACTTCAGAGGTTGATGCAACAGAGGCTAGGGGGAAATGCAAGTTGACAACTAATGATCCTAACCCAATAATTGAACTATTCAATGTGCAAATGAAGGATGATGCAGATGATGCCATTGGCAAATTCTTCTTTGCCAATAGCATTCCATTCCATGTGGCTCGATCTCCTTATTATAAGGAGGTGATGGTGATGGTGGCAAGGGCAAAACCATCATATGTGCCACCAAAGGAGACAAAATTGAGGACCACAATCTTGGATAAGAACTATTCCAGGTAAATGTATCAATGGAGAAAATGAAGGAATGATGAGTGGCAAATGGATGCAATATTGTCATGGATGGATGGACGGACATTAGGCATTGTCCACTCATCAATATCATGGTTACATGTTCAAAGAAACCATATTTTCTCAAGACAATTGATTGGGCATCGCAAGGATGTCAATTTTTAGTTTCAAATCCTCAAGGATGTCATTGAGGAGGTTAGGCCACAAAATGTGGTCCAAGTAGCGACAAATGCATGTGTGCAAAGTTGTAGGGAAATTGATTGAGATAGCTTATAAACACATTTGGTGGACTCATGTGCATGCCATGAATAATGCACCCAAGGATATGGGAAAGATTGATTGGATCAAAATAGTAGTCAATGATGTTAGAGATATGCAAATGTTTATCTACAATCACCACACTTCACATGCACTCTTCAGGACCTTCTCTAAGAAGGAATTGTTGAAACTTGTCGAGACTATATATGTGTCCTATTTCATTCTTTTGGAGAGAATGTTTGAATTGCAAGAGGCGTTGCAACTAAATGGTTATGACAACAGAATGAAATCGGTGGCCCGAGTCTAAGACAGAGCAAGGGAAGAGGGTTAAAGATGTAGTGAAAAGTGATGTTTTTTGGGGTGATGCAAAATACAATCTCTATCATTACTCTAGTTTTTCAAATCATTAGATATGGGGATGCCAATGCACCTAGCCTTAGAGAGGTGTATGAGTGCATTTATTCTATGATGCCAAATGAAGGTTGTCGTGCGAGGAGGATCCCACATTAGAATTCTACCATGAGCACATCCAACCAATCATTCAAAAGAGATGGGAAAAGTTCAACACTCCTTTGCACATGGTTTCCTGTGCATTGAACCCCAAGTGGTACATGCAAAGGCCTAGTACAGTTACACCCTTACATGATGTTGAGGTGAAGGTAGAGTTCTTTAGGGCCATTGAAAAGATGTATGATCATGTAGAGGTTGGCATCACTCATATTGAGTGGACAAAATTTGCCTCTTAAAGGTTATTCTAAGGCTGCTAAAATGGATATGGGAACTATGGCACAAGAGGACCCTATTTTGTGGTGGAATTACTATGAACTAATTTCTTTGACTACCACTCTAGCCATTCGATTGTCATCTCAAATTTCTAGTTCTTCAGCTGTTGAGAGGAACTGGCCTATTTATAGCTTAATCCACTCTCTTAAGAAGAAGAGACTTACCTCTAGGAAAGTAGAGAAGCTTGTGGTTGTACATAATGCTTTGTCTCATTGATCGCAAGACACTTGTGTACAAAGACAATCTAGTAGCACAATGGGATGTAGAGCTAGAGGAGCCAACACAGATTGATGAGGATGCTACAGTTACACAAGCAGGGCTGGTTGGTATTACTTTGGCGGAGCTTGAGGATTTGTACACTTTCAACAGCTCTAGTGACAAAAAGTATGGGGACAATTAGAGGCCTCACTTCATTGCATTTTGTTATTTTGACATGATTCATGATTGCACTCATTGTAGACATCGTCATGAAATCTTGAATATACAATTCGAATTCAACATTTTCATTGTTCAAACTTCAATGTTATTGTTAAATTGTTAATAACTTTAATTAGTAATTTCAATTTGCCAAGGTTTCATTTGTAAATTCAACATTGTAATTCTTATACATCTTTTTATAACTATATTTTCAAGTACCTATATGTATATCAGCACCACTAACCACCACCGACTCAAGAAACTACATGGAACACTGAAATATACTCAAGTGTATATTACAAAAACAACAAAGTCAACATATCAAGCATATCAAACTAATGCCAAGGTTCAACCCTTATATCATAGTAATCTTTAAAATAAACCTTCTAAACAGCAAAGAATATATGCAGTCTATTTTAGTATAGACATATCAAGCAATTATTGCAAGAAAAAGAAACCTAGAAAACTTGGTTACAGCATGCTGAAAACGATAGAGGAAAGCACCCCCGAGGATGTGCGATAATTTTAATATTGGACAATTAACTGAATTCCATCTCATCTATCCATACCATCAAAGGGGACCACAGAGCACAAAAGCAAGCAAACAAATAATTTTAAGTTTTATAATTTAGTTTACTTTTATCGGTTTACAGACTATTGGATCTTACTTTCATGAAGACCTAACAAACATGTCATAACCATACAAGTTATCAGTTGCATTTAGAACTCCAATTCCCAATGACATGCATACGATAGATGAATAACAATTTGGCAAACTTCAGATGGACAAAACTCATAATCTATTAAAATATATGGTAAAGTTTGGGTGTGAATACGATGGATTAAGCCTCACATCTGCTAATAAAATGTCAATACTCTATGCATTTGACAGCAGATTTAGACCAGGGACTTGCATCCCTAACCATGCTAATAACTTGTTTTACTGTGATAAGATAGGGTGTCACCAAAGAAAATTACAAAATATTAGAAAGTTACAGTAAATTATTCTGAACTGTTCAAATATGAAATGGCTTTTTTGGCCATCAGTGAAGATTGTGTGGTCTCTTCATTTAGACCACATTAGATGGTTTTCCTACAAGGTAGGACACAGAGAATCATCATTCCCAGCCTTTGCCACGTACGACTAGTCATGGGGAAGAAAATACATATAAATGATTTGCTAGAATGAAAAAACATATGCAACCAGAAACATTTAAATTTTATATCAATCCATACTAATGACCACGGCTAAAAGAAAAGAATGGTATCGTTGGAAAGAATACAGAAACATTAGATAGACATAATGGCTCAAAAATCAAAATCTTTAATTTGACTATGGAACTCTGCATGATTACACCACTCCATTCTGAGCATTCTTCCAATGTTACACTCTATTAATAACAACGATTTTCCTTTGCCAAAAGAATTGACATATACCAGTAAAAGAATGGATGACATGAAAAACTTGAATCATTGACCAGAGATGTGCCAAAATTCTATGTAAAAAGAGTAACAACATCTTTCCGATATCCACGGACCATAAGGAGCCTGGGGATGTTCTCCACCAAAAGATCCATGTACTCCATGTAAAAGTAAGGAGGATGGTTTGTGATCTCAGTGTTGGGCCTGCCAGTTGTTCCTTCCAGCTTACATCACAGTTCATATATAAATTTTTTGACATCTGCTTTCAACTCTTCTGCTTCAGTGTCCTCTTCAGCAATGCAATAGAGCTGAATCTTACAACTCTCAAAGCTTTCCTTTGTGAGTAAAAGCTGAGAAAGAAGTAGCATGAGGCCACCATCACGTACTATCCAGTAAAGGTCAATCGTTCCATACTGTTTCTGGTATTCTCCAGGCCATTCATCCAAACCTTTCACTATGACAACTGCTTTATTAGCAACAATACAGTCATTTATTATGCTGACAAATGTCCCTGTGATTTCTTTCAAATTTTCTTGCCTCCATATTTCTGGGTATCGCATTACAACAATGTTGGGCTTTAGATTTCCAAGGCCCATTGTTTGGACAATGCCACGAAAGCCTGCTTTTATGTTCTCAGCTACAATGATTTCTGCAACTCCCTCACAATTTTTGTAACCAATATATGCATCCAATTGTCGCCTTGCAATAATTGCTTCTTCAGCCTTCTCATTGTAGTCACCATCCAGAATTGAAACAAAGATGGACATTCCTCTACCCTTTTTCTTCATGCAATTTGCAAAATCAGCAAGCTTCGGGTGGCATGGTACATTCTCAGGTAGCTTGCCCCATGGCCTGCAGAAGACCAGCGGTATTGGGTACCAATTCTTTGGATGGACTTGGTTGGCTGCATTCAGAAAAATGCAAATCAGCCAGTCTATTAATGAATGAAACAGACAGGTTCAAGTATCCAACATTGAAATAAAATATTGTGTGGATAAGAAAAAGCAGAACAGCTCTGAGATGGGAATGCCAAATAGCATCATGTCATGCATTTGTAAAATTTGATGTTCTTTGCATGGGAAATTAAACACTTTAACTACCCAGTAAATAGAGAACCAATTTGTAAATAGTCTAACATGATAAATTATCCCCACTTCTTTTTTCATTTTTCAAGATTTTTGCGATGCTTGGAAAGTTTTTGACTTCAATCAAAATTTGATCTCAGCTGATTGGGAAAGAAAGACAAATTCCCAAAGATCTTACAAAGAGGCCACCAATTAAACTATCTGCTGAATAAAATTTTAGTGCCCATCACTTATTTCCCATCCAACTTCCAGCAATTGAATTTAATGATTACTGAATGAATGGTTTTCCAAGTGAATTTAGAGTCTGAAGTGAAAATACAGAACAAAACTAAAAATTCTGGTGTAAAAAACAAGGACAAAAACATTCTAAGGCATATAGTATGACAGGCCACACAAATTATGTCTTTAACTCACAAGACTAAATACTTGAAGGATGTGGCTCCATCCAAATATGTGTAAATTTGTAATTATATTATTATAAGGACAAGTTGCTTACTGTAAAACAAGCAACTCCAAATGAAAACAAGAAAAATTTGTGAAGAGTTTCTCATTATATGATGATCTCCAACAACTTATACAAACTGCAGAATCCAGTACACATACTAAAATATCCAGTATGGTTTTAGAATTAAACCTGAATTATTTACTATTCACAAAAATTCAAGATCAGGAAGCTAATTAATTAACTGTTTGCTAAGGTTTGTGGAGAACATGTACTGCAGATGATGGCAAAAGCAAATTCAAACAGTAGTATTTTAAAGATTAATATATAGGAATATTACCTCCTAAGGAGCGAAGACTTCGTAAAGCTAATTGAAAATATGCACTTTTGAAACCGTCTCCCCAGTCACCAGCCTTCCCCTTGATACTCACATAGTAGTATAATAGGCTTGCAAGTGCTAGTGAAATAATGGTGAATGGCCAAGATATCAAGAACATGATAACTGCAGAACAAAAGCCGTCATCAAAACAATGATAAGATAGAATATGCCCTGTCAGAATGCATAAAATTCCAATAACTCAATTGAATTACAGATTTCACTTCTGAATTCCAGTTATTTTTTAGCTAATAGACATTTACACCCAATGATGTCGTTTCTCCAAAAAAAAAAACTTGGGCTTTCCAAACAGTTAACTAAGAAAGTTTAGTACTGCTGATTTATTCCATTTGCCACTAGTAAGCAATCATGGAAATTGCATTTATGAGATTTCTGGACCGTATTCAAATCAAAGGAGAGATGGAAGCTGTACCAACACAAAGCACGGCACCAATAAGTGAAACACTCCAGTGGTGGAATTTCCATCTTGGACGCCAACTTGGTGCATCCAGAAGGTCCAAGAGGAAACATGATAAGTTCACACCAGCGTAGCATAGAAGATAGAACATGGTTATCACTGGTGTGATCAGATCAAGATTCCCAAGCACAACACAGAAAATACAGATAAATGCCGTAAACAGTGTTGCAAAATGTGGTTCAATGCTGTCAGCAGCCTTGAAATACTTCAGAACTGGAAGAATATCATCATTAGCAATTGCTGCAAGCAGGCGTGGAGCACCTGAAAGACTCTGAAGAGCTGCTCCAAGGGTAGATAATATAATACCAATGTAGATAATTGCTGGTACTGGCCAAGCCACTGTTGCTGTCAAAAGCCTGATCGAGCATATTAAATGCACAAATTACAAAGCCTTGGGTAAGCATAATTCACTCATTTGTTGTTTTCAGGGCACTTTATAAACAAAATAGACAGTTTTCAATATGCATTGATACTGACATGCCAATCTACCTTCCAAATAAGGTCTAGACAAACATTACAATTCCATTAAGTTTATAAAGTGTGCAAATAATCATATAGGAAAGAAAAAAAAACTGAAAAAGGCATAATATTAGGAATGCATACCTGTCTGTTAAAAGTCCCTCTCTTGTGGCTATAGCTCCAAACAACAATACAGAGATCAAATACAAAGCAGTAGTAGTAGCTATTGCCGACAATGTTCCAACTGGTATTGAACGCTGAGTATCTCTCAAAGATGCAGACCGATTTGAACCAGCCATAATTCCAGTTACAGCAGGGAAAAAGAGTCCTAGTAATCCCCTGAGGAAAAAAAAGACTTTAGGAAAAGCTTTCATGTGTACTAGAGGGAGAAAACAAATTTAAATATTAGTCATGCATTAAATGATTAGTGTTAATGCCCTCAACACCATACAATTTTTTTGCAAATTCCACAGATAGAGTAAAGAATCTCCAGTCTGAATAATATTTGTAAGGGGGTTAGAGGAGAAGACATTTTGGATTCTTGTGAAACCTGGCATTGGCAGACCCACATGGAACCCAAAATGGTTCCCAAGGTCCTCCTTTCAAGCAGGTTGCTGTAGAATTACAGGAGACAACAAATCAAGTGAATATGTCAATGAATATGTGTGGCTTGTGTGAATCATCGAACCTTCAATGGAACAGGTAGGCATATAAGCCAAGTTGCCGATTCATGGATCTGACAATTTTTTTGGGGGTTGGGTTCATTCAAACAAAAAACATGTAAAAATCATAAATATATATAATATATATATTTGCAGCCTAAAAGTAAAAATTAAGTTTAGAATACCACATAGCATCATATAATCAACAAAACCACCATAAACTCGAATGTTCAAAACAAAAATGATAAATATTATAAAATATTCATTGTTCAAACGTCAAGCTCAATATTAAATATTATAAAATATCAAGTTCAACAATCAGTTTTCAGCATACTACATAGCATCATATAACTAAGTTACTGACTCGCCAGGTTTACCTGCCAATTCCGGGTATGGTACGTCCCAGAATCAGACAAGGTTCATTTTTTTTTTCTTGCACTTGATTGTGCCACCAACTGCATAAAAACACAATTTATCCACGATTTCAACGGGTTGCAGAAAAGAAGATGTCTGTTGCAAGGAAAAAATACGTGGATTGCAAGAAAATATGCAAGTTGCTGGATAAATCGCAGGTTTTAGGAAATTTTTTAATTCACGAACCCTAATTTCAAAAACGAAAAGTTTAAAATGTAAAAAAATTAAACATTTAAATTCCCAAACCTTAATTTTTTTCTTTTACTTGTAGTTTAAATTTATAATTCATTTTTTATGCCAATAGTGGCATGGTGCGATGGTTAAGTTGTGTTGTTATTCTTGCTATCAATGTTCAAAGCCATTGGGGTGTAATTGTTGAGAATATATAATGGGGATAAGGTCCCCCATTTGTGACCTCACCAGTTCATAGCTCCGGGTCAAAAGCATTTACCCCTCTTAATAACAAAAAATATAATTTTTTATTTTAATAGTTCTTTTAAATTTTAATATTGTATAATTTGAACTATAAATTTATAATATATTGTTTATTAACATAGTAATATAATTATTATAATACATACAATTTAACTTATATTTATTAATACTAAATAGTAAATAGATATAATTTCATAATTATTAATAAATATTAAATATACAATATAATAATTAACATTTATTATTTTAATATTTTATAGTTTATTTAAATATTAAAATTAATTACTTTTTATTTTTCTGTACAAACATACCCAACCCCCCCAAAAAAAATTATCATACCGACGTACTGCACCCATGTACCTGTACCCATACCCAAGTTGGCAACTTAGTCATATAATCAACAAAACAACCATAAAACAACCATAACTGCCTTTGTGTCCTTTGGTTGAGCCTAGATCTTCTTCGAAAAAAGGGTAGGATGTTTCCCCATACGAATCAAGCTTTGACACCACTTCAGGGTTTGTTGATAAGGTTTGGATTCAAACCTCCATGAGTGTTGTTTGTTGCTCCTTTACTATAGTTTGTTGTTTTCTTCTTATGGGAGCTTTCTACTTTCAAGGCCTGATTCTTTACAGGTTTTGGTTTCATGTTGTTTTGTCTCTCTTTTGCTGTTCAAGGTTTCAAATTCCTTTCAAAACACTCTACCGATTCATAGCTCCAATCAAAATTGTTTATCTAATAAAAAACAATCAGTTTTTAGCATCAAATTGATTTACTAAATCATAATCATTGACATTAGATAATGATGTAGGAACATTTGAAGAACCAAACCCAAATGAAGAGCTTTAAAGCCACATAGACCTTCATAGCACATACCATTTTCATTGTTTTTTTAACGGCAAGAAACAATGCCTATAAAGCCAAAAAAACAGCATTTTTGGAGCGTTTAATCCATGTTTATTCACCTACGGCACAAGTCAAGGGCTTAAACTTGCCAAGTACCCAGCAAGTACTCACTGAAAATTGTCAAAAACTCACCAAAAAACTCTACGAGTTAACTCCACAAAAATTCACTATCAAAGTCAAAGGTGGAAAAAAAAAAAATGTCTAAAATGTGACGAGTTCTTTGCAGATTAACTGGGATCCATTCGGATCCTCCCTAGGTTCATCCTAGACAAACCCAACTCTCCATAGCCACACCTTGCCAACCAAACCCAGAGCTGGCCAATCACCGGCCAGATCCAATAACATAGCATATGAGCCAAGAGTGGAGAAGAATAGTAGCTAATTTGAAAGAAACCTATCAAAATTGGCTCCAAAATATTCAGGCTGGTTCTTGGTGGGAACTCAAAGTCTTCAATAGAATTGGTATCCTTTCTGACCCACCTTCCCTTTATATAGAACAATAATGCTTGTCAAACCTAGCTAATTTGAACAATAAAATCCAATGAGAGAGGCCTCCTTTGGAGTATGTCAGAATAAATGTTGATGGTGCTTCTCAGGGAAATCCTAGTAAGCTAGTATGAGAGGTGTCTATTAGGATCATATTGGAAAAGATATCTTCTGGTTTGTGGCATGTCCCTGCCAAATCACTACCCTAAGACAGTCCTGATCTTATTTCCTAGGCAAGTGTGATGGTGGTCAACGACTCATAACAATCGATTAAGATAGGCTTCGTAGCACTATAAATATTGGACAGAGGGCATCAATGCCTAGTAATTCTAAATGCAGCGATCACTAGTAATACTGTAAGTATTATTATCCAAAGAGCAGCAAATATCTTAACGAGTTGTAGCAAGACGACTAGGAAAGTCGGCAATATATATATATATATATAAGACAAAGCTATTTCAGACAAAGAATTTGCCCCATTCCAAGTTTGTCTCATTCACAAAAAAGCTGTGACATAAGACAAAAAGGTATGCAGCAATAATTAGGAAGAAAGCAACTTCTAAATGCAACAAATAAGGAACAGCGATTAATTCAAATAAATGTAGCGATTAATAAGTAAAAGGCAGCACTTAGTTTGTTAGTGGAAAGGCAGCGATTAATTAGTTAAAGGCAGAGACATGGCTATTCATAAGGATATCTCTCTTCTAAAGAGATGCATCCTTTCATATTAAAATAAAGATATAAAAGGAAAGGAATGGAGGAATAAGATATCGGAGAGGGAAACAATCAGAAATGAATAAATAGTCTGCACTTAGAAAGGCAGCAGCCCTTAAATATAATAAGGGATTGATATCAAGAAGTATGTATGAAGAAGGAAATGGTTCAGTGGGGAATATATGAAGGCAAATGATAAATCAATAACAAGGGAAGTAAGTTTAATATAATTATAAATATATACATATGTATAAATTATATACGTATACATGATCATGTAATAGTGATTAGAAATAAATATAAATGAATATCTATGTATGTGAATTATATACGATTATGCAATAATGATGCTTGCAGCAATTATGGAGCCTTAAAAGTAATTATGATTCTTTAATATGAATATGGATCATAGATGCAAAACTTGTGGAAAACTTGGCGAGTTGCAAAAAACTCATGGGTTTTTTTGCACGCCAAGTATTTCTGCCATTTACTCGCCATCCTTTACTCGTCATCCTTTACTCGCCGTGCAAATGTCAAAAACTCAATGAGTTCGTGCTAAAATAGCCATTGAAAATAGATTGGGTGATACAGAGAGTTTGAAGGAGCAGTTATTCCAACTCAACGAACGGGACAAACACAGAATATTGGTGCAATGAGCCATGGAGGCAATGCAAAAGAGGAGGAAGTACTGGCACGACAAACACCTTCGTCGAATGAGGTTCCAACCTAGCTAGTTAGTTTTGAAATATAACAATCGTAACGAGATCAAGTCGGGAAAGTTCAAAGTTAGGTGGCTTGGACCCTTTAAAATCAGCGAGGTTGGTGAGAATGGAGCAGTCAAACTGGAGAACTTAGACAGGACTCTATTACTAGACTCCATTAACAAAATGAAACTAAAACCGTACCACGAGAGAAGGGAAACAATCGCCATCAATATGCTAGGATACGCAACTACAAAAGACTGGAGAATAAGCCAAAGCGGAACCAAAGATGAAGAAGATTTGGGAGTAGGTGAAAGTCGGTTTGTAACAAAGGAAGATTGGATGGCACTAGGAGGCGAAAGATAGTCGAAGAGAGATATGTCAAAAAAAGAGCGGATGGTATTGCAGTCCCTCAAGTCCACAAGCATCTAACCAATGCCTTGTTCGAAACACCCGCCCTCTAGAAAAGGGTATGGGGTCAGTGGAAGTACCATGCTCCCTACGAAGGAGAACAGAGGGGGTACTTGTCATACGAATTGGAGGAAGAAGCAAAGAAGGAAAGAAAGGAGAAAGCAAAGAGAGAAAGAAAAGAAAGAGCAATACAGAATGAAAGCGACAAAGATGAATAGGACGAAGATTGGAACAAATACCTGAAAAAAGATGGACCATGCCTAAAACCTATAATGACGGAAGACATGTTTACTGATGCCCAGTCAGAAAAGTACAACAACGATATAGCCAAATATGCTAAAGAAAACAATCGAGAGTCCCCAACATTGGTGACCTCGTACGGATTGTGGCGGGTGATACCAAATCTAGCGAGCCCATCAATCATAGACGAAGAAAACATCACTTGGTACCAGTAGTATGGTAGACACTATGTGGACGGAAGTTACGAAGGTATGGGTCTTGCTCCATTAGTAGACAAAATTTTTGACTTAAAATATTTAGGACATGGTGCAAAGAGGAATGTTACAAGAGACCTTCTCCTGTAAGCAGCATTACACGTCAGAAGTTAAGATACGAGGTGATGGAAGAAAAACACAAAAAAGAAAAATTGATTAAGGAGAAAATAAAAAAATGTAAAAAGCAAAAAATTAATTGGGTGGAGTCGAAACACAAAAAATTATGTGTAAAGTCAAAAAATGAAAAAAGAGAATAAATGAAAAAGCAAAAGAGAAAAAATGAAAAAGTAGAAAAGAAAAAAAAGGAGAAAAAATTACAAGAAAATATTTAAAATAAAAAATATTAAAGTGAAAACTTTTGAAAGACTACAAGAGGTTGTATGGCCAAAAGGCAATTATATAAAACCCCTTGACAATTCTCAGAAGTATTTAAACAGAGCAACCATACGAAGAAGAATCCTGGGAAAGCGAGGAGAAAAGAAGGCAAGGGAAATTGTACGACAGAAAATCGTATGGCTTAGTTTCGTACTAGGTAAGCTGGACGAGAGCATATAGTTCGTGCAAGGGTCCAACGTATAGAAAGTGTTTAGCGTACAGTGAATGTGGGAAAAGAAAATCGTATGGTGTAAGGAAAGAACACAATCACAGAGCGTCGTACGAGATGAGGTGAAGAGCACCGTATTGGATAAGGCACGCGAGCAGGCCAATAATCGTACGACGAAGGGTTGCAATTGGAGGAGCCCATACGCCAGGGGAAAGTTACCAACAGTATGCACCTTGTACACCCATATGTGATAGAAGAGAAGTGCATGTTGGTGTCGTACGTAGTACAATTCTGGAAGCAATGAAGGAGATCAAACCCATATACCAGGGAAATTGCAAGGTATGACAAAGCAAGTGCATAGTACTATGTAACAGAGTGATAGTACGATGTAGAGGGTTGATTGCACAGAGAGAATTGCAAGACACAAAGTCTGTCCTACTGCAGCATGTTGGAAGCAATGAACGAGGTACTATAAATCCTGTATGATATGTACCAATCAGCAATTATATGGTACGTGTTGGACAAAATAACTATTGGAGAGTACAACAGCACATTAGTGGAGTGAATAAATACAGTTGCTATAATGGTCCTCGGGAAACCCATCACTTATACTGAGAATAGCTGAAACTCATCAAAGAGGCATGGCTGCAGCCAACAACAAGGGGAAGCGACCGCCACCATCCGACCTCAGATAGCTACGAGCAAAATAGTGAAAGGGAGAGATGATGATGTAGTAAAAGCAAACAACATTACCTAGGAAAGTCTCAGCGATACAGAATGTTGTTCCTAGTGGTTGGCGAGTCAGGATGATCACATTTTGAAACAAGCAATGCAATTGGCGCAAGTGGACAAAGCAGTGCAACTACTATTTTTCAATTCTCGGGACTTCGAACTGTACCTGAGACAGGTGATCGTGTATTATGGCAAGCATGGCCACAAGTCGATCATCAACTATAGAGGTTGTCAAGTGACCATTTCCTATGCATCGCCCAAGTTCACCAGAGTATTTGGGATACCCTCTCAAGGAGCCTTAGCGGCTAAGCCCTCAGGAAAAATGTTGAGGCAAGTGAAGGAGAAACTTCTGGTGAGAGCAAGTAGATCCGACCTCACACAACAGGAGAGAGAATATATGGAGCACTGAAAACAGAGGGTTACAAAAGAAATTTCTCCCCAATGCCGAATGGAAATGTCTGTTAGATTTGATTAAGTGTCGGTTAACTAGTGCAAGCAGAGCATCCGACATAGCCATCTGGATGATTACACTTATGTTGGGGCTATACTCAGGCAAGGTATAGAATTGAGCCACCTTTCTCTCAAAGAGGATAAGGGAGTTTTTGTGCTTAAGGCACAAAGCCTTCTATATGATGCAGCATGCCATTGGACTATTGTTGGATGCCATATACACACAGGTGCCTTTAGATAATTGGGTGAGATTGCAACCAGTCGGCCAATTGGATGCAGGATGGCCGTGTTAATGTTCTGATAGTGTCAGGAGGTATCTTCTAGCAGCAGAAGTATTTTCCTTAAATAGATATTATGTCAGTTGGCTGACCCACATAAATGTCTTATTTAAGATGGGTGACATGCAATAGAATCTTCAGTCTGACATGCAAGAGAATCTTTGCATGAAATGTATTTGTAACTGCTCCTAAAAATAGGCAATTGCACTGCTCCTAGTGCATCTCCTTTTGCATACACATGCAAGTGATGATTCCCTATTTTGAGATTGATTCTTGCTTAAGTTAAAGGGTTCTTTCAAGGAGGAGTTAGCCATCTACAGCAGATTATTATCCTTTGAAGAGCAGATTGAAATTAAGGAGAAAAACAGAGTTCTTTTGTATGCATGTATCTATAAGAGATACTATTCTTCTGTGGGTCAAGTTGTAAGCTGATTTATTGGCATCTAGGAGAGGTGCTGAGACTTGTAAGCTGATTTATTGGCATCTAGGAGAGGTGCTGAGACTTGTAAGCTGATTTCATTCAATATATAAGAGACATATTTGTGGCTGGGTTTTTCTCCCTCGAGAAGGAGGGTTTTCCCAGGATATATGTTGTGTTATATTGTTCATTTCTTCATGTGTTTGTGTTGCATGATTGCTTTCTGTTAAATCTGATCCTTAAACACTAACAGGCCGACTGTATTCTACTAGGCTAATTTGGGGGTACAAACGGCAGGAGAAGACACACTCCACCTAGCACCACTAGTAGCGAAGAAGAGACAAGTAGACAATTCATTTCCTTCGTCAAGCAGAGATGACCATGCGTCGAGTGGAGATGACCGTGAGGCCATCGAATTGTCCTCTTCAGAGGAGATGAGTACAGGGGAAGTTTCTCTAGTAGGAGAAGTGGGCTCATAGGAGAATGTCAACAAAGCAATTCATGTTCAACCGGCAACGCAGCCACAACCAGCCGTACCTATATAGCCAGTCGCGCTACCAACAACAATACCAGTATCGTCGTCACCACCAGGGAAACCACTTGCAACGAATGACAATGCGAAGAAGGATGCAAAGCTCAATGCATGGTTGGGAGAGATGGGTGCATCAGCAGACACCCCTCCACCATTGTCGCCAATGCCACCCTAAGAGTCAACCGACATGGAGGTTACTCACCCTACAGAGCCGCCAACTTCGCAGCTAGAGGAACCAGCCTCATGGCTAGAGCAGCAAGGCTCACAACCAGAGTAGCTAGCCTTACAGACACAGTCACCAACCTCATAGTCAACTCAGCCAACCTCATGACTAGAGCAACCAACTCATAGACATAGCCACCAGCCTCACGACCAACACACACAGTAACCTCACAGCCAGCACATACAAGACCCTCAGGGCCACCATAACCAGAATCATATCCAGCAAAGTCAGAGGAGTCTAGTGAGGATGAGTTTGAGGGGTTCTTTGTGGAGATGAGGCAGTTCAGGTGGTCAAAACGGCGAGAGTGTAATGTCCCCTGTTTCAGCATGATCTTGTTTTGCGATGGTTAGCCTTTTATTGGACCCTTGTGGGCTAGCCAGATTTGGATAGAGGGTCAGTGATGCTTTTTGGAGAGTTTGATTGTTCGTGTTTTCAGTGGACAGTGCTTGGATCACAGCGAGCGTTGGCATTCCAGGAGTTCACAGCTTCTGACGGCACGGGATTATCCTGAGTTTTGAGCGTATTACGGGATTTTAAGTGATTAAGTTAATTTATTAACTTAAACGCCTTTTTAATTAAAGTCACATTGACTTTAATTATATTTTATATCACTTAAATGTCAAAAAGGAGACTTTAATATTTTAATAACTTAAAATATTGAAAAGTGTGCTCAAACTATTGAAAAGGGATTATATTTTAATGATGAGAAAGGCCGTACTTTTCTTGAAATGCGTGCCATTTGGTATAAAGGCATTTCCTGGCAATAGAAACTCACTTCTTGACTATTTCGATTTGCCTTGTGCATTTTTCCTTCTGAGCAATATCCTGTGACCAGGGTTTGATCATTTTGTCCATTGGAGAACGGAAAACTCTTCAGTGTTGAGTACTCTTGAGGCTGTGAAAGATCAGCTGAATCAGTACAGGTTGAGAGCTTCACACAGAAGTTCTACAGTTGCAGACAGAGATTTTATTCATGTAGTTTTTTGTTCTTTACAATAAATGAGGGTTTCGTGATGGCGCTTCATTCAGCAGAGACAGAGTTCACAGAGGTTACTTGCATGAATTTCCATAGCCGTACGGCCTGCCTTGGAAATTGTGCCTTGAAAAGGCGTATGAAGTAAATGAGAAAAACGCCTTCCTTTCTTGTTGGTTTTGGGTTCTATCATGGGCGCCTAGCTATTGCAGAGCATTGTGACCTGTTTCTCAATAGGAGAAACCACTTCTGGAGCCTTGGCGTGCCTTCATGCTGATTTTCACCATTTCCGGCTGTAGATCTGGCCATTTCTTATTTAAAATAATTTGGAGCCCTTTTGGTATGTTTATCATTCTTAATCTATCTGTTGGAGATATATAATATATTCTGTACTTTCATTTTGAAGAAATAAGATCAAATTCATTTTCTATGAGCAAAAATATGCTGCGTCCCTTCTCTTCTGTCTATTAAGAATTCTTTAAAAACCTTAAAAAAACATATTAAGACTTAAGAAATTGAGGGTTTGGAGCTGAGAGCCAGCAGGGCTCATCACAGAGAGAAAGGCAACTGGCAGCAAATCAAAAACTCCAATGTCTGCAACAGTCGACAACCACAACCCCCACATCATTTGTACATCTAGGGGCATCCTCTCACCCTCCTCACTAATACTTTCTTTCTGTAGTTCCCAATTTTGTTGTTTTGTCGTCTAGAAGACAACTTCCTTTTGTGGGGTGGATGATGTAGTCGACCGAAATAATTTGCTTGTTTTAGTCGGTCAATTAAGTAAATAAATAAATAATAATGTATACAACAAAAGTTTTATATTATATGTTGTTATCAGGAGTTAAGTCCACGACCATTTTGATTAGTCGTATGGGTAGTTCCCAACAATTGGTATTCTTAACCAATGTTGGCTACTATATATGTCTTGTTTCATTGTAGTCAGGGACAACACAAATATTGCATACTGTACTTATTGCCATTAATGAATGAGAATACTATTGTTATGTCCATATGCGTTTGTGAGTATTGGATATGTATGTTTCTATACATTGTATTCTCGTTTACTCTATTAGTCAATCAAGTTACGATGCTAAATGTTTACTCACGAAAGTAACTTGACTAACTAACAAGGTAAACGAGAATATAACTTACAGAAACATACATATCCAATACTCACGAATGCATATGCATAGAATAATAGTATTCTCATTCATTAATGGCAATAAGTACAATATACAATATCTGTGTTGTCCCCAACTACAATGAAATTAGACATATATAGTTGCTGACATTGGTTGAGAACACCAACCGTCAGGAACTACCCGATACAACTAATCAAAATGGCCAGGGACTTAACTTCCGATAACAACATATAATATAAAGCTTTTGTTGTATACATTATTATTTATTTATTTAGTTAATTGGCCAACTAAAACAACCAAATTACTTTTTGCCGACTACATCCTTTTGGAGTGATCTTAATTATATTATATTTAAAATAATCAAGTCAAAACACATAGTTAGAAAATTAAAAAGCAATGTGGTTTAACAGAGAAAACGAAAAAAGGTATTGCGAATTGCATCAATCATTTCTAAAAAGGTATTGGGGAAAAGGGAAGAACCATGGGAATATTAGAATATTGTTCTTTTGATGCTAGATGTTGTTTGAAGCAATCTACCTATTACCATCACAACTTGGAGAAAATATGTTAAATATTTGCTTTTAAAATATTCAAGGACAGGCACCTTCATGAAGCTTACTGAAATAAGAGTTAGGGGATTTGGTTGCTGACAATGGGGCATAATCTATACTGAATACTAAATAGCCCTAAATGCCTTCAATGAATGTCATCTCTCTACCAGTCCGCATCTGTAATTTTTGTCTCATTTTCAACTATTAATTTGAGGTACATGTTGAATTCACATGATAAGGAGGTACCAAATTGTAGGTGGTTTCACATGTTATGATCGATGGAATTTAAAACCGTAACAGGTATTTTAATATTTCAGATCTACAGGTTCTAGGTTGTGAAAGTACAACACCAACAAATATCTTGTCCTTTTCTATACATTTTAGGACCCATGAACTCCATTTGTTCACCTCCATATCACACAAGGACACGTCCCTAGGGGCTTGTGTGATGTTCAAACGACAAGAGCGTAGGAGAAGCCCTGTTTTATTAAAGGGAAGTGTCCTCAGGCATATCCCACAAATTCAAGGTGCATCCTATTTTTGGAACACCTGAGGATGCCTTGTTATTCCCAGTACAGACAATGACTTCCCTTGACAATATGAGGGAATGCATTGCATCCCAAGACAACCTACATTGCTATTAGTTAAAAAAAACAGTAAAGAAAAACATCAAAAACATGTAATGAAGAGAAGATGACAGAGAAGGAAATAAGGGGAAGAGGAAAACAATTAAGGTCTTCAAATTTACATTTACTATATACGAGCGCCAACACTAGGCATGTTCATCAACACAAAGTATGTTCAACAACACAAACACTAGTTATGTACATTACTACATTTCAATCCACTCTTGTTTTAATTTTTAAAGTTGTAATTTTTCCTATGTTACCCTAAGTTTCAGGGACAAGGACGGCAAGGGACAGGGGATGCGTTTCGGGGATGGGGACAGCAGGGAGGCCATTTTTTGGAGGACACAAGGGACAGCTATTAAAAATCTAGCGAAATTTTCAAATATATAGAAAATTTCAAATATTCATATGATAGTATTGATAAGGCAATCATTGGCTAAGGCATCATTCTTGGTGGTGTTGAAAGGTTTTTGTATATATACTATTGTTTATCATGCCTCTTCAATGCATGGGATCCTCTTCTCTATTCTTGAGTCATCTGAGTTCTACAGGGATAAATGCATTGCAGTTCCAATTAATCAATTAAGGGAGTATGACCATTAAGTCTAGAATTGTTTGCGCAAAGGATGATCAACTTGCATCCTTAAGGAAGACATTGGAGCAAACTCAACCTTCTGTGGGACCTTTCTTCTATGGTTAAGATGACATGTTTTGATTAATCATTTAAATGTTAAGTAGCTCCTCTATGAATCCAAATTGTTTTTTGGAAGTCTTTTTTGAATAGCAATTTGAGCTCTTTTTACCACAACCCCAAGGACTACCTGATGGTAACTTGAGATTTTCAAATACATCAAAACTGCTCTTCAGATGGATGATAAATAGTTGAGTTAGAAACTAATAGCTAGTGCATATAACCAAATTGTTGTGGAATATACTTGTAAAATGACACAAATTAGCTATTTTTCTTGGTTTTGAATGTTATAATGTGTTGTTTAGGTTTAGGTTTAGGTTTTATGTAAAGGGGTATGGGGGCCCCCCTTTACATTTTTAACTTTTGTTGTTAAAAAAAAATGGAACAAAAACTTGTTGGGTTGTAGAGGACAGCTAGCCATCCCTCCTTGTTTCCAAGACTTTCATAAACACCCCCAAGATGTTTCCAGATTGTCAAAAAAATGGGGACAACACGAGGACATTTTTGGCCCATCCCCACATCCCTAAAATGTCCTCTACTAAGAACATCCCTACTTTGGCTGAGGATGTGTCCCTGGGTTACATAGAAATTTTCTTCATTTGCAAAATGCAAAGCCATTTATCTTTTCTTTTGTGATATTAAAATTGTTTCTAAAATTTAAAAAAAATCAACACATTCACATTGCAACTAACAATTGAACAAATCTGATTAATAAATTTAAAATTTCTATTCTTATTCACCAGATTAAACTATTTTTTATTGCCCATTGGATCAAAGTGTCAAATATCCCATATTTCTTAAATGTTTTGGTTTTAAATAGAAAAAATGATGGCAAAATTATCTTTTTGCGCTTGCACTACATGTGTTGTTTCTAAAAAATGAAAACTGCAATTGTAATAGATTTCAAAAAGTAGATTGTTTTTACATTTGATATAGGCTTTACAAAAATTGTTTTGTTTTGTTTGCACACTAAAAGGGCTTAAAAGGCTTGTTTCCTAGTTAATATCATTGTGTTGTTGTTGGTATTGCATTTATTTCAATGTTCCATGGAGTGTCTGGAACCAATAGATGTGGGGGCTAGTTTCGGGGACAGTAAATTGTTTCCCAAAATTGGGACATGGCAGAGTGCGGCTATTAAAATAATATGTAAAAATTAATACTTGAAAAATTAATTACAAAAAAGAATGTAAACAGAGTTGTCATTTATCATTTATGTAAACAATACACGTAAATGAAGATGAAATTTATACAAAGTTGTAATTGATGTACAACATTTTGCATCAGAAATCTTTAATATATATTCACCCTTATATTGAATGGAAAATGTATCATTGAGCCAGACCATCCGATGTCTCAATGTCAACAATGTTGTAAACAATTTGAGCAAAATTCTCACTCTTTCTGCAGTTGTTTCCAAAGGTGATAAAACCAATTAAACTTAACATTCATCATCTGAAACAAGAGTGAAAAGCTCCACCATTATTCATCAAACAACTAGAAGTAGATACACCAATGTGTAATGACCACCCTTGATTATTTTTGGGATTACTGTTTGCTGATTGGATAGTTTTGTTGATGTATTTGTTTGTCTTGTTTCATGTGTTTTGCATCATTTGCAAGAGTGAATAGCTAATAAAACATGAACATAAACACAATAAAGAACTTCTTTTCAAGTAGATTCATAACAAGACATTGAAGCAATGAGGACTATAGCATTTTCAGACTTAAAGAAAGGTATATCAGACCTAGTACAAATGTGTTGCAGACCTGAGAAAAGCCAACACAATCATCTAATTTATCATATATTGCAAGTTTTCATCATGGAGTGAACATATACATATAGGAAAGCTTCCTAGACTTCGTCACTGCAAGAAACAGCGATAAACACCCTAAAAATGGCACTATTTCAGACCTTTGTAGTAGCAGACCTAAACTTCAAAATACCCAAAAATGGCACAGCTCCCAAGAAAAAGCGACTAGGCTCTAAAAATCAATGCTTCACCAATAAATGCAAGTAAATACTTGAAATAGGGCGCCCAAACATGAAGAATCCTATAAGCAAATACCCAAAACGGAAGACCAAGTGTGCACGGAGCTATGAGTGGATTTCACCTTCAGCCACTATCAAAAAGAGGGTTTCCAAAATTTTGGAAATACAAACCAGACCTCAGAAAAAGCTTCAAACCTCCTCCAATCACCTCCAATAACGAAGCCAAGAATCAAACACACCAAAATCTTCAAACCCACATCAAAACACTAAGAGAACCTTCATTATTCATCCCCAAAAGTGAAGAAAATCAAGAACTCTCTAAGCACAACGGCGATCCTTGAAGTAGAACCACTCCAACCAACTAGGGTGGATCTCTCACCACCAAAACCAGCGCCAGAAATGAGGGTTTTCGTCCTCAATCAGCTGCAATCGAAATTTGGAATCATTCTAGCAAAGTCTCCTTAAGTTGGCAAGTAAAGAGGTGGCAAATTGCCCTAATCTCTCTAATCTTTTAGAGTGATTATCCTCTTGATGTTTGATTAGTGATACTAGCCATTCCGCAGGGTCCATAGAAGCCTCTAGAGGAAGAGTATTGTGTTATCATTGGCAGTGATGCTTGTGGTTGTTTTGTCCCATCGCTTATGCAACATTTATTATCTTTGTTCTCTCAAGAAATCACTAATTAGATATCTGAACTGGAGCATCTAATGTAATGATGGGAAGTAAGGGATTAATGCTAGTTTTGTTATGCCTTGGCTCATGTGTTTTAGTCTTATTGCCCGCATTTTCAGAAGGTTTCTTTGGTGTTTGTGTGGGTTGATTATTAATAGCTGGGGGTGATGATTCTGAAAACCCGTTTTTTCATGGGCAGGTGACAAACCATAGATTGAAGAAAACAATTCAATGCAACAATGTGGGGAAAATGAATGTTATAAAAGAAATCCTTGGCCCTTACAAGATTGAAGAGAATGGAAAGGAGTCAAGGGGAACCATTATGGATGATATTTTACGAAAGTTGAAGGTGGCAGTGGTTGATGTTTCTATGTGAGAAAGCTTACTCGATCTCTTGGTGCACTCCCCAGCTGAGACAGAGGTTACTGTGGAGGATGAGATGGGCTTCCAAATTTGTCCTTTCATACTAGCTCTCAAGGGCAAGATGCTGATGGATGGGTCTGAGGTTGATATAAAAGCCATGGATGCTACAATGTAGGAGTTAATGTTGGATATGCAGAAATCAGAGATGTTTTGTCAGGACTTCTGAATGGCTATAAAGCATATGGTTGTCTCACAACACAAAGGGATTATGGAGCTCACAAGTGGATACACCATGTGACCCATGCCTCTTGTAGAAAATGTCAATTTGGTTTGAGCTATGGGAAGAGCAAAGTTAATAAAAGGATTTAAATTTAATGTGTTGGATGAGGCTGTGGGACCAATTGTTCCCTTGGGTGGAACTGGTTGCAGTGTAAGGTAATGGAGTTTATAATAGGACCTATGATCATTGGTTGCTACGGGAATGATTCAATAAATAGGGCATCTAAAGATGAAATTCTCCATGGTCTCAACCCCCTGGAGGTAGCAAAGATGGCAGATCCAGTCAAGGCGAGGAATATGATGATCTGTCTCAACCCATAGTTGATGAGAGCACACCTCATTTGGCCAAGGGGAAACCTCAAGCCATGTGACCAATGACATTGGAGATAGTGAGGGCTGCATAGTATACCATCTTCAACCTATAGAAAATGCTCAATGCAAAAGAAAAAGCATTGCTGAGAAAACCTGATATATAAACATGCATATTGGCCTAGTAAGGAGCCAAATACTATCCAAAATCTAACGATGAACAAGGGTATATACTATAGAGATTCTACAAATCATTGAAAAGGACTGATTCCAAAACATTGCTCCAAATCTTCTATTTCTCCAAGCATACAAAGATTATTTGTGAAAGATTTCCTATATGCAGTAACTATTCATTACAGAAAAATAACATTTCAATGGGGCAAATTGCAGATAAGAACAATCAACTCAATTTCATTCAAATGCACTGTACAATTAGCTACTCTAGCCAACAGCTCAACAACATCCTAAAGAAATTAAATTCCTTTCAATCAACAATTATCTTAATATTTGTTGAGATGATGTGATGATAAGCCAAAACTATGGACAGATAAAATTTGGTTCACATGTTAACCAAATCAAACTATCATTAGGGTTAGCATATGCAAAATTGCTTAAGCTTCTTTGTAGCATAACCATAGCTGAGTAAGGTCTAGATTAGAAGTTGGGTCTGCCTATTTCATTTCATAAGATTCACGTGATGTAAGAGTCCTCTGGATATATAACTATTTTATGCAAAGTATCAGAAGCAGAAGCTTGAAAGATGGCAAGAAATGTATTTATGCGATAAGAAATGGCTAGATTCATATTCAACAAAAAACTTGCATATACATCCTCTAGGAAATGATAGAAAATGGGATATGACAAGAAATGAAAAATAACACAACATAAAGGAACAGTTCTTTATGTAGGGAGAATCAAAGAAAACAGTTATTGTTAAATCCTCCAAAAGGCCAAAAATATCCATGGAAACCTGGAAACATCTAGGGGAATTTATTGTTTTTGGGAGACGTCTCATCCAGCTTCCTAATACTGATATAGTTATGGCAATCAAAACAGATCCCACAACCACCAGAAATAGTTTCCAGCATATAAAGCTAAGTTATCCAGGCGTCACTGTATCTGATGGTATGACAAGTCCGGATACAGGCAGGGATCCAGCCTGGGTTCACCCAGTGTACAGCCTTGCCATCCGAGGTGGTACGAGTTACCACCATGCTAAAATAAATGCTATGGGATGTTATACATGCACTCCAAGCTCACTGCAATGAATCTGCACCTTACATTATCTGATTATTTGAGTCTTTTGACTGCCATTATTGCATAGAGCAAAACAACCATAATTCCAAACCACATGCCCGACTACATATTAAAAATAGCCCCCAACAAATATTTTTATTTATATTATATATATTATAATTATTTATTAGATTATATATTATATTTTATATTTATAAATATGAATATAATATTATAAAATTATATATTTATTTTATATAATATTATTATTTATGTAGTTTTAATATCATTTATATATTGTACAGACAAATCCAGCCATACCAAACCTGTGGAAAAAGTTTGCTATACTGGCCAACCCTAAGCCCATGCCTGACTCTGTAACTGAACCGGCAACTTAGATATATAACTATAACCAGATCCATATAGGAGCCTTTTTTATGCTTGCATATATGAAAATCTTGAATTAGAATATAGGAGCCTCTTTTATGCATTCAATTAAATAAAAGGATAGACATCAATTAGAAGAGGCACAAACAGGAGGTAAGTTTATTTATGGAAAAATGTTATATTTATACATGCTTTAATGTTAGGCATGTAAACTATTGGTTATATTATACTAATTGAACTTTTACTTAACTAATAAAACACCCTTTATTAACAACCTCGTCCGTTTTGAATATTATAACCTATAATATACCATAAAGCTAAATGGACAATGATATTCTAGTATCTTTCCTTAATGTCTATTTAAATAGCCTCACAATACAAAAAGAACTCTGTGCCATGTCTTCAAAGAGCATGAATATCCTATTCATCTGTCTAATTTTCTCCTCCAGATTTTAAAGCAAAATTATTTCTCAGCCTTTTCAATTTGTTGGGATATGGCCCTGGATAGAGATTTATGTTGTTCATTGTTTGATATTATCTCAAGAGTGTATCAAAAAATTGGAGGGTTAGATAATTAAGGCACTTTCTTTAAAGGGGGGACTTGAAACAAAAAGAACTCTATGCCATGTCTTCAAAGAGCATGAATATCCTATTCAATTGTCACCTCCAGATTTTAAAGCAAAATTATTTTTCAGCCTTTTCAATTTGTTGGGATATGGCCCTGGATAGAGATTTATGTTGTTCATTGTTTGATTTTATCTCAAGATTGTATCAAATAATTGGAGGGTTAGATAATTAAGGCACTTTCTTTAAAGGGGGACTACCAGTGAGCTCACAGAAAGAAAGATCACAACAAAAAGGGAATACTTATCAGACATTCAATTTCTCAGCAACTAAATAGAAATAAATAATGTGGTGTAAGCCACTATACTAATGCATGCAGGATGTGAGCCATCATCCATAAATAACAACAATAGATGCATTTCTTTCAATATTAAGGGATTGGCATTAGTTGTAGATAAATCTATCAATTTGAATTTAGGAAATGTGTATGAGACTACAGAGTTTCAGACAGTTGTGTCATTCTTTTTATAACTACAGGTTTATCCCAAGATTTGGTCTGAAGAAATTTACTTACTCAAAATTCCAATAGATTATTCCATCTGGAGCAGGAATACCAGCCCTGTTGGTACGCTGATACTCAGCATTCCAGTTATTCTTGAATGTATGCCATCGCAATCCTGTAATTTTTGCTGTGAATAAGATATGAATTAATTCATTAAAGATTATTAAAATGCCCAAGAAACAATACAATATAACATCATGATGGCAACATATTGCACTTACATTTATCGTGAAGCCTTGAAGAGGAAAATACACCAATAAAAATGCAAAATAGCGACAACAGAACAGGAACAAGGAATGCTGGTGCAACCTTGTTGATTATTTTCACCCCACCAAATACAACAAAACACAAAAGTATAGTTACAACTATTCCATAAAGTTGTAAATCATGCAAGCTTGGGCTCAGAATAGTTGCTGTAGGAGCTCCAGTAGGTGCCCCTGCTATAGAAGTTGTATTCAAGCTTGTTGCACTCTCTGCAAGAAGATGAATAGAGAACAAGCCATCTCAATTTTAATTATAGCATCGAAAAACAAAATTGTGCAAAGATCATAGAATAGATACTAGTTAAGTACATGAGTCAAATTGTGTTGCCATACACAATTGATCAAAGCAATATAAGGATGTTAAGACTTGGACCACTGATACAATATAAAGAATTTGACTTCCATATGCATGCTTCATTCCAGCCTATTATTATCTTGACACACCATAAACCCAATCAATGTTCTACTATCTACAGTGATAAAGGAGTTTAATATGAAAAGCTTTGCTACATTACCTTTAAAAATCCCAGCACCTGGTACAGCATCAAGAAAGGTCTCAACAGCTCCCAGAATATATCTGAAAATGCATCCCAATGTTTATGAGAAACTCACAAAATTGACAAAAAATATACAGCAAGCAAAACAATCCACTTTTCATACAAAAATTTGAATGAAACCTTGAATTAAATAGGATAGATTGAACATAAACACACAAAAGGAATACAAATTCAGATAATGTTGCCACATGATAAAATCTGCCCAATTAACTAGCTAATATATCTAATGTAGAAGGCAACAGCCAGATGTTTTTTGGATAGCATAATATGGGTCCAATTTTCATACAAAAAACATATGATACAAACCAGCCTTAATTAATCAGGACACATTGACCATCCAACACACAAAGGAATACAAATTGAGATGACATTGCAACATGATCCTATCTATCCTTGAGCTCTCTATCCTGATGATGGATCACGGAGTGTGATTCAAAACGTTGATTCAAAAAAAGCTTACACAATCAAATCCAGAAACAGCTATTCATAACTCTTATGGATTGTGGAAATCTAATAACTTTAACATGATCCTATCTATATTATTAACTATCTATTATACGTATTGCCATAAGCAACAGCTTGATGTTTTTGGATAGCATGACTTGGAGAAATTTTAACACACAAAGAAATGAGCAGAAGCAAGAAAGATTAGCATCAAAACTCCACACAATCTGTTTGCAACTGTAATGTCCCCTTTTGGGAATTACCCTAAAATTTTCCCTAGAATCACAAATTTCATTAAAATAAGAATTGCAATATAGCTAGAGATATAACTCACCAATTAAATGCCCTTCTAACAAGATAAATCCTGATTTAGGTCCTGCAATCATATCAAGCAATATTGCATATGTATATATAATTCATAAATCTGATTATTTCTATCAGGGTTAATAATCACACATATGAGTACAAAATAGGTAAAATCATCATAACTCATTAGGTAAGCCATGTTACATCTATACTTATTTTTAGTATTCAATCACAATAGGTTTGAATGAGGAAGAATGATAGGTTGACCCAAAGCAAACCCGACACTAAGCCCAAGGGCAAACACTCACCCTCTTGGCCCCAAGTGGCAGGCACGTTGGACATCCAGCATGGGTTAGTCTACCTAGTGGGATGCTTGTATCTGCCCTCCCTATTCATATCTTCTTATTCATCCTCTTATGACTCCTGATTTCTCCAACAATCAACCATCATAGAGGTTGGATAGGAAATCACAATAGGGTGCCCAGAAATCCTCCTATCTAAGCCCAAGAGCAGACACTCACCCTCTTGGCCACAAGTGGCAGGCACAAGGGACATCTAGCATGTGGTGATCTACTTAGATGGTGATCTCATATCTGCTCCCCTTCCTTGCATTTCCTCTTCTCCTCCATGTGATTGCTTGCCGGGTTAATAGATAGATTAATGATTTAGAATATGCATTCCATATTATCACACCATAATTATTGATTATATTATTCACACTCATATTAAAGAATCATAATAAGATAATAACTTATAAGACTCAATAATTGCTGCAAGCATCATTATTGCATAATCGTACATAATATATATCTATTTCATATATATATATATATATATATATATATATATATATATATATATATATATATATATATATGCACACTTATTGTTAGAAAAAATTGTCATTGATGTCAAGACAAAGAGCCTAATCAGACCATTAAAGATGAATAAGATTGATGAAGTTGAATAAGATTGATGAGCAAGATCTGATCAAAAAGACATTAGATTGTCATGAACTCGATCCTCTCAGAAAAAGAGAAAAGATTGCATCTACAGATCGAAATCTGTATGGAACAAATTGCTACAGATCAAAATCCTGCATATAAGACTTAACTAATCATCTTAATTAATCGATGAAAAGATTCAACTTGGTAACTGCTGTGAACAAATCATTTTTGAAAGGATGCGAATCAAATGCTTTTATGATTCACAAATGTTAAATCGCTGCAAACTAATCTTTTTGAAAGGTGCTGAAAACTTGAGAGGACGTATCTCAACAAGACGTGTTTGTCTGAAGCAACTAAGTGCCGATCATGGAGTGACGCGCTGGATGATCAAGGACATCTTTTCATCAAAAGACATGTTCATATCAGGCTCGAGTAAAGGAACGCGTCCCTTAACATTTGAAATATGCATACGTATTTGTCTAAAATGATACAAATGATAATCTTAAGAATGCAATTACTTCTAAATGGAGATTTAAGAAGAATTCAGTCTTGGTTGTAAACAGAAAAATAATTAAATCAAGGAGAAATAGATATAGCAAAGAGGCATATCTAAAAGAGTGTGACTGAAAGATGAAAAGGCAAAAGTTGTGATTATCAATAGTTGCAATCCTTGAGTAATCTATATATTTGACATCCCATTCAAGGCTGTATTTGTGGTTGAGAAGATTACAAGTGATTCAAGTCAGAAACCCATCTTCTTGTGTGAGCTTAGAGTGATATACTGATATTTTTCATCACAAAGGCAGATTGGAGGATTGGGAGAGTGCAGATCTGATTGAAACCATTTATCTTTCATCCATCAAGTCAAGGTTGGTGCCTACTAAACAGTTAAAGGGGTTGGTGCTCCTTGTAGGCTGTAGCCTACTAAATCTTTTGTAAATAAGTCAAGTAGGTTGGTGCCTACTTTCATTTGTAAAAAGTCATTCAAACATTTCAATAGATTGGTGTCAACTTGTTTTCATTGATTCATATCAAAAGGTTGATGTTGATAAGAGTTTAAAATTGTTTAAAAATTGAAAAAGCGAAAGTTTGTATTGATTTACTGATTCACCCGCCCTCCTCTCAGTAAATCTTTTGTGCTCTTCATTATTTCCCAGATATATATTTCTGATAATAATATAGTAAGCCCATAGACATCTTATAACTGCTGATCCTTATTCCTTGTTAATCTGAGTTCCAGACCATATTACATTCCTTCATTGATAGAATCTGCTGATCTCCCCTATTGCAGATATTTCATTTTTTTTCTCATCCTTTTTTTTTATTATATTCGTTGCTGCTCCTTTTATATCCTGTATGGGGAAGAGTCATATCCTTACATTTTAAAGGGACATGTCCCTTCCAACACAAGCGATGTTTCCCCTTAGTTATCTTCTTCCCCAAACGCTGCCTTAATCCCCTCATTTTCTTTGCCTATTATTAATCAATTTCCCTTAAATACTGATCTGTGCCTCCTTTAACAACAGCTGCTGATTGATATACAAGGTAATCGCTGCCCATTCAAATATTTCATTTGCTGCCTTTTAACATAGGATCGCTGCTGTCATATATTATACATATTTTCTTAATTTAATATATTTATTTGTATATTAGTTTTAATATATATTTTTTAATATATAGAATATTATATTATGATAATTATAATTATAATAATATTAAATTATTAATTTTTGTATTTATATTTTTAATGTATTTTGTCATTTATTTTATTTATTTATTTATTTGCATTTAATTGCTTAGTTATTTTTATATTTTGGTGTTCTTATTTTTGGGGACATGACAGCAACCTCCAGCATCTAGAGCAAAATGAGCAATTGCAGTTAACCAAGACATCAAAGATCGACAATAATTTAGCTTAATATAAAATACTCAATACATATCAATGAAACAGAGAACATGATGAGATGATAAACTGGTTTTCAACAGTAAATCTAAAATATCAGAAGCCAAATGACAACTCCAATCATAATTTTAATTACTCAAACAACCTTGACTCCCTTATTTGAAGCATTAAAAGGACCTTACTCAAATAACCATAACTAGACAACAACTAGATAATACTGTTAAGTATGAACCAGACTTTTCATGACCCCCGTCTCCTCCTAACCCTTCTCCCTCAAATTGAATGCACAAGTACATAAAATGTTCCCCCTTTGAAGCATGCTTTTCTGTCCAAGCATGGGCATATCTGGAAACATCTGCAAAATCTTCCTAGAATTTCAATATAGCATTATCTTATTGGTGAGTACTTCAAATTGATTAAATCTTCAGTAACCTGCCTGCATTGGATCTGACTAGTGCATATCCCAAGAATGCCTCTAGTCAGCAATACTACTGGCTTTTTCTATTTGGCTCTAGAGTTTTGTTTATAAGGTGACATTCAATCTAACCACTTTATCCAGACAAGATGCACACAAGAAATTATGAATTTTGAATTGTTTAGCAATTCAAGTGCATAGACAGCTTCCCCAAATTAATTTGAGCACCTTCTAATGTCTAGAGAACTTGGGTATCAACATGTCCATCCCCTTTTTTCAAGCAATATTTGTTAGAATGGTTGAATCATGGCTGTACCTAAACTTTCAATTGAAAGTCTCATTCACCCCTCTTGCCCACTTTCTACTTCACCTTATAATAAGTGTTATGCAGGCTTTCCTTACAACCAAACCATAAGGACCCCATCTGTCTACTCCAAATGATCCACAGCTGCATTGCTAATACTGCCATGAAGATAGTCTTGACGTTGCCAGTTTATACCCTACAGGGTCTGGAATGGAATTATCCTGCAAACTGTGTGGTAGGTGGTATTATATTACAACTCAACCAAGGCAAGTCATTTTTACTTCTTCCCTTGCTTATCCAAGGCATAGATGCATAAACAGCTTTCTAAGCACTTATCAAGAATCTTTATCCATCTTTTTACACGTGACCTGTCCAACTATAGCTGATTTTGGTCATCATTTTTCCTCAAGCTCCATCAAAATAAACTTGAGATTTTATGGTCACAATCACTGATAGCCAACCTAACATCTGTAAACTCTTGCAATTGGTTATTCTATCAACAACCACTACGATAACATCTTTCTATTCAAATTTTGGATGCCTGAGATGAAATCTATGGAAATCATTTAAGGAGTTCATGGCATTCAGTACTAAAACCAAAATATCAAATGGTGAAACCCACAACTGGAATAAACTTCAAAAACAATAAAACAATGAAAAGTAGATTTCCAACAACAACTAGTATAATAAAGATTAATGCAATGAATAGAAAACCAGTGTTAAAGTTTTAGAGACAGGGGATGAGGATGTAAGGGAGAAATTTGAAGGAGAGGGATACCAAGGCCTAAATTTGGAGACAGTGGAGGGGATGGCAATGCAAATATAATGTAGCACTTGAAAAATTAGTTATAAAAAATTGATAATTGAAACTATAAATACTAAGCACAATCCATTGAAAATGCCAAATATCAATATGTTATCATATTCATTGAGCTACAATTGACCAATGCCTCAATGGTTTAAGAGTCTAATCATCATCCCCGATCGTTGTAGCAAACTCCTCATCACTAGAATTGCTAGACACATCTAACTCAAGCTTCTCCAAACAGACACCAACCAACCTTATCTATGCCTAATCTTCATCAATCGGTGTTAGTTCCTCCCTCTCCTAGTATGTAAGCATATTGTAATCAATCAAACACAAGGCACTAAGTACAACTACAAGCTTCTTTGCCTTTCTAGAGGTAAGCATGTTCCTTTTAATAGAGTGGATGAAGTTGTATGTAAACCAGTTCCTCTTAACAACAAGAAAACTAGAAACTTGAGACAAGAGGCGAAATGGCTAGTGAAGTGATCAATGAATCAAGCCAAGGCATAGCCCACCATAATATTGGGTTCTTCTATGTCATAGTCTGCCTATCCAACTTTGTCTTTTTTTAGAATCCCCTAAGTGTAGCAAATTTGCTCCAATCATGATGAATGATGTCGACTTCCTCAACATTGTACATCTTTTGAATTGACTTCATGAAGCCTACCTTAATCTAGCATCTTCCATAGAGGGAACTTTGTGAGTCCTTTGCATTGCCACTTTAGGTTCAATGCATGGGGAGCCATGTGCAAGGTCATGTTAAGCTTTTCCTACCTCCTTTGAATGATAGGTCAAATGTGTTCATTATAGAACTATAGGGTAGGATCTTTTGCTTGTACAACGGCCTTCATTTGGCCAAGCATGTTGTCAATGCACTCATACAACTCTCCAAGGTTTGGAGAATTAGCATCCCCATATTTGATTATTGTAAAAATTAAAAATATGATTGAAACCATAGTTGGAAAACACAAACTTGAACCCCAAAATTTTGAATCAAACTTGAGACTTGGTAAAAAATGTAGGAATAAAAAAAACATAATTACAAAAAGAAAAAAAAGAAAAAAAATTAATACATTTTGAGAACACATGAGCATATTCTAATCATCACTTTGTTATTAATTCATAATTCAAAGATCACATATGTCCCATGACCCTCAAACGCTCAAAATTTGAAATTTCAAAATTTCAAAATCAAACAATACATTGTATTACAACAAATAAATAAATAGCAATCATATAACAATACTATAACTATTTATAGACATTAAAATCCACTACAAACTCATTTGAATCTTGAAATATGCCTTCCAAAAGTGTTCAAAACCCTTCTCTCAGGTCCTTCTACGAATCTACAACTCTAATAGTCAAGAAGAGTGAAAACTTGAATGCAAAAACAAATATGGATGTCTGTATTTTATGTTTACGCCATAGGAGAGTGCAATGCAAAAAATCACAAGTGCATGATAGAGATGTGGCTGTATTTTTGGAGAAACTTGGGCAATTTCCGACGCATCCTCAAACTAGACTTGACTCATAAATCTTAGCTACTCACCATGTTTTCTCAAACAAGTCATGACTCACACCAAGTCTCAAGGATTCCACATGAGTCTCCAAAACATGATTGAGACAATGTATTTGGCATCAACTCAAAAAATGTTGCTCTTCACCGCTTCATTCATGTAATGTCCCCTTCCTTGGGTAAGAAGGGTTTCCAGGTTAGCCAACTATTATAAAGAGCACACAAAGAAACTCTGAACATACAATCTGCTGTTAATGTTAGACATGCTGATCCTCAAATATCCCTAGGCTTTATGTTCTGACCAACCATTTTTAGATCAATATTCCAAAGTAATCAGTAGATCTCAAACAATTAATTCAACATCAATAGCATATCACACCGTGCAGGGATTAAAACATGTTCCCACAGTAGCTTGTTCATAACATAAAGTATAACAGAGATTACATCAGAATTCTGCTCACTTATTTATTGAATATTCATGAAATCCTGAAACTGATGTGAGCTTACAGCAGATAAAATGTAGCAGGGGGGCAGTTTATGTTGCAAAACATGTGGCACTGTACTAACGATATAAGGAGAGTCCCTTTGTTAAGCAATCTGCTGATAGGCAATGTGCTAACTAGATCTGGGCGGTCTGCCCCACAATTCCTTAGCCTCAAAGCATGATATGTATCCTCCCAGACGACTGCTGTAGCTCCCAGATCTGATCGTGGTCCTTAATATTTATTCACTGCTCCCTTCTGGTCTCTTGTGTGGTGACAAATCAACCCATCCTCTTAATGAAGAGAGATTCTCATGGAAATCGCCCTTAGGGTTCCAGTATGCAGACCTATAAATACTGTGCAGTCCTTCAAAATGTCAACATCTGCAAATCAAGCCTGAGTATGAAATCACTAACATTAGGGTAAGAAAGATAGCAGTTTGTTACTTCTATGGAAAAGTTTATCAGAACAGGCCAGGGGTTTTGTCCCAACCTGCTAGGATAACTGAGGTTTTCGTCCCAGCTAACCAACTCAGGAGTCTCTCCCCAATTTTTGCAATCAAATTTTCCAGTTGTCCTCTTTGAATGCAAAAATTGTTTATTTATACCTGATCGCCAGATTTAACAAAACAAACCAAGTTGGCCTTCAAAAACAAAACTTCAAGTCGGCACTCCAAAAGATGAAATTCAAGTCAGCCCAAAATTTGAAATTTGAAATTAACTAATATTATTATTTTATTTTATTATTTATTTATTTATTTTTAATTATATTATTTATAATTTAATATTATATAATATATATACTAGTGTTCAAAAACACTATTACAATAGGGTGGATTTAGGGCAGGAAAAAGGAGACATGACAATACACAAGCTAGCTCTAACTTAGATTCAAGCCACCAGTTCCACTCTTGTGTCATGACCATTAGTTGCAATGCCTCTTGAAACTTAAGCATCATCTCCTTCTATTAATTTCAAGCAATTTTTAGCCCAAAATTGTTTCATGGTATCAGAGCTTTCTAAAGAAGGGGCAGCCTTCTCTGTTTTATTCTGGATGGTTTTTAGTACTCTTGGTCATCAACATTCTATAGATCCAAGGAGGGTCTCAGCAGCAACAGAGTGTTCTGAAGAATTTGTGACCAAACAACCTGCAGATTGTATTATGTAGGCTAGTTAGACGATTGACCATTAAGGGAGGGTGTTAGAATATTATATTCTTCTATTGTATAATGGTCAATTATATCTATAGTTGTTGGTAGGTAGCTAGTAGGTAGACATTTAATGTCTACAGTATTTTACCTCACCTATATATTGTAATCATCTCCTTCTGTTAATTTCAAGCAATTTTAGCCCAAAATTGTTTCAGTCATGACCATTAGTTGCAATGCCTCTTGAAACTTAAGCATCCTCTCCAAGAGAATGAAGTAGGACACATATCTAGTCTATATTTTTAAGAAAATCCTCCTTAGAGAAGGGCCAAAACAGTGCATGCCATGTGTTGTATTTACAAATATTTGTCTGCACATATCTTGCATCAAGAACCACATATTTGATCTAGTAAATTTTCCCCATGTTTTTGAGTGAATTCTTCATGGCATGCACACAACTCCACCATATATGTATGTAAACCGTCTCAACTAACTTGTCCATTGCTTTGCACACATAGGCTACATTTGTCATGACCTACACCACATTCTCAAGGCCAACCTCATCAATAGCATCTCTCAAGATGTGAAACTAGTAGTCAATATCCCTACAATGCCTTAAACAATCAACAACCCTATAGAAGTAAGAGCCCTTTGTACATGTCACCATGATATTAACAAATGGATGATGCTTAATGTCTATCCACCATCCATGACAATGTCACATCCACTTGTGACTCATGTAGCCTTCATTTTCTCCATAAGAATGTTAATCTTGAAATAGTTGTTATCAAAGATTGTGGTCCTGAATTTTGTCTCTCATGGTGGCACATATTAAGGCCCTACTCTTATAATATTAGCCACAACATTTTTATGATAAGGAGAATGAGCAACATGGAATGTAATGCCATTGGCAAATAAGCATTTGTCAATGGCATCATTTGCCTCATATTTCATCTACATACTAAACATCTTTGCCACTAGGTTGGGAGAACTTGTGACCCTACATTTCCCTTAGGCTTTGCTGCAATAGATGGAAAAAGAGAATATTGTGGCTATTAGAAAGTGCTAGTAGCCCTCAATAGTAGTAGGTGATTTGTAACGCTCATCACCACTACATGACAATTTCTGTCTATGCCCTCCATTTAAGTGATAACTTGCCACATGGCCTGTCTTTGCCTTGGGCATGAAGGAGATAACCATTAACTTTAGTAATGCTGCTTTGGAATTCAAAGCCAAAAAGTTTAGCATTTCCATAACCTAGTCCCTCCTAATGTGCTAGATTTATTCGATTGTATTTTGAAAGCAAATTGTTTTATAGATCTCTTCTTATCAAAGGGACCCTTGGCAAAATCTCCCAACAAATTGGAAGGGCAATTGGAATTAACACTCCCAATAGAACTAGTTGCCTACTTCCCGCCCTTCCCCTCCGCGCCCTACAATTATAATCTGATTATTAGATTCATTTGGATTCCCAATCACCTCATCATCACTCATGTTGTGAGAAATCATACTAACACTACGAAAAACGAAATTTATGGCTCAATTTTACTATATAAATAATGCAATGGCTCAAAACACAAGGATTTTGCTTTTGTTTTTCTTACTTCAAGTTGCATGAAGTGCAAAAGCAAAGGATACACAAATTTAAATATTTGTTCCTTCAACATCTGCCAAACAAGGATTTCACATTTGTTTTTCTTACCTCAAGTCACATGAAAAGCAAAAGCAAAGAATACACAAAAGATGCTATCCTAATTTGACTATTAGTATTAAAATTCATAGTTGAAAAATTCGCCAAGCCCAAAAAACACAACTTGGCCAAAACTCGGCAACTTAAAAAATTGCTTAAATTTCATTAATAACGCTTCTTTTTGCAAAATTCAATGATAAGATGCATCCAATGAGGCAATAAATGAGTACATTAAAGAAACAAGTTGAGTCTAGTTGTATTTGATTGATTTGAAAGCATATTGGGTACAAAATGGTATCCTCATGTGGAATGCGCTAATACTGATAGTCTAAAACAAAATGAAATAGCAAATTGTTTTTGTGAAACTGAAAGTAAATACTACATTAATATATTTTACAAATTTACATCTTCCTCTTCCCATGTCTAGTGAAAACTAGGGGGAGGTAGAACTAGACGATATTATAAATGAAGACTTGTAGTCAAACTTGGAAACTTGGACTTGGAGAGTACCTAGAAAATCAAATGAAATGAAAATGCCTTTTTTGCAGCCGTAGGAGACCTTCTTTTTGGACAGGTGAGTTTTTTTTTGCGGACTCATCGAGTTTTTGGCGAAAAACTCACCAAAAACTCAACGAGTTTCTCTCCTTTGTTCGGTGAGCAATTTTCGAGAGTAAATGCAGGAAAAACCTGCCGTCAAAAAAAAACCCGGGAGTTTTTTAAAACTCGCCGATTACTCGAAGAGTTTTACAACTATGTTAAACTTTAGCATTTAAAAATGAAAGAAAAAACATTTGAAACCTAAAATTAAATATTAAACACTAATAGTTAAATATGTAAATTTTATATTTTAAAAACTGAATACTAGAGAAGGGATTTTGGAATTCTAATTTTATTTTACTTTTGTTTTCTTGCTTCAAATCACACGATACACAAAAGCTAATAATACACAAAATTCAAATTAAAAACAAAAAATCAGCTATATCCTTATACAAAATTGCAAATAAATATTTAAACAAAAATAAATTTAAAATCCTAAAATACTAAATAGTTAAAATATTTACTACTCTAAAACAATTGTTATAAAACCCTAAATAATAAAAAATATTGATAAAGACTATTAAACAACCCTTAAAACAACAATTAATAATTTCTATACCCTGGGCTACAAATAATTTGCATATATTAATAATATATCCAATATGTAAATTGAAAATGAAAAAAAAAATGATTTGGCAATGAAAATGCAAAAACAAAGTATGAATTTGTGAAGTGTTACCATGAAGGCTTGATGAATGAAGACAAATGGCATCTTCCTCTACCTCTTCCACAATGCAATGACAAAGTGTTGATGGTGATTTGGAATGAGGATAGGCTGGTATATTTATAGTTTTCTTGAGGGTTTAAGGTTTAGTTGGGGTCCATTAACGCTTTAGCATGAGCGCTAAAGAATTAATGTTTTTTGCTTTTTATAAATTGACTTTTATGTTGCCCAAGACATGGGGACTCCAATGTCCACAATAGGGGGGAACACCTTTAAGCACCCTCTACGACAACAAGACATCCAAAAGTGTCCTCATGTCCTAATTTCAAAAACTTCAATTTTTGAAGGGGATGTGTCCCTATGAAACTATGAGAAGCAAAAAATAGCATAGAGACATGAACATATTTATCTTGTGAAACCCCTTTTGGGTAAAAAAAATCCAGCCATAAAATCAACACCAATCACTATTTTAACTCAAATGAGATTAGATATACAATGATGTTTCCACACACACCTTAAATATCCTACACTCAAATTCTGATGGAGTTCCAACAACATTCCAATAGAAACTCCCTAAGAATCTTTTCACATATTCAACCAATGCCAACACTCAATAAATAGGCAAGGAGCAACAAATACATGGGCTCGAGTGTGCAATGTCCCTTCTACGAATATCAAATAAAAATAATATTTTATTATTTTGAGTTTGGGCAACCAAAAAGGAGGGAAAAATATTTAAATATTTGTGCCAAAATATTCTTTATATATATATATATATATATATATATATATATATATATGGGCTTGGTCAGCCCTTGGAGGGATAAGGATAAGGGGAGAGAACAAAAAAAAAAATTAATTTAAATTGAAAATTGGCGCCCAAGAAAAAGAGATATAAAAATGAATTTAAAATAAATTTTAAATGTTAATTGGCGCCTAGAGCTAGGTCGGCCTGATTGAGAGAATTAAAGAGAAAAGTGTATTTATACAAGGTGAGTTGGAGGCAATAATCAGCATTCAAAAATTTATATATGCTCTTCTGCTCTACTTATTGGCGAATTCTCTAAGGACGGAAACCCTTGAGAATCAAGAAGAAGTTGGACGAAAGCCTAATTTCTTCCAAGGAGGGCTTCATGACAGAGGTTCCTATGTGCTTCAATGGAGAGAGTTGCTAGTTTCATGTCAATTTTGCATCAGCATTTAGATTTCTGATTTGAAGGGCGAGTTGTGCAAATTGGAGGTTCTAATTCAGATTTTCTAGGGTGGCAAAGCCCTAACATCAGTCCAGCGGGCCAGTGCACCCCTTGGTAGGGTTATTTCAGTTGTTTCTTCATCATCTAGTAGCATCTAGTAGCATGTTTGTGGCTGAGGCAGTTTCACCCAACTAGAGTTAATTTGCATCTGCATTATTGGAGTTTCTTCATGTTGTGGCGCATGTTTGAAGCCCACTTTCCTTTGTAATTTGCATTCATATTTTTAGCAACGGACTGGAGGTTATGTACCAGTAATACATTCGCTCATATTGTTGGATCTAGTCAAAATATGATGATGATTTAATGCTACTGTGATCTGCTATAAGTTTATCTACTTTTTGGTTGCATTATGTACTGCTGTTCATGCATAAAAACACTCAGAAAATTATATCAGCACACTAGGGTTTAGCAGAAATTGAAAATCAGAAAAACTAGGGCATCATTTTATGTTACAAAACTCAGAAATTTTGCATATATATATTGTTTGGGATATTACAAAGTGTCTCTAGATGGACACTCAAGTTGTGACTTTTCAACTTCCAAGATTTTCCAACTTACACCCATTGTCAAAGATGCTCTTGTAACTCCATCATGCTCTTACAATACAACCTCCATGTCATAACATAGAATTGAAGTGGTGGAATTTCATACAAGGAATCTCATTGATTCCTCCAAGGCTCACACCCAATTTAATGAGGGTTCAAAATGACAACACATCATAAATATTAAGATATTACAAGACTTGCAAGGAGTACCACACCTAACCTAACTATTCTGACATTCTCCCACTTGTTATATACAATGCAAAAGCATAGGGAAGACAAAAAACAAAAATCTAAAGCTAGGGGCAATGGCCTGTAATGTCCCCATTTTTATGACGTCCTCTTTCAATTGGGTTGATTCAGGCACACTTACTATTTTTAGTAAGTGCTATTTTTAGCAGGGGATCTGGTGCAGTGTTTCGGTCTTCAGAGAGCCATCTCGAGCGCCTTAGTTTCTCTTCGGCTCAAGCTTTAGGGCAAAATTTACTATTTTTAGTACTTTCTAAAAATAGTAAGTCAATTTGGGTCAACGGGTCCCAGTTAGGCAAGTCACAGCAACACAAATTCAGTTGATATAAAGTTACTAAAGCTAAATCACTTTAATATTTGATTTATGTTTCGAAAAAAGGTCTATTATAAAGTAACTTTATATTTAATTGTTGAGGGTCATAAAGGGGACCATTTTTGTACCATGGCGCCTAGTTCAATGACTTAAAGTCGTTTTAAAGAGCTTTTAAAATATTTTATATTGCAATAAGGGGAGAGACGCCTAAGGTGAAAAAAAGTAAATATTTTTATTAAAAGAAGCTAATGTTCAAGTTAAGATTAAAAAATTTATTTTAATGCCTCCTCTTTGGGCGCCCAAGTCGAAAAAGGATTTAAAATTAAATTAAATGAAAAGGCTTTTGGAAATGGTGTGGTTTTTAGGGTTGCTGCAGAAGATTTAATAAAAAGTCTTTTGGGAGGCTCATTTTCACAGGCTCGTATTATGAAACTTGAACAAGTCTTTCTCTGGAAGCTTGGCTTTGGAGGAAACAAGGGTTTGTAGGGACAAAAACCTCTGTAGATCACACTCTCCCCGTGTTTGAAAGACAACATCAGGAGAGTTATTGGAGGTCTCATACAGAGGCTTCATTTGTGCCTTCAAGTTGCAGGTTACAGGAGCTGGATTGAGGATTTAAATCATCTTTTGAAGTGGATATTGAGATTTTGGCTTGTTAAATCTTGAAATCAGTTTGGGTGTTGATTTAATTTCATTTTGGTGGTGATTTTAAAGTTTTCTGGGCTCTTTCAGTCTAGAGCCTAAACTTATATTTCTGCTTGTATCTCTGAGAGGAAATTTTTATGTCAAATGGGTATTGGTTAAAAAGGCTCTCCTTTCCATGGCGATTCCAAAGAGTAATTGAAAGCATTTTTTGGGTGAGCTTTGGATTTTTTAAGGTCAAGTCGACCTTCAGCAGGAGGGTACCCCTTTGTGGGTGATTATTTCAAGTTTAAAAAAACAGAAAATCAAGTGCAGCTCCAGAGCTGGGTATTCGAGGGTTTGCTGCTTTGAGGTGTGGCTTTAGCAAGGGAAGAAAGACCTTACTGCTCCAAACTAATTACCTTTGAGGGGTCAAAAGAAGCTGCTGCTAGGCATCCTTTCCTCTGGGTTTTTTCTATAGACTGGTCGGCCTTCTCTCTGTTAAAGTTTCTGTCATTTGAAGGCATCTTTGGTTGTCGTCTCTGGCCCTGCCTTGCAACATTTAGAGGACATCTTCTTGGTGTGAGGACATGTCCCTTTGAGGAATCATTTTCTGCTGTTAAGGAGCTAACTTTCAAGTCTGAAAATACTTGTTTTTGGTTTTGAAACTGAGTTGTAAAGAACAGAAAAAAAATACTGTCATTAAGAACTGATTAATGAAGCTCTGAAATAATATCTTCCTTACTTGCATTTGCTCCTATTTAATGTTTTTCTGCATTTAATATTATATGCAAAGTTCCAAACATGATGATACATGAAACTCATTGCCAAAACATGCTCAAGCAAACACAAACAGCAAACATTGAAAACAGAAAGAAAAAAAAGAACTTGGTGAACACAAAAAAATTATAATAGCTGAGGTGAAGTTTCAAAAAAAATTTGGGGGTTAGTCATTACATGCCCATAGCCAATTTGCACCATATATACTTTTTGGTGCTCACAAGCTTGGTCAACGAGTCCACAATGATTTTGAAAGCGTCTACCTTCTCAATCATCACCCTTTGATCCTCCACCATGTCACAAACAAAATGGCACTGGATATCAATGTATTTTGTCTGCACATGAAGCATAGGGTTCTTGCCCAAACAAATAGCACTTTGATTATCCTAGTCAAACCACACTATACCTTGTTTCAAGTTAATATCTAAACTTAACATCAGAACCCATACAACCTCCTTATAAGCATGAGTAGCTATCATGTACTTGGCTTTTGTAGTTGAAAAACCATCACAAATCACCTCTTTCTCATCCAACTAATTGCACCATCAAACAAGTTAAACACATAATATTCTTGTATTTTTTAAGTTAAATTCTCATCCTTTTGCTTTATTAGTTGTCACTCTTATCCTTTATAGATAAATCTTTTGTAACTCATATTTAAGGAGACTTTTACTCCTTGTTTAATATTGAATATAGATATTGAAAACAATGGGCAAGAGTTGAGCTCTACAAGCTTAGAATATAAGATTTATTGGTTGATATAGATATTTGAGCTGCAATATTTGGATAGAAACCATCTAGAATTACCCCTAGCAAATTCAAGGTTAAGTTTTTGAGTTGTCGTAATTTTGGTCATATCTAGAAGAATTGCATAGTTTAGAAGACAAAGAAGGGGTCTAATGATATTTTAGATTCAATAACCTCTAATAAAGAATTTGGAGAGGTGTTCCTTACATCTTCTACAATTCATGCATTATCAAATGCATGCCTTATTGATTATAGTACTTAATTTCATATGACTCCACACAAGGGGTAGCTTTTGTGAATGAGGGGTACAAGGAAGGAAAACTCTTCTTGGGAGACAATACATCTCATATAATCATTAATTGTAAAACACATCAATCTCGTGTTCATAGATGGGAGAGTGAAAACTCTATTTGGTGTGTTGTACATCACAAGTTTGGTGAGGAACTTGATTTGTATAAGCAAGATGAATGATGTAGGAGCACATGGTGTCTTCAACAAGGAAGGTTGTAAGATAGATAGAGGAAGTTTAGTTTTCGCAAAGGGGGATCACCTACGAACCCTATTTAAAACTGATCATAGTACCATGTGTGGTGAATGTGTCCCTATTGTTTCAATAAGTTGTCAACCAAGAAAGGCCTCTTAAAGCAAAGTGAGGGAAAGTTGTCATCCGAGCAACACATTAGAAGACAAGATTAAAAATGTCACCTAGACAATACCTCGTAGAATACATATCAACTTCAAGATTCAATATAAATATAAATTACGAAGTATAACTTTGATGTTCATAATCTATAAACTCCTATGACTAAAGCTCCTAAACAAATGTGTGGGCGTCCTCAAACTAGATAGTAGTGATGCAACTTCTAGTTGAGGAATGATATTATCCTCAACAAAAGCCTCAAGCATATGATCATGATGCGAATGAGATGAAGGCCCCAAAAATGCCTTGCCTCGTACCTCCTCATTTGCTGCTACATCCATTGTCCCCCTCTCCAAATAAGTTATATCATCAGCACTAAACATAAGATTTGCATCTTCAGCAATCCAATCAAAATATGGATTTATGTTATTCAAGTCAAGTGCCTCATGTGTCTTCTAACCCTCCATCTTCGTTGGAAGCAACCAAAGGTTGTGCCGCACAATGAAAAATTCATTCAAGCACTTTTGAGTTAACCTATTGTGTTGTTTATTTGTAAATGGCCTCAAAAACACCCCAATTGCTCTCACACCTTGAAGTGCTACAAGTCTAGAACAATATGTAGATGGCAACTTTTTTAAGATTAGATCCTGTTATACCAAAATTTTCTCACCACAAATCAGCAAGGACATCATTTATAATGTTGTAAGAAACTTCAATAAAATTAAAGTAAACTAAAATTAATCAAGCACTACATGACTCCCAACTACACAAGCTCCTTACCATTTATGTGTTCTCTCATGAGATTCAAGAACCATCAATTGGTTGTAGATGTATTTTGTCACATTATTTGCCTCTTCAGCCATATTCTCCACCCATCTACATTTCCCTATTTCCTCAAGAAGAAGGTCAATGCAGTAGGCAAGGTCAATGCAGTAGGCAACACAAGGACTACAAAACAGAATAGGGTTCCTTACCTCAAAAATCCTAACAACTATCACATATGCAAATGCATTGTTCATCACTACCTAGACAACATTCTCCAATCCCACCCCCATCACCACCTCATCCAACAAGCTGCAAAAGGTCTCAACATTTTTAATATATTGGAGGCATCAACTAACCTCAAAAACACTAACTATCCTTTTGAAGCCACATGGAAGTTGATTAGAGTGCAACTCTTACCATCCACCCACCTGTCAAATAAAATGTTGCACCCCTTTTTTTTTCAAATTTATTTTTGTTCATCAACTAGAAGATTTGTGTTTTTAACTACATCCTCCAATAATAGCCCAATCAACTCATATTGCTCAATTCCTTCAACGCTTTACCTACTACAGTCAATGTAGTGATCAATCCCTCCCAATAAGAGTTTCTAGCAACATTAAATATTATATGATTGTAGTACCAAAAATTAGCAAATCCCATCTTGACCTCATGATGCATATCCTAATTCCACATGGTAACTTCTAACAAATGTTGCACCCTAAGAGTGTTCCAACGAACAAAAAAGACTTGAACTATGACTGTTTGGTGTTTGAGATCCCTACATCCGTGGCCTAATGCAAGATGAATAGCCCTTTAAATCTACTTTTGACCCCATAGAACTCATAAAATTCGTCAGTGTCTCTGCTATCCTCTTTTTCTCTAGTTCTTTCTAATCTTACGATGAAAGGAAAATATTAACCTCTTGTTGAACATCCTCAAGTTATATTATCACATCTCATCTACTAATTTATGCAAGGTGATATGTAAGGCAATTTTATGCCTCCTCTCATATGCATTCCATAATAGTTGCACATTCTCCTTCTTGGCTCTATACCTTTGTTTAAAAACTGGACATGTGCTGACTGGAAATTTTATCCCACAAGCAATCACAGCAATAACTTGGCCATGAGTTCTACCAATAAATTGTGATGATTATTTTGAAAAAACACACTGAAAATCACAAAAATTGCCAAAAAACTCATTGAAACATATACAATATGGAGGTTACGATTTTTTTTCTTGCATAGTTCTTTTAGACATGAGCAAGTACACCAAGAATGGGACAGCTAGGGAACATTCTTATTGTTGTGTGGAGTCTATACGTTGACCTACAATTGCAATTGCAAGTGAGCAATGACTAACAAGTTCAAAACTTCAAACTTTAAACAATATTTAATACACATTATCATTTCTATTACCAAACCTTCCATAACTACAAAGGTAGTGTCGCTACACACAATTACCACCATCCTACTATCTCATACCATACAAATATAATGTACATGGTGTACGCTTGCAAGTAGCCTAAAAAATATAAGTACTAAGCCTCTCGTAACAATTTATCTTGCAAAAATCTTGGATAAAACTTGGGTGCAACATGACAGTCACTTATGCATTATTTTAAGTTTTTATATGCTTGTAATTAATTATTAAATAAGTAATGCATATATTATAAATTTTAAATACTTGCAATAAATAAATAAGTAATGCACAAATTATAACTTATTACAAGCTATGTTATTGGGTTCCTCTGGAACCCCCCATACTCGTATGGGTTTGGTTCGGGATTGGGTATCGAGTTGATTCCCCTTTGGGTTCGCCAAGGGACCCTCCCATGTTGCCCTAGAGGGACCTTGGGAAAACCTAGGTGAAACTCAAGTGAACCCAGTGGGACCCAAGGGCTGCCCAAAAAAAAATAGAAAATAGTTATTTTTTAATAACATTTTTTTTATAAACCAAAAAGTGCATGCATACCTAACTTTTCCCTTAACTGATTTAATTGTGAAAATGGTGTGTGTCATGAAAGGTTTGTGCGGTTTTAAGGGCGTTACCCCTAGACCCCACTAGGGGTGCTTCCCCTCAACCCCGTAGAGGGCATTGCACCCAAATCCCCATGAGGGGTGCTACCCCTCAACCCCGTTAGGGTCTCCACTCCCAGATCCCCACTAGTTATTAGGATCTCTTGTCATGTAAGAAACTTAATTACAATGAGGGGTTGACGATGAATTAGGATCTAATTTGTCAGTGTGTTGACATAGACGTTATTGTTACACAACTTGCCTGAAATCTCTTTAGATGAGGTAGCTTATCAATTCATGGCCAGTGGAAGTGGCATTGTAACTCATTGTGTGGTTCAAGTGAAATTGAACCAAATGTTGACTTTGATGCTTTTGATGAAGAGCAATATGAAGATTATCAAATATTTATGTTACCCCAAGTTCCTAGGTCAAGGACGACAGGGCACAGGGGGTCGTGTTTTGGAGTCCCCAATTTTTTGGGCCACTTTTGAGGACGATAAGAGAAGGCTATATAAAAAATAGGGAAAATTTAAAATCTATAGGGAAATTTTAAATTTTCATATGATACCATTGATAAAGCATTCATACATACATTATACAACCTTAATACATAACATTTGTATTAAATTGAGAGTTCACATGAGAGTCAGAATCAAACAAATTAGCAAATGTCAAACTTAATTCAAATTGCTTTCATAATTCATAGTCATTACCACATATGCATATGATATTAAAAAACAATATACAAATTCCAACAAAATGCCCAAAGGCTACAAGTTTCACTTTCGATTACAATATGAAAATACAAAAAATGAAAGTACACATCTCTCAACACTACATCAAAATCGGAATCCTCCTCTGAGTCACTGCCACTATGAGGGTCCACCTCATCCAACAGAATCCCAACCAATCCCTCTGGTGCCTCCTCATCAACCTAGGTGGCACCTTCGAGATCAACATCCCACCCTAAAGTTGGAGTTTGTCAATACTCTGGAGTTTGACGATCCTGAAGTCAAAGAGCACTATGCACAACCACTAGCTTCTCCACTCGTCTAGAGGTAAGTCTATTCCTCTTGATGGATTGGATAAAGCCATATGTGGACCAATTCCTCTATGCAATAGAGGAACTGGCAACCTATGAAAGGAGGCGAATGGCAAGCGTCCTCAATTGTGGTGTATCCTTCTCGTACCATGTCCACCATCAAATAGGGTCAATTTGAGCTAATATAGCTCTATCTATCTTCACCTTTGGTTTACTAAATGTAAGACCATGAAGATTTGTGAAGCCAAGCTATTATGTGAGAAGTATTGTAGACTCCTCAGTTGAATACATCTTACGAAAGAACTACATTAGCCCTTCTTTCACCTCTTTGTCATCACAAAGAGGCAACCTTCCAGCCTTTGGTGCATACCATTTGGGATTAAGAGCAAAGGCTACCATACGAAGCAAGGTGTTCCACCTTCGTATCACAGTGGGCTTATATGTTACTCATATAATCCCTAAGTAGGATCCTTGGCCAAAATTATTTGCTTTATCTTTCCAAGCATGTTGTCAAATGTCTCATATATCTCTCCAAAACTAGGAGAGTTCGTATCAACATATCTAATGACATCTACAACAGGTAAGATGAACGAGCAAACATATTTGCAAAATGCAAACAAAAAGTTCAAAAGAATTTATTGACAAGTTAATTAACAAGTTAGAAACATCAAAAGTTGAAACATTGAACAATGCAATTAAAATATTAAAATATTAAAATCAGAAAATCAATATGAAAATCAGCAATTTAATATTTAATATTTAATAAAATCACCAATGTCTTACCTCACAGTGGACCACTAGTCGTCATCAAAGATCCTTTATTTGATGGATTTTCCTTTATTAGAGCTTGAATTAGGCCATCTACTCCACTTTGAATTCACCATCATCAATTGCAAAGGCTCATGCACCTCAATCATCCTCTTTAACAAAATGAAGTAATTGGAATATCTTGTCTGAACAAGTTTGAGGAATTCCTTCTTTGAAAACGTCTTGAAAAGAGCAATTGAGGTGTGATGGTTGCAAATGAACATTTGAATATCTCTAGCTTCTGCCACCACTTACTTCACCCAATCTATTTTCCCCAAGTCTTTCAATGCATGAATACAACATGGGGTGATGTGCTTGTAAGCACCCTCCACCATCATACCAGCCAATCTGCACACACGTGTTGAATCAGTGACCACTTGTACAACATTTGAGGCCCCAACCTCCTCTATGGCCTATCTCAAAATGTTAAACTCGAAGTCTGCATCCTTACGCTTCCCTGAACAATCCACGACTCTAAGAAAATTAGAGCCAACTAGGCATGTGACTATGATATTAACGAGTGGTTGATGTCTAATATCGGTCCACCCATCCATCACAATAGAACAACTCGTCCTAATCCAAGTTTGCCACATATCCTCCATTAGCAAATTAACCTTAGAATATTCTATGTCTAGGAGGGTAGTGTGTAGTTTGTGATCTCCAAGGGGTACAAATGAGGGACCAATAGATGCTACATCTTTGATCATTTGTTTGAAATAAGAGGAACGAGCCAAATGAAATGGGATGGCATAGGCATAAAAAAATTTGGCAATGAAACTCTATTGCATCCCATGCCTACACATTAAACATACCTGCAACTGTCCCTAACTTCTCACCACCACTAACCTTCCTCTTTCCTCTTGTGGCAATATCACTACTACCACTACTAGCCATGGATGACATAGGCATAGATGAATGTCCACATGCAAAAGAATGTGTCGGCATTGTCACACCTATAGACCTCATTTCTACCTCCATGTGCAATCTATGAGCCTCTAGATTCTCAACATCCTTTATGTAGAGACAAACCTCAACTCCATGGCATGTAACACCCAAGAAATGAGATCGTATCCTTATGTAGCTCTCTCTAAAATCTATATTGCAAATGTGACACAACCACACCCTACTCCCCCCTTAATTTTAACCTTTGGTACTAGGGTTGTCACAAATTGGAAAAGAGGTTTTTTTTTTTGTTAAAAAGGCCCTTTGTATAAATTTTCAAGATTTCCGAAGGGCACTCAAATGGATTCTTTGGCTGTTCACTTCCATCCCCAACGCTTCCACACTCTGATGAGGCTGAAACCCTTACATTTACTTGAGTTTCTTGCACTTCATTCTCACTACTGCTCATGTTTTTTTAAGATTTAATCAAACTTTAAACTGAAAAATAAATCAAAAATAAAAAAATTCAAACATTTTTTACTTTAAGCTTTGAAAAAAACTTACAAAAAAAGTAAAAATTGATAGAATGACTAACCCCTTTGAAGAAATTGCAACCTTACTACCAATGATGCCCTAGATTCAACCTCTTTTGCAACTGCTCCTTCAATCCCTGCTCAAACAATTTGCTCTTACTTCAAACCCTACTGCAATATATTTGCACAAGCAAAATTTACAAATGAAATGAAATGAACCTTCTTTTGCCCATTTAGGGCGAGCTAGGGTGTGGGGGCCCACTTAAGAATAGTTTAAAAATGTTTTTTTAAATAAGAGTTTTTTTTTTAAATGTGACCTTAACAGGAGGACGGCCGACCATCCCGACTACGGCAAGCCGTCCCCTCCCGCAATGCCTCTATTCCCCACGTTTTAGGAACTTTTCTACCAAGTTCTAGTTTTTTTGGGACGAATTGAGGATGTCCCCTAGGCGTCCCCCCATCCTCAGGACATCCCGGAAACAAGAACATGTCCAAAAACGCCAAGGACGCACCCCCGGTGTAAAACCCCGCCATGTAACCTAGAGGACGATGCAACACTACAAAAGCGCAACTAATTTTTTTTCTTAAAAAGAGTAACAATAACAAGTAAAGTAATCTACTCTAAACACATACATCCTTTAGGCCACGCAACGCGTCTACATGTGAATCCCAAAACTTACAAAATTAATTTAACCATAGCATATGAAATTAACTCATGATAAACAACATACATCAAAGCATTAACCCATTGCATAATATAAAAAGTACAATAATGAATTCTTCCAAAGATTACATTAAGTCAATATACCATTACAAAGCTCATCTCCAAGATGAGGTAGATCATACAAAACGTTACAATTACAAATGAGGAGTATAAATACATATGTCCCACTGATACTATGAACATAAGAGAAGTAACATATCCACAGATACACACGAGCTCTTCGAATTGGAAGATCCTGCCATCCTGAACAAGCAGAGAAAGCCCAACAGTGTAAGGTGCGCGATCCACCCAACCGTGTGGTACCCGTAGGCCCAATCCCCGTGCTAGGAGATAGTAAAAGACAACCAAGACAAACCTACTACCTCTAGACACAGGCAACATACAAAACAACATTGTACCAGTAAACACATAACATAAGGTTACATTGCTTCCAAAACCACTGAATCAAGTACATCCACTGTACAATACAAACCGACTGTTGTCATAGGAGTGTCATCACAAAGTTTGCATTGATTATCCTTAGGAGATCTTCCTAGGTCCCGGACCCATCCTGGGTTATCCTGGTAACCTCTCACGAACTCCGGCCCCACATGCATACCAATGCGGAATCGATTATCTTTCGAGAAGGCAAGATAACAATCTTCCCATTCTAGGCCTTCCCGACTCATCTCAAGTCTAATACAAGCCCTTGAGCCAATGAGCAAGGCTAAATTATCAAGTTAAATGTATTAAGCTACCCTTTTCCCTAATATAGGTTATTTAATTTCCACTGATTAAACTGATTCTCATATGAGTTGTCCTGGCACCACTTTGTGTGCTGGCCCCCATTGAAAGTCACTCCCCTATTGACAACACAATATACTTATTCCACAACCCAAGGGTAGACAGTGCACTAAAACTGATAACAAATAACCACCATAACTCAAGAGGTAACACATCCCTACGAATGTCAAATACTGAAATCCCAACTACGTGCACTACCCAAGGAAATCTCAAAAGGGTGAACAGAAGACACAACAACCCTTTCACAATTTACAATCTCTAGAAGACTTACATTTTCACAATAACAAATATCCCCCCAATACACAATTACAGAAGAATACGCAATTAAAATAAGTCACTCAAGTAATTAAATAAACTACCATTAGGATTTCCTAAATCCAAATAAATCAATAACTCATATAAAATACATCATTTAAACATAATTCCAATTTATAAATCAACAACGAAATAAACTAAATGTTTAACTTTCAGTTTCACAACTACTCAAACTAATTAACTCAATTTCCACAATTAGAATAACCAATCTTTAAAGGATAACTATCATGCTTGTATGCATCTAAAGCAATAATATCCATCTAAATAAATATCCTTTTTAAATAAATATATATATTTTCTAATTACATAATCCAATTATTATTTCCCAATATTCATTTTAATTAACCATATATAAATATTATATATATATAAGAAAAACACATGCAAATATATTTATATATATATATATATACTATATATATAATATATATTATATATTAAAAAAAAACATTTTAAAAACCCAAGAGGACGAAACAAAGGCTGCGCAGGTTACAGGTTACGCCTGCAACCTCCATAGGAGGATGCCCTGCCTGTGGGCAGCGCTTACTCCACAAAACTGTGGAGGGCAGAGCTGTCCACAGCAGCCTTACCCCCACCAATGGGAGCAGCGGTGGGGATAACCCACTCACCAACCCCCATACAATAAACTTGTTTTTTCTTATTGTAAATTGTGAAAAGGTTGTTGTGCCTTTTGTTCACCCTTTTGAGATTTCCTTGAGTAGTGCACGTAGTTGGGATTCAGTATTTGACATCCGTAAGGATGTGTTACCTCTTGAGTTATGGTGGTTATTTGTTATCAATTTTAGTGCACTGTCTACCCTTGGGTTGTGGAATAAGTATATTGTGTTGTTAATAGGGGAGTGGCTTTCAACGAGGGTCAACAAACAAAGTGGTGCCAGGACAACTTGTATGATCAGTTTAATTAGTGGAAATTAAATAACCTATATTAAGGAAAAGGGTAGCTTAATACATTTAACTTGATAATTTAGCCTCGCTCATTCGCTCAAAGGCTTGTATTAGACTTGAGATGAATCGGGAAGGCCTAGAATGGAAAGATCGTTATCTTGTCTTCTCGAAAGATAATCGATTCCACACTGGTATACATGTGGGGTCGAAGTTCGTGAGAGGTTACCAGGATAACCGAGAATGGCGATCGGGACCTAGAAAGATCTCCTAAGGATAACTAATGCAAACTTTGTGATCACACTCCTCCTATGACAACAGTCAGTTTGTATTGTACAGTAGATGTACTTGATTCAATGGTTCTGGAAGCAATGTAACCTTATGTGTTTACTGGTATAGTGTTGTTTTGTATGTTGCATGTGTCTAGAGGTAGTAGGTTTGTCTTGGTTGTCTTTTACTACCTCCTAGCACGGGGGTTGGGCCTACGAGTACCACACGGTTGGGTGGATCGTGCACCTTACACTGTTGGGCTTTCTCTGCTTGTTCATGATGGTGGGATCTTCCAGTTAGAAGAGCTCGTGTGTATCTGTCGATATGTTACTTCCCTTGTGTTCATTGTATCAGTGGGACACTATGTATTTATACTCATTTGTAATCGAGGAGGATCCGTGTATTTTGTAATTGTAACGTTTTGTATGATCTACCTCATCTTGGAGATGAGCTTTGTAATGGTATCAGAGCCTAGGTTTAAGCACTGGGAACTCTGGGATAATGTGGAAACCATTAAGTTGTTTGCGAAGGATTTAAGTTGCATACCTTGTCTTACATCTTGGTGTGTTTGTGCAGGATCATGCCACCTAGGAGAGGTCGAGGTCGTGGTCATGGTCGTAGAGGCAGACACAGAGGTAGTCAATAGAACTCACCTCCTCCTGTTTCTCATGATTCAGGTCGTGAGGAACAGCAAGCTTCCCAAAACATTCTGGGAGGCAGTATTCAGAATCCAGATCCACCAGGGATCGAGGGCACTCAATTGCATCAATTGTTGGAGGAGACTCTTGCCCGTCTTGGACCGAGGCAGGGGATAGATCAGATTGTTATTGGAGAGAGGGATGTACCAGCAAAGTCATAGGCAATTGTAGCTACACATATGAGAGATTTACTTAGAGCTCGACCGCCCTTATTCGATGGCTCAGGCAGCGGTTTAGAGGCTAAGACCTGGTTGATTGACCTGAACCGAGGTTTTTCTATGCACCCGTATGGTAGCAACACCACAGCCAGATGTGCGATTATGCACCTGAGAGACTTTGCTTCCACATAGTGGAGATTGGAGGAGTAGAAGCTCCATATTGATATTGGTATCATATCTTGGGAGATGTTCCTAGAGAGGTTTCATGCCAGATTCCTCTTTGATCATTGGCGACAGCGTCGTGGTGATGAGTTTCATACTCTACGATAGATGACTATGTTAGTGGAACTATATGAGCGTCATTTTTATGAGCTCAAGCAGTACGCAGGCATTGGTGACGACGAGGGCATGTTAGTGCAGCACTTCCTTAGGGGCTTAAATGCCCGGATCAATGAGGGTGTGCGGGTTTTCGAACCCAAGACTATGGAGACAGCGGTAGAAAAGGCCAAACTTGTAGAGGAGAATTTGGCGATGGCATTGGGTGGTCATGTTGGAGTGCAAATAGCCAATACTTCAGCTACAAAACCCAGTGCACGCAGTGGCTAGACTCAGGGAGCTGGACCACCCAGGGCACAACAGATACCAGCACAGAGTGGACAGTACTAGAACTCACAGGGGAAACGAAAGAATTTTCCACCTAGACAGAGTGACAGTTATCAGTCAAGGAGTGACAGTTATCAATCAGGGGGTGACAAGAACTGGAGGCGAAACAAATGCCCCAACTTTGAGCAGCCAGCCCAGAGTTCACAATCTACGGTTAACTAGGGCAGTGTTCAGCAGTCTGGTACTCCTCCTAGTGATAGAGGATTTAGTAGAGGTACAGGATATTTCGCTTGTGGCCAACAAGGTCACATAGCACGACAGTGTCCCAATAAGGACACATCAGGATATACTCAGAGGCCAATGGCTTCAAAGCCGATAGTAAAGGATGCAGGTAGATCGCATAGGGTGTTTACCGCAGTGGATAACCACCAGGCCGAGCACAAGAGTGTTGTTGGAGAGGTTTCTAGTGGAGGACAGGCATCGTTCTTTGGGAACCGTGCACATGCTTCAACAGCGGGAGTTGATCCTCAAGGGTCGAGATACTGATACTTCGGCTACTTGGAAGGATGCGACTGGGATCCGAGGGAGCTCTATCCCTATTTGTTCGCAGGCTTCCAAGAGTAAGCCTGATCCTAGGGGGGAGGATATAACACCCCTCCGGTTTGCTATGTTTTCTCTGACAGTTCAAATACATTGATAGACCATATTTTATGTTATTGTTATTCTATCGCTGACAGTGGAGCGATGATGTTATATTTTGATGAGATGATACACTATGTGGATGCTTATTGTTTTATGTTATGCTTTTGATTAGCATAGTTGTTATTTGAGATAATATTGAATATGCTCATATGTTGATTATTGATGTTTTGTTTTGTCAGTCTTAATGTGATTGTATTGGTGAAGAGGACGGGATTACATCACTCGCATGCGAGTGCCCTACGATTTCCGCGATTCTCTCTTCATAGTGTGTGATTTTTATCTGGATACATGTACGACATATGCTTTGTTTGTAGGTTTGCAAGTACAAGACAACGGCTTCACCTGGATTCACAAGTCTGAGCGTGTCCACTACCCAACAGTAATGTTGATTGGGAGATAGTAACGGGTTACCTAGTCAAACCTTTACCCTAGTACAGTGTGTCGTCAGTCCATGTATTGGTTGTATTCTTTATCCACGTTTGCCTTGTTATTTTATTTATCGTGCAAGCTTTATTTGTGAGAATTAATTTATAAATGTTATGATTGGTTATTTAATTAATCTGGATTATTGATGTTGAGGCTTTATAATTGATAAATTAATTAATTTAATTTATGCTATAAAGTGATTTTTATTATTAAATTAAATTTGATTTGAAATAAATAAGTTATTTAAATTTCAAATGCATAATATCTATAAAAGATCTTTGGAAATATCTGTGGTTGTTGTAGAAAAGATATTTGTTTTGTAACTGGAAGTTAGAAGATATTTACTACGGGATTCCCAGAGAGAATTATTTGGATTGATGAAAAGAGGTTATTTCACGGAAGGAAGGGGTTATTCTGGAGTGGTTGAATTTGTTTTGGGTTGTTAAAATTTTGGAAATAGAAACTCTCGAAAAGTTTGGGGATCTAGTTTTGTTGCATTTCTTTCGGTTCTGGATTATTTCTTTGTTCTTTGGGAAGTGGTAATTCTGGGAAGAGGCTGTGGCAAAGTTGGAAATTGAAGGGAAAGCTCTGCATCAAACTTCGAATCAACAAATCTTATGGAACAGGTTCCTTATTGCTTTTGTAAATTTAATTTGAAAAGGTTATTTAAATTATTATTGTTTTGCAAATTGGAAAGGTTTCCTGTAGAAGAGGATTTCATTATTTGTAGAAGCTTTGTATTTTTGTTTAAATTGAAAGATTGCCGTAAATATTTACAACCTCTGTAGAAAATATATTTTAGATCCTCTGTTAAAATTGAGTTTTAGAAATGGATTTATACAGAAGAAAATTATAGTTAAATTTTTGAGCCTCTATTAAGATTGAATCGAAATTGTAGAAAATAGTAATCCTCTATGTTAAGATTATTTAAATCTTTTGTAGAAAACGTATTTGTGAAAATGAATTACCCATCTAAAACAATTGCTTGGATAGATTTTTATATATATATATATATATATATATATATATATATATATATATACATATATATATTGAAATATATATGTACATATAAATATATATTATATATAAATATTTTATTATATTTGGGGGTACTGTAAAATTCCTGTAGAAATTTTTATTGGAAATTACTGAGAAAAGTCGTACGACGAAATTAAGAAAAAGAAAGTTCATTGTATGGGGCTTGCTGAGGGGGTTACCCCCACCGCCACTCCCATTGGTGGGGATGCAGCTGCTGTGGACAGCGTTGCCCTCCACAATTCTGTGGAGTAAGCATTGCCCACAGGCAGTGCATCCTCCTATGGAGGTTGCAAGCGCAGCCTGTAATCTGCATAGCCTTTGTTTCGTCTACTCAAATTTTTAAAATGTTTTTTTTAATATATATAGTATATATGATATATATTATTAATAATATATATTTTATATATATTATATATATATATATATATATATATGTATATATATATTTGCATGTGTTTTTCTTATATATTATATAATTATTATATATATACATTACATATATATAATATATATATTAATTATTTAATATATATATATAATATATATATTAATTATTTAATATATATATTAATTATTTAATATATATATTAATTATTTAATTATTATATTAATTATTTAATATATATATTAATTATTTAATTATTATATATATACATTATATATAATTAATATATATATTAATTATTTAATATATATATTATACATATAATATATAAGAAAAACACATGCAAATATATATATACATGGGAGCGGCGGTGGGGGTAACCCCATCACCAACCCCCATACAATAAACTTGCTTTTTCTTAATTTTGTCGTACGGTGACTTTCCTTAGTAAGTTGCAATAAAAATTTCTACAAGAAATTTACAGTACACCTAAATATAATAAAATATTTATATATAATATATATTTATATGTACATATATATTTCAATATATATATATATATATATATATATATATATAAATCTATCCAAGCAATTGTTCTAGATGGGCAATTCATTTTCACAAATACACTACAAACAAAGCATATGTCGTACATGTATCCTTATAAAAATCATACACACCGTGAAGAGAGAATCGCGGAAATCGCAGGGCACTCGCATGCGAGTGATGTAATCCCGTCCTCTTCACCAATACAGTCACATCAAGACCGACAAAACAAAACATCAATAATCAACATATGAGCATATTCAATATTATCTCAAATAACAACTATGCTAATCAAAAGCATAACATAAACCAAGAAGCACCCACATAGTGTATCATCTCATCAAAATATAACACCATCATCGCTCCACTGTCAGCAATAGAATAACAATAACATAAAATATGGTCTATCAATGTATCTGAATTGTTAGAGAAAACATAGCAAATCGGAGGGGTGTTATATCCTCCCCCCCTAGGATCAGGCTTACTCCTGGAAGCCTGCGAACAAATAGGGATAGAGCTCCCTCAGATCCCAGTCGCATCCTTCGAAGTAGCCGAAGTATCAGTATCTCGACCCTTGAGGATCAACTCCCGCCACTGAAGCATGTGCACAGTTCCCAAAGAACGATGCCTGTCCTCCACCAGAAACCTCTCCAACAACACTCTTGTGCTCGGCCTAGTGGTTATCCACCGCGGTAAACACCCTATGCGATCTACCTGCATCCTTTACTGTCGACTCTGAAGCCGCTGGCCTCTGAATATATCCTGATGTATCCTTATTGGGACACTGTCGCGCTATGTGACCTTGTTGGCCACAAGCGAAACATCCTATACCTCTACTAAATCCTCTATCACTAGGAGGAGTACCGTACTGCTGAACACTGCCCTAGTTAACCGTAGATTGTGAACTCTGGGCTGGCTACTCAAAATGGGGGCATTTGTTTCGCCTCCAGTTCCTGTCACCCCCTGACTGATAACTATCACTCCTTGACTGATAACTCACTCTGTCTAGGTGGAAAATTCTTTCGTTTCCCCTGTGAGTTCTACACCTGTCCACTCTGTGCTGGTATCTGTTGTGCCTTAGGTGGTCCAGCTCCCTGAGTCTGGCCACTGCGTGCACTAGGTTCTGCAGTTGAAGTATTGGCTATTTGCACTCCAACATGACCACCCAATGCCATCACCAAATTCTCCTCTACAAGTCTGGCCTCTTCTACCGCTATCTCCATAGTCTTGGGTTCCAAAACCCGCACACCCCCACTGATCCGAGCATTTAAGCCCCTAAGGAAGTGTTGCACTAACATGCCCTCGTCGTCACCAATGCCTGCGTACTGCTTGAGCTCATAAAAACGACGCTCATATAGTTCCACTGACATAGTCATCTGTCGTAGAGTATGGAACTCATCACCACGATGCTATCGCCAATGATCAGAGAGGAATCTGGCACGGAACCTCTCTAGGAACATCTCCCAAGATACGATACCAATGTCAATATGGAGCTTCTACTCCTCCAATCTCCACCATGTGGAAGCAAAGTCTCTCAGGTGCATAATCGCACATCCGGCTCTGGTGTTGCTACCATACGGGTGCATAGCAAAACACTGGTTCAAGTCAATCACCCAGGTCTCAGCCTCTAAACCGCTGCCTGAGCCATCGAATAAGGGCGGTCGAGCTCTAAGTAAATCTCTCATATGTGCAGCTACAACTGCCTCTAACTGTGCTGGTACATCCCTCTCTCCAATAACAATCTGATCTACCCCCTGCCTCGGTCCAAGACGGGCAAGAGTCTCCTCCAACAATTGACACAACTGAGCGCCCTCGATCCCTGGTGGATCCGGATTATGAATACTGCCTCCCGGAATGTTTTGGGAAGCCTGTTGTTCCTCATGATCTGAATCATGAGAAACAGGAGGAGGTGAGTTCTTCTGACTACCTCCGTGTCTACCTCTACGGCCACAACCACGACCTCGACCTCTCCTAGGTGGCATGATCCTGCACAAACACACCAAGGTGTAAGACAAGGTATGCAACTTAAATCCTTTGCAAACAACTTAATGGTTTCCACATTATCCCAGAGTTCCCAGTGCTTAAACCTAGGCTCTGATACCCAGGTTTCCCAGTTAAATATTGATTGCAATTTTCATTGTTTATTAACAATCGAGAAATCATTGAATTATGAATTTATGAGTATTTTCAGTTTTGCAAATTATGAGGTATTTAAATATTTTGTTTAATGGCAATTATGAGTCAGTATTTTATATTTATATAATTTTAATTTTTTAATACATCTATTATTCTATATGTATATATACATGTCCATATATATAATATATATATAGACATGTATATATGCATGTGTGTGTGTGTGTATATTTGGACTCATACCCAAGGAAAAAAATGTGTCATATCATCATACCTGATACATGTACCTGCACCCACACCCATACCAAGATCAATGAATTAGATTACAAGTAATCCAAGGTTGTTCAAGAACTTTAAATGAATAAATGATCTCTAGATTCAAGCAAAAAGAATATAACATTTTTGGTTGTATTAATGGTAATAATCCAATGATAATATTGGTAATACAATAAGCCATTTTGAAATTGGACAATAATGAAACTAATAGTTTATATGTATTGAAACATTGAACTCAATTTTTGGTCTATGAAATGTATTGAACTCTAATTTTGATGTATATACGAAGGAAATAAGTAATGTATTTAAAAATTAATGAATCTTTTAATGCTTGATAAATTTTCCAAGTTATTGCCAAGTTTTTCCTCGAGTTTTTGCCAAGTCTTGGGTTTTTAAAAATTTTGGGTCAACCGAGTAATTACCTAGTCCAATTTCTGAAACTATGCTCTATACATGTGCCATGTTTTCAAATAGTCTTTTGGCTTGCCACCACTTCTCTTGCTTGTGAATGCCATTTTGTTATTGAAAAAATGAAATGAAACCTAAACTCGTCTATAACATATGGATTTTCAAGGTTCTTAGCATCACCACTACTAGAGCAATGAAGAATATCCAAAAGACCTACTCCTATTCTCCTCTTTGCTGAAACTTGGCTCCAATTTGAATAAATTTATTTCCTCTACAGTTATCTAAGGGTTGTGGTTAAAAAGGAATCAAAAAAATATTTGAGAAAAAGCCTTTCCCTTAATGGAGATGTTGATTTATAGTAGAACCATCATAAGAGAAATTGCCTCCATGAACCTAAAACCAGGGAGAAAGACTCTTTCTAATGTTAAAGAATTATATCAAATTGGCCTACCATCATGATTGTGTATGGCGGTACCCAATTGCCTTCAAAGCTGCCAAAGGCTAAGTATAAGGCTGCAACAAAGTGGATCAACCTTCGCCTCCCTACCCCTCCACCCCAATCCAACCCACAGCTCAAATGGTTGAAGCTTAACTTTGATGGTGCAACAAAGGTCAATCTCGGACTTGCTGGAGCTCATTGTATTCTGAGAGACAACAATAGCATGTTTAAGGCTTCAAAATTGATCTTAATTCTGGTGGCTTAATCGGGAGATAAAAATACAATGCAAATAAAGATTGGGTACCTCATAGTGGAAGAGAAGTCACACATTTCAATAGATGCAATGATCAAAAGATCCATGCCTAACTGGAAGTTGAACAGCACACTTCAAGAAGCTTGCATTTTATCTAAAAGGCTTAAGTTTGAGAAATGTCAAATTCCAGCACTGTCATAGAGAAGCTAACAAGGCAGATGATCTGTTAGTGAATAAAGGCACTACGCAAGAGCACATTTCATTGTTTGAAAGCTTCAATGCAAAAGAATGGAGATCCCTCCTCTCAAGCCCCATTCCTGAATGGTTCTTTAAAGTAAGGAAGATTCATTAATTGCTTTAAGGCCCAAAAAGGCAAGATCATTAGGGATGTTCTTTGACTGAAATCTACTAATTGTAATTTGGATCGTTAATTCATTTCTATATGCCACAATAATAATATATCATGTTTGGTAGTTTAATCATGTAAAGAGTTTGTGGAAAGGGTGAGAGAGCAGCAAGAGGGTAGGCCGAAAGTTTGAATGATTAGCATGCCCTTGTTGCAAGGTGTGCGCCCTTGGTCTCCTTGTGTTGTGCAGCGCAGCGATCAGGTTTGTGACATGGCTTAACCGCCTCCTGTAGATTCATTAACTCTGGCGGTTCTATCAAGCATTAACAGGTCGATCTTTTAGTGCAACAACAACCGTTTGTGCAACAATTGGTATTAGAAGCTGGGTCACAGATTCGAACCCCTTGCTTGCGCTCAAGGCGGGGGGATTGTTCCATGGTGTGCACCCTTGGTCTCCTTGTGCTGTGCAGTGCAGTGCTCAGGTTCGTGACATGGCTCAACCACCCCCATGAAGTCATTAACTTTGGCAATTGTATTAGGCATTAACAGGTCGATCTTTTGGTGAAACGGCAACTATATGTGCAACAACCCTACCACCGCCACCTCACTCATCATTCCCAGGCTCATCTCCACTATTTTTCATTCAAAACTCAAGCTTTTTCCTCATTTCATTCATCTTTAAAGCTTCCTCTTTGTCTTTCAGCTAATGGGAGTACCATTCAGTATCATCAGTAAGTCTTCCTTAGCTTAAGCTGTCTCCAACAAGACATTTGGAATGCTACTGAGATTGAAAATTCTCCATCTGCATTGGCCATTATCAAGCACAGCATTGAATCTGCGTGGCTTGCCAACACTGGTTAATAAAAGAAACATGGACTTCTGTTCAAGGTACTTTCTTGAGCAATTTTACTATTTTTGTAATGGGATAAAATTGTGTTTGAGTGGATGATGGGGCAGGGTACAAGCTTGATGATTAGGCAGCCATGGATACTACCCAGTAAAGCTTCTTCCTCACTGAAGAAAATTTGCACGACCCCATTCATGGGGAATTGATGATTGTCAAACAAAAGCTGGATGTTGTCAGCCAGATTCTCCCAGATTCTCAATGACTTGCAAAATTTCAGTCATGATCAAAAGCCTATAATGCAGGAGGGGAACCCCACTTGACGGAGTCCCTATCCTGTCTGCTCTTAGGAAAATTCAAAACTCCTAATAAAACATTCAAAGGAAAACAGTGTTGGCTGATGTGTCTACTGAGGAGAAACCTGTGAGAGTATGAGAAATTAAAAAAGAATTATGCTGCAGAAATTTCATATGCTGGAGTCCCCTTAACTCCTTTCCAATGTGGATGCAAAAAGCATAGAAAATCTTCACCAGAATTTTTCTTGCAGAAGAAACTAAAAACGTTAAAAACTGTTCGGCTCTTTAATGGAGGGTAGAATGCAATCAGAGAGCAACCCAAGAGCAGATCATGAAATGGGCACCTCCACAGCTGGAGGGCACATCTGGCTTAGCAGCTAAACCACGCTTGATTTCTCATGTTTCAGTTTTTGGTTTTCTTGTTAGAAATATGTATAGTTGTTGGAATATCTAGCTAGCAAAGGACTGCATGTCCACATTTCCATTGCAATACACACATGCTTTTCCTTTTAAATCCTTGCACATGGCAAGATTAAAACTATGTGGTACTTTAATTGCCAGACCTTTGTTTGAATTAAGTAGGTTTCTGTTATGATTTTTTGATTGTTTTTCCTTTTGTGGAAAAATGATTTTAGAGGTAGGGGACCCATTGACAACTCTATTTCATCTATTCAAAAAAAAAGACAATGGCGACTTCAAGGATGTAACAAAAGCATCACCTACTCTGTCTTGGGACCCTTCAACCTTTGCAGGGAGCAGATTTTATGTATTTCAGATTTAAATCAGCATGTAGGCTTACTTGACTTAAATAGACAATTATAATTGTTGATAGAAAAAAAGGAAACAAATGGATATAAAATTGCTTACAGTGCACCCGCAATTGCATTGCCAAGGAAGAAACACAAGCCAATGCTTACACCAACCTCAGGACCCAGTGCTCTACCAATGAGGTAATATGGTCCACCGCCCTGAATTATAAAGAAGAATACGAAAACTTCAATAGAGAATAAACAGTAAAAAAAATTGATATTAAATGACTTGAATGCAGTATTGTGAATCACTGTTGTCAGCATCGTCCAATACAAAAATCACACACAAACAAGGTTGATATATTCAATGTCATTTAGAGCACACACAAATACACAACATTGACTAAATTGAAAATTCAATGACTTGCACCATATTGTCCTAGTGATGAACTTCAGTATAAACCTGATATAAATCAATAACAAATTCCCAATAGGCCCAATGTGCTAAAAGTGGAATTGCAAGGACACAGGTATAAATATGGCTATTTTTCAACACCCCCTCATATGGATATGGCTGGATACAGAAATAATATATAAGCTATAAGAGAAGAATTTCATTACTTGGAAGTTGAAAAGTAATATAAACTCATTAATGCTATTCCAAAATGTCTATATCTATAAATATATTTTCATCAACGAAATAAATACATCAATAGAATCACATGTTATCATAAATAATTTAATTATAAATTGAATTAGAATCTAACCAGTTATATTCTCTATATTTCACAAAATTAAGCATAAAAACCAACTAAATTAAACTTCAAATTTTAATCTAACTTGAAAGAAAAATATAATAAAATAGAGAATGTACAATAAAAATATATTATTAATAATTTCTAATGTTAAAATATAATTTATTGTATTAAAATATAATTTATTATTTTATACCTAAATATTATCATTTTATTACTGATAAATATTAACCTTATTATATTTAAATTTTAAACACTAATAAAAATACTAAATACATGTAAAAATCAAATTAATAATAAATGATGGTAAAATTATTGTATAAATTAAAAATAATTATTAAACTTACTAGTAATATAATAAATAATAAATATAGAGAAGAAACAAAATTAATTTTAAATAAGATTCAAATTAGTGAAAAATAAACATATTAGTAATTAACATAGTTTAATATAAATATTAAATAATTATATACTTAATAAATTTATAAAACTCATATATTTGTTTTTGATAAAGGAAAAAACAGATTTTGAAGGGACCTGGAACCCTTTAACAAAAAGAGCAAGGCTGCAGAAAAGGCAGCATGCAGCCAACGAAAAAGACCAGCTCCAAAACAAGACTATTCAAGATTTACATTTTACACTTTTCTTGTGGGAGCGGAGAATCATATCGAAAGAAGGCTTAGAGGATTTGTCTTTTTTTCCTTTAACTGTGATCCAACCTTCTTCCACTTGCGCCGCCTTACCATGCCAAACTAGCTCGCTACTTTCATAAAGATGAAAGCCAGCAGCCAGATTAATTGGAGATTCATCTTGATTCCTTTGCACAGAAAAAGATTTTTCTGAAGAACCACCAGAAAGGGAAGCCGAAGCACATTCACCTGAAATGGCAGTCTTAGACTCAATAGGGGTTGCCCTAGCGACCCCGCCATTTGAGACGACCAGAGGGGGTGTCCCAAGATCCAGTGATTCAGAAGCAACCACCTCTGAAAAACTCTTATTCTAATCAACTTTCTTCTCAACCGTATAATGTTGTTGAGAGGCACCTTTCCACCAAGTAGCTGTCTTTGTTTTTTTCTCCAATCCGCAATGTGCAGCAGCATGTCCAGTATTGAAGCATCGTCGACACCGGAAGGGTATCCCTTCATAATCTAAAGATTGGACCCAAGAGCCTTTAGAAGATTTAAGTAGTACCTCAACAGGCAGCCCTTTTGAAACATTTATTTCAACCAAAATGCGAGCATAGGTGGAATGAAGAATGTCAGAAGATTCATCATCCACCATCAAAAAATCACCAAGGGCATCACCCACTTCCTCCAGAAGAGAGTCATGCCAAAGGTGAAGGGGGAGATTGGGCAATCTAACCCAAATCGGGAATTTGTTAAAAGTTTCAGAAACAGGGTTGAAATCAAAGTGCCAAGGTTTGATCATCAGCAAATATTTATCTTCCCAGCTAAGAAAAAATTCACACAAGATTACATTTCTGTCTTGAGCATTGTCAAATTTTGCAGCAAAAAATCCCTTAGCCAAGGGATAAATGTGAACTTTACCCGAAATTAAAGGCTCCCATTCACTAGAGATCCAGGAATGCAGTTGAGGGAGGTTAGGCCAAAAACCTTTGAACCAGCAGATCACCCCACAAAGGGAAAGGTCAGCAGCAACCTCCTCAATTTCATCTACTGTTTCATCTTTCAACTTCACTGAAATAGCATTACTGAATGGGATAAATTCGCCAAAAGACCCATGCTTGGGACCTGCAAATTCTTGGCTTTGGCCGAAGAGCCAACCCCCAAAGCTTTCCTTCCGCCAGACACCATAGACACAGGGCCAACGCTGCCCTGACCACCTCCAATGGCTGTTCCAGACGCCTGCAAACCGGCCGCAGAAACACCGTTGACCAACACAGACGAGGGGAAGCCGACAAACTTCGCCGCCGCCGGCCCAACCAACGACGCCGCCGCCACCAAACCAGCAGCCACCTTAGGGTTATCGCGTCCATCCTCATTCGCAGCCCGCACAGAAGTTTCAAAACTCATATATTTGTTAATAGTACTTGGGGTTTACAATATTTACTATTTAACCATAGCATGGAAACGCCCATGACTTTCCAAATGCCTTTGGTAGTTTGGCAATGATTCCAATGACAGATAAGTTCTTCAATGACAACCCTTTAATATGAGATGCCACAAATCTGTTAAAATACACACCCAACTTGGCACTGCAAATTTCCCCAAACAAGTAATTTGAGATCCAACTTAGCAATATTATTTCCTAGTCAAGATGGAACATGCAACGAGGACATATTAAGCATTGAACCCATAAAAGGGGCTCCTAGCTAACTTCACTATTCATTTTGTTCCCAACAGATAATGAGAACCTTTTTCTAAATTTATTTCGGGTACATCTCAATTAAGAAGTGTGTCATATATACACGTACCAGACGCGGCTAATATTCTACAGTAGTTTTGGGTACAGACAAATATGGTGCACAACCCATATCTAGGTACCTATACCTGGTGCGCATACCGAGGGGAATCAATAGTCATCCTTCAACTCTGGTTAAAAGCACAAATTCATGCATCAAGATTCTCTTAATTATATTCACGTATAGATCAATCTTTGATGAGACCACAAATTCCTTGCATCTAGCTACACTACAGATTTTGGATAATACACAATGTCAATAGCCACATCCTTGTCTAAAACAACATTCCAATACAAGTTTTGCAAAAATCATGAGAAAATATGTAATCAGACATTTCTAGTAAAAGGTCCACACGACCAATTATGGTAATGCAACATTCCATTCATGCACTAACATAAGCCTTTCAAGAGAAATATCAAGGATGGCGTTGGAACACTGTTTTCAGTCCTGCAACCTACAAGAGGCCGCGGTCTGCATGTCCCAGGGGCTTTTTGCATGCATTCAAGGTGATCAAATCGGGGTTTGTGCAGGGTTCCAAGTGTGGGGGGGTGTTCTTTGTGCTAAAGGGATCGAATTGGGGGTTTTTTCTTTGTCGCAGGGGTGGGGTGTTGGTTATTCTGGGAGGTGGGATTTCTTTTCACCCTTATTTTTCCTGCTTGTTTCTTCAGTTGTGATTCTTTATTCTCTTGGCTTCTTCGGTATAGCATTGGTTGCTTGGGTGTAAGCTTTCGTTTTCTTGGGGATGGCAAGGCTTGCATCTCCTAGCAAGTCAAATTTTGCATTGTCTCCACCTAGTGAAAGATCATTTCCTTCAAACTTGGCTAACCTTGGTGAGGGTCCATCAAGGAATGGTGGTTTTTGTCTACAAAAGGTGAATGGGTGTTTGGAAAGGTCGCAAGAACGCCTGGTATTGGTTATCCAACTTGAATCCGTAGCTAAAGATATGGAATATTACAGCAATCATGTGCTGATTTGCATGTTTATGGGGATGTAGGTAAAGCTTCCATTTCTCGATTTGTGGAATCGCAAGACCTAGAACCCTAAAGGTGATTTTGATATAATGTTGGCGGCCAACAATTTCTTTATGGTGGATTTCTCCTGTGTAGCTGATAGGAATCGGGCTTTTGAAGGCAGGGCCTATTTCTACAATCAGGTGGGCCTATTCATCAAACCTTGGCATGTGGACTTTAACTCTATAGAGGAGCTCCTTTCTAGGGTCCCAGTTTGGGTGTGTCTTCCTCAATTGCCTCTGGAATGTTGGCAAAGCGATATATTACAAATGATTGCTCTTTTGCTTGGTAAACCTATTGGTCCTTCTCAACAAACTCTAACTAAAAGAGTGCTTTCCTTTACTCAAGTGTGCGTTGAGATTAATTTGAAGAATCTGCTACCAGATTCGGTTGAAATGAGCATTGGTGTTGCTTCTTGGACCTAACATTTGGATTATGAAGCATTGCCTTTTCAATGTTGCTTATGTCATGCAAATGGGCACCTTCATCGGAAGTGTCCCAAAGCTATTACTGTTGAGGGTTTGGGTAGGGCTCCTTCTCAATTTGCTTTGAAGGTGGACAAAGGTAAGGCTCCCATGCAGGGGGTTGTGGTGGATAAGGGAGGTTTTGAGCCAGTTAAGCCTCGCAATAGAAGTAGAGGTCAAAAGAGGACCCTCAACGATAGGCAGGATGAGGAAACTTTTAACAAGTTTGATGCCTTGGAGGACATGGTTCAAGAGGAAGGTGTCCCCATTGACATGCAAGTGGTTGATGTCTCTACAACTGAAAAGCACCTTGGGAATCAACCAATTGATATCTGCATCCTGGCTCCGGTGAGGGGTCAATCGGCTCAGATGGACACGAATCTCCCTCCCCTAGCTCCTGTGCCTGGGGAAATCAGTACAATGCCAGAGGTTATTATGGAGTATGTTATCCCTACTTTTGAACTCTTAATTGAGAAAGGTGTCGAGGATTCAAGTAAAAGCAAGTCATCTTCTCCTGTTTTGGGCTTGCAGCAAAAAACCCCTATGAAAGGGGTGTCGGAGAAGCCCCTTAAAGCAGGTATAAAGAAGGATCAAGAAAAGATAAAGTTAATTGGTGAGACGTTGGTGGAGTCTTGTTCTATGAGGACTATTGATTCTCACTTCTCCCAAGCTCAGTGATGATTGTGCTATCTTGGAAGACAAAAGGCTATTCATGAGTTGATTTCGTGTTCACTCTCCTGATATGGTTTTTCTCCAAGGGACTAAGTTGTCTATTGAAAGTATGTTGAATTTGGCTTCTAAGATCTAGGGTAGAGGTCAGTGCCAATGTGTGGGGGCGCAGGGCAACTCTGGGGGTCTTGCTTGTTTATGGGACCCACATAGAGTTTTGCCTATTTGGTGGCTCTCCTACAGGTACTCCATTTCTCGTGTTGCTTCGAGTCTGGAGTCAGGCAAGAGAATCCTTCTCTATTAACATATATGCTCCTACTAATTTCCTTGGCAAGACGCATTTGTGGTCTCATGTTAGATACCTGCGTTCTTTGGATCCTTTTCTTCCTTGGATCCTGGCAAGTGATTTTAATGATGTCTCCTCGTTGGAGGAGAAAAGGGGTGGTACGGCCCATCCGGACTCATACTCGGATCTCCTTAGGGCTATGTGGCCCTATTGAACTTGGTGGATATCAAAACCCTGAATGGCATGTTCACCTGGAATAATACGAGGACTAGAGATGCTGCCATTTTAGAAAGGTTGAATAGGTTCCTTTTGTCCAGCTTTTGGGTTGGTGACAGATGGATGACTAGCTTCGAGATTTTGGATTGACGGGGTCTAATCATTGGCCGATCAAACTCTCTGCTTGTTTGTCTAGACACTCTAAAAAGCAATCGTTTAGATTTCAACTCGTGGCTCTGGGATGCGTCTCTTCAAGATCTTGTTCCTGGTTGGTGGAGTTCTGGGAGGCCGGATTTTGGCACCGCTATGTACTCCTTTGCCAAGAGGTTACAATATATCAAGTATATGTTGAAACGTTGGAATAGACACCATTTTGGAAATGTTTTTCAGGCTAAAAGGGCAGCTCAGGAGCACTTGGATTCCATTACTCGACAAATCCGAGCTCAAGGGCTTTCTAAGGAATTAAGTATATTGGAAGCTACAGTGGTGAAGGATGTGGAGGAATGGGAGCTTCGTGAGGAAATTTTCTAGAAGCACAGGTCCTGCATTGATTGGCTTCAGGAAGGAGACAGGAATACTTCATTTTTTCACTTTGATTAAAGACAGAAGGCAGGGTAATATCATCTCTTCTCTTAGGTCCCCGGAGGGGGATTAGCTTTATTCCTCTATTGAGATCTTGAAAGAGTCTATTTGGTTTTTTTTCTACTTTTTTTTACCAAAGATTCCCCCACTGCCAATGTGGATGAGGCTTCAATCCTTTCCTACATCCCTCCTTTGGTGATTGGTGAAATGAATGATTCTATTCTCAAATTGATCTCCTTGACGGAGCTAGAAGATATTGTGTTTCAGATGAAGAAAGGAAAAGCTCCTGGTTCTAATGGGTTTCCGATTGAGTTCTTCCAGGAGTTTTGGGAGGTTATTAAGCTTGACCTGCTTGAGGTTGTCCAAGAGTCACAAAAGAATAAAGAAATGCTAAGAGCCATGAATGCCACTTTTTTGGCTCTTATCCCTAAGCGGGAGGGCGCCAATTCTTTGGATCTTTTAGACCTATTGCCCTTTGTAATGTGGTGTATAAAGTAATTACTAAGTTGAATGCGAAACGCCTAAAGTTGTGGTTAGACAAGTTGATTTTTGAGGAGCAGTGGGGATTTGTGGTTGGCTAGCAAATTCCTGATGGTGGTGTTATTGTGGTTGGAACTGTGCATTCCATGGCCTCCTCCAGAGAGAAGGCTATGTTTATTAAGCTGGACATGACCAAAGCCTATGATCTTGTCAAATGGAATTTTCTATCCAAGATTCTAGGGGCTTTTGGATTTGGTAGTGCCTAGATTGAGTGGGTTATGAGTTGTGTCACTTCGTCCTCCTTCTCCGTGCTTGTCAATGGGGAGCCTTTTGTGTTGTTTGGGGCATCCAGGGGCCTACGGAAAGGGGATCCTTTATCCCCATATTTATTTATTTTGATGGCTGAGGGGCTTGAGAGATTTATTAAATTTCGTGTGGAGCTTGGTCTTATTCAGGGTAGGCATTGGAGCAATAATTTACCCCCCAATCCCATCTTCAGTTTGTGGATGATACGGCTCTGATGGGTTTGGCCAAGGTGGACGAAGCGGTCAATTTCAGGAAGGTCCTGGACTGCTATTTGGCTGCTTCGGGTCAGAGCATCAATGAAGGAAAGTCCTTTATTTATTTCTCTAACACTCAGCTTATTCAACAGAGAATTGCTAGGATTCTCAGGTTTCAGATTGGTTTGCTTCCCTTTGTCTATCTCGGCATTCCCCTTGCCATTTGCACTCTTCCAAGGTTGTTTTGGCAGTATGTTATTGAAAAGTTTCATAAAAAGGTCAGTCACTGGACTTGCAGGTGGCTTTCTACTACTGGTAGAGTGACTCTTTTGAAGTATGCGGTTCAAGCTCTCTCGATGTATAGGTGCTTTGTACTATCCTCCCCTACCAGTTTTACCAAAGAATTTGAGTCTTTGTTGTCAATTTCTCTGGTTTGGTAATATCCTCTCTAGAAAGTGGAGCCTAGTTAAGTGGGAAGATGTGTGTCGGCCGAAGCAGGAAGGTGGACTCGGGTTGCGTCGGGCTGATTTGAATGGACAAGTTTTGGCGGCTAAACTTTATTGGTGTTGCTGCTCTCAACAACAACAGACTTGGGCTAAGATCCTCACTTCAAAATATCTTGGGGGTGTGGCAAGTGAGGATATGCCTAGACACAGCCTTATGGGTAAAGGTTCTATGATTTGGGGTACCCTCAAAGGGGAGCCAAGCTGATTAAGCAAGGGTTGTTTTGGATTTGCAATTGAGGCTTGGATGCTCTCTTTTGGTTTGATTCTTGGGACGGGCACCCTCCTATTATGTCATCACACCCTCACTTGCAAGATTTATGTAAGACTTTTCTAGAGGCTACTGGATGGAGTCGTGTGGTGGATTTCAAAACCCCTCATGTTCTGGCTCAAACTACTATGTATAGGTGGAAGGACCTACATGAGTGGCCTCCCAAGGGATCGATGGAGGATCGTCAAGAGTTGGCCTGCGTATTGGTTGGTAGGGTTTGCAATTCTCTTCTAGAGAAGGATGTTCTAGTCTAGGGTCTTGACTAGAAAGGAAAATTCTCGATTGCCTCGAGTTATCAAGTGTTGGATAAACAGACTTTTGGGTGTACGGGGATTCCCTGGTGGAAGCAGTTTTAGAATAAATTCTTTTGGCCCAAAAGCAATTTCTTCTCTTGGCTGGTGATTTATAATAGATGCCTAACCTGGGAGAATCTTTGGAAGCACAGTTTTGGAAGCACGGTTTTCAAGGCCCTTCTATGTGCATCTTGTGCTCCAATAGTGATGAGAACACTTCTCATCTCTTTTTCCAGTGCTCTTTTGTTAGGGTGATTTGGCATTTCTGGTAGACAATTTGGAATCAATTGTGTAGGTATGCCTCTTCTTTGGATGATTTTTGGATCAGGTTGGGGAGCTCTCCAGCTAAGACTTCTTTCCTCCACATAGCTTGGACAATTGGTCCCAGCTTAATTATCTGGCATATCTGGTTGGAGCGTAATCATAGGATTTTTCTGGATAAGAAGCTTCAATGCGACAAGTTTGGCTGAGAATTTTGGGGGTCCTTCAAGAGACTTTGGTGGCTAAGTGTGATCTTTCGGTCCCTGTGGATTCTGGTTATATGGGAATGGTTCGGATCTTGGGGCTTTCAGTTTGCAACAGGGGTGGGCCTTGGTCTTGTCTAGACCAGAATGTTAGAGGAAAGATTCTAATAAATGGTCATTGGATGCCACCTCCTCCTCTTGGAGTGCTGAAGATTAATATTGATGGGTCTTCTACAGGCAATCCTGGTCATGTTGGGGTCAATGGTATAGGCAAGGATAGTTTTGGAGTGGTTGAATTCTTCTCGGAGTATCGAGGTCAGCACTCTAACAATTTCATGGAGGCTTTGGCTATTCTCTTGGCTTTGAAAAGGGCTTGTGCCCTTAGATGTAGAAGGATAATTTGTGAATATGATTCTCAGATTGTGATTGACTTGCTGAACAAGCGTCAATTAGAAGATGTGAATTGGAAATTGGTTATGGTGGTTAGACATATCATCTCTCTTGGTGGAGTCCTAGATTCTATCACCTTTTTCCATATCCCTCCGAAGTGGAATAAGGTGGCCGATGGCTTGGCTAAATGGGCGTCTGAGCAAATGGGAACTTGGAATGTGGAAGACTGGGGTGGTCTTCCTAAGGACCTTTCTCAGGAGCTGGAGGATCTGCTTATGGAGGATATGAGACATTTCTTGGGAGTGGCTTGATGGCTTTGTTGTTGATCTTGCCCCCCTAGTGGGTTGGTTGTAACTTTTTTGTGTACTAAGTTCTTAAATCAATAAAACCTTTACCCTCTTTTATTAAAAAAAAAGGTCCACACAACCCAAACACAAGATTAATGCATATAATGGCTACTGTTAGATGGGCTGAAAAAGGAACCCTAAGGCCGGTTCTCTAAGTTGCATTAGTAACCACTAAGCAGCAACCTTGTTCCACAAGTTAGAAAATCTAGTTTCATGAGCATTATTTGCTTGCATTTCCTGTGTGTTTTGACATGCACTTTATCCACTTAAGAACCTTTTCACTGAAGAAAGCATTCCAAGGCAGTCATTTCATGTAGGACGCTTGTATTGGAAATGTTCCATTTGATTTAGTTAATCCTTCTTACCTAAGTTTTTAGGAATGTCGAGACCAACTTATTTACAGCTTCTAATATCAATTTTTATAAGGTATAAGGTAACTAGGCCTTGAAAAAAGAAATCCTCAAATGACCTTAAATGGTCCAAATAATCATTGTTGGAGCTTTGAGTAGAGAAAGTTAGCATCTCTAACTTTCACATGTAGGATATGCAGCTTGTCACACTGAAATTTATTTGAAACTTTTAAATCTAAATATTCTTGCTATTTGTCAACATGCTTTTTGTAATTTTCATGTGGCTGTGTGAATATTTTGTCTCTGCTTAATTAGATATTCTGATTTATTTCCATGGTACAACCCAATTTGGAAGATGCAAGCAGACCGTCCACACAAAGGGTATTTGCAGTAGGAGAAATTTATTAAAGTGAATGTCATGTTTCCGTGATCAATTTTGTTTTAAACAACTACTGAAATATCTTTGATAATTGGATTAGCATGATTAAATTACCGATTAGATTTTTGGACAGAAGGCTGTGTTAGCACTTATGTTAGCATCGTACTATTGTAATGGTCATGGTCATTTAGTAGATTTAGATAGTCATAGGTACTTTGTGTACTTATAATAACAGAGTCACTTTAATGTAATAATAAAACTTAAGGTACACTTAAGTTATTTTAGGGATTAATTTTTAGGTTTATAATGTATTTCTAAAAAGAGATGTTTGCTCTCTTTATTTTATTATAAATCAAGTATTTCTCTTTCTAAATTTTTTCTTCAGCATTCACAGTTTCTACTTTCTTTGTGTGTTCAATTTTTGGAATATGGTATCATAGTTGCCAGGGAACTCCATTATAGATACATCTTTGTCAATTTACCCACAATTTCTACTGACTAAATTTATATATAATATAGCCATCTCCTTATTCATTTACTCGTGTATCCTAATTTTATTGGCATCCCCATCCTCATACTATCACCAATACACCTACGAATCCCAATAACCATGTTGATGGTATCAAAGCCATGGTGAGGGGAAGTCGAATACAGAGCACGTGAAAGCCTAGCAAATGTGATGATCAATGACAACCAAAGAACTACTTCTTGATACATACCAAGAAACAGAAAGGACTTTTGATACAGAAAAGGTTTTTTTTTTTGTTTTTCTGCCACACAAGTGAAGCAAGGAGCCAATCATACAAACTGCTATAGTAAACCATATGGACTCCTGCAGTGAATTTTTTTTTAGCGGAAAATCTCTTTTTCCTTTAGATTGCTGTTTCAAGGAGGAGCAAATTTGTGTTTTGCTGTTAAAAACTTAAAACTCTATTTAAGTAGCACATAAAATGAAATTTTTTCTTATAAAAGTGGCTAGTCTGTCTTAACATTATGCTGGAGGGTAATTATAAATTTTCAGGGAAAAAACATAATTCCTAAAAACAGAGGATGCTGATTATTGTTTTAGTATAGGTGCTTGGATCAGCATGTCTTGGGCAATGAACCCCGCCCTACAACAGCAAGAAAATATTAGGACAAGTTTGATATTGTAATGGAGAAACCATGATATTGATCAAGCTCTCTATGATGAATAAAACACTCCCAGAAACAAAAAGGGCAAAGGGCTAGGTATTATGTTGATTAGTGATGTCTGCAGAACTACTTCTTGATACACACCAAGAAACTGAAAAGGCTTTTGAACTAGAAAAGGTTTTATTTTTTAGGGTTTTGTCGCTGCACACATGAAGCAAAGATGCAATTATGCAAACCTATACAAACTGCTATAGTGAATCATTTAAACCAGTACCACCATAGTGAATCATACAGACTGCTGCAATGAATTTTTTGAGGGAATCTCTGTGTCTTTTTAGATCACTGTTTGAGGGAGGATAAGATTTGATTTTGCCTTTAAAAACCTAGAACCCTATTTCAGCAACAGATAGACTGAAATTTTCTTATAAAAAACGGCTAGTTTTCTAGGAACATAACGCGGGGGGGTAACCAAAAGTCTTCTAGGAAGAATTACAATACCTAGAAACAAAAAATGTTGATACATTTAAGTGCAAGTGCTTGGATCAACATGTCTTGGGGAATGAACCCTGCCCTACAACAAGAAGAAATGATCAAGACAAGATTGAGGTGTAGAATGGAGAAGTTTATGATACTGATCAAGCTATTTGTGACTAATAAAATGGTCCCTAAAGTGCAAACTAAAGGTTATGTTGCATATATTTGGCAAAACTTGAAGGATTTTCCTGAACTTTTGATAAAGGTAGAGCCTTCTTCCTTAAAAATTTGTTGTTCTCAATCAAAATGGATGAAAATGACTCTTTGTAAGACTATTTATTAAAGATTAAAGATCTAAGAAAACAGTTGAAAGCCAAAGGGCGAACAATGGGAAAAGAATATAATGGTGATCATCACTTTAAAAACATAAAATTTGATGACTTGAGCACTAATCTTTCGGAACAAGATAGATGGAAAAACCAACTTAGCAGTAGTAACGCAATGAGGGTTCAGAGATGGCTTCGACAACCAATTTCAAGGGCAACGACAAACAAACAGGGCAGCAACAAAAGAGATGACACAAGTAATCAACTGTCTTTTAAATGTTACTATTGTGGAAAGCCAGGCCATAAGAAAAAGTTTTGCAAGAAATAGTTGTAGATCAGAAAAATAATGATGGGCCTAAGAAACAGGGCAATATTGTAAAACGTCAAGATGATGAGGATCTATTTGTTTTTATAGCTAGGAATAAATCAGATAGTTTGAAAAAATGCTTGGTATTATTCGTGCTCAAAGTTGTAGGCTTCCCAAAACACCTAAAGCCAATTCTTTTCCTAAACGCTAAAGGTGTCAAACTTAGAGTGAAAGAACTCAAACTTATGATTAGGTAAAGCAACTATAGACCAATTTACTAATGTGGGTATGACTTTCTTCAACATTAGGCTCTACCAGGCCAAGGGGGGCTTCCTTGAGGCATTGGACTAGATGTTACTATAAGAACTGAATATGAACCTTGAAACAAACCATACCCAATGCATAGTATGCTCCTATATGTCTGTCACTAAGTGCCTATATGTTAGTTTGACAATACATGCTTTGCACCTTTGTAAAGCAAATAGCAACCATGTAATGTGTCTAAGAATGTGGGTATGATAACCCTTAATGTTCTTGTGCGCGCCTAGACATGAAAGTGAATAAAACCGAATCAACACAATATGAAGTGAAGTTTATAATCTAATTGTTTTGAATGTGTTGATGTGATGGGAGGTTGAGCATGAAGCAGACAGGTGTGTTATGTCTAGATGGCATCCTATATGGTAAAAGCAAAGAGCTTCAGTTGAGTGGCTATTCTATTCAGACTCTGTTGTCCAACATTAGGCTATGTGTTCAATTTTAGAACAAGAGCAATACCTTGTGTCAGCAACATACAACATGAAGCATTTTTTTCCTCTATTGAAGCAAAGTACCATGCAGCAATAAAAGGGGCTTGTGTAGCTGTTTGGCTTAGAAGACTACTTGTAAATTTACAAGTTGATCAAACTAAGCTGACAATGCTTTTTTATAACAAGTTCTTCAGCTAGCAAAGAATCTTGTATTTCATAAATGCACCAAACATGTCGATGTACATTGCCATTTCATTTGACAATTGCTAGATGTCCGAAAATAGAGTAGTGGAGCTGTAATGTTGTCCTATCAAGACCACACTGTAGATATTCTCACCAAGTTTTTCAATCCAAATAAGTTTATCAGATTTAGAGATAATCATGGCATATTTCCAAGAATGACCATTACGAGAGGATGTTAGCGCTATATGTTATGTTAGTGTCATATTATTATAATGGTCATTTTTGTAGGTTTAGATAGTAATACATACTTTATGTACTTTTTATAATACAGTCACCTTTATAATGTAATAATATAATTTAAGGTATACTTAAGTTATTTTCGGGTTTAGTTTTTAGGTTTATGATGTTTTCCTATAGAGAGATGTTTACTCTCTCTAGTTTACTATCAATCAAGTATTTCTCTTTCTAATTTTTCTCTTCAAAATTTCTTTATGTGTTCAGTTCTCATAAAAGGCAAAGCTCTCTTGCAACCAACCTTTCCAACATCTTTTCCATGGCTTGAGAACACTTGTTCTCTATGGTATCCATTCACTCAAAGAAGCTATAACCCACACACATGAATCATACCCTATATATTTTCAGCTCCTCCTGACATCAACAAGGATCCAAATGACTCTTTGTTTTGAAATGCTGTACCTCTTTCTGCAGCCATGTGTCCTCCTCTTGGAGTAAGTCTTCATGTTATTCCCATTGTGTTCTGTTTTCTTATCAGATTTACCTATGATTGATTTATCCCAGCCCTTCACAAGATGTAGATCCCCTGCAAGTGTACAACATCATCCATACCATGATGCCCCCAAGTGGCAAGTAGTTTGTTTTCTGCCCATGAGTTTTTCATCAGAAGATTTGAATATAAATATATGAACCATCATATCATTAGAAAGACATATTTTCCACAAGAATTCCATATCAAAATCACTTTCAAGTAATGTGCCCTCCTTAATCTATACCTGATGCTCTACTCCCTCTTCAATGGTCACTCATAATCCCAGGGCCTTTCCTTACATTCTGAAGCTACTTACTATTCATTAGATGGGAATTTGATCATTTTTCCAATACACAAATTATGAGTTGTAACAGTTACTACGATTTTATACTGCTTCTCACAATTACATTGGATGCATATGACGTCCCAACTGTTAGAAAGCCTTTAGACCTTTTCATCACTGTAAATTTACATTCTCCTTAATCTGATCATTAATCCCATTTTCATATGTGATTTCTTAAGTTTGATCTGTGGAATGAAATAAAAATCTTGACAACAATTGTGCCCCTGATAATTACAATCACTGAGACTTCAGCCTAAAACTTATGGATGGAAAAGGATTTTTATTTTTTTAAATAAAAATTAAGACAATGAATAGTAATGATCAGCTAACATATAGAAGCATCATGATAATATGAATAATTTTTTCCATTATTTTAGTTATCTTTTTTAAAGAAATTCCTCATTTGTCCTTTGTAAAAATTAGAATTTCAAATATGTTTCCTCTATATTAACAGCTAATCTCACGTCAAATTACCAATATGAAATGAGATTTTTTGAACCCAAGGCTTAAGCATAGAGACATTATCAGCCTACTCTAAGTGAAAAATTTATAGAATTTCATTGAACCCATGCACCTTTCTAGTCTCTAGAATTCTAGAACATAACTTTTTTAAATTCACACATGACCAGATTGCACTTAACCTACCTTCATGGCTCCATTAGTTGCTATTGCACTTAATGATATTCCAGTTAAAAAAGTGCACAGGCAACACATGGATACAAGAATAAGGCTTCCTCCGATGCCTGCAATACCAATAATCCTGCAGAAATAATCTCTCTGGCATCAGCAACAGAATCCTCCCAACAAATAAATTTTAAAGCAATAATCTCTTGGAAAATGAAGGCATACTAAATGATCCATGCAGAAATTTCAGTATAAATATTCTTTCATCAAATTACAAATGTATCGGCATTTGATTTATCTAAATTTTTCCTATATTAAGTTTTACATGCCCTGTACAGATAGGGTAGCAATACCTGCTCTATCCATTGTATGCAACAAAAGACAGATGATAAGCTATACAAAACCTGATTCCCAACCCCTTTCATAATCTATCTGGCAAATTAATAAGTGGCTCAATGCTGTCAATTTTATGGCAGAAAATCTTTTACAATAATCCTGAGTTGTAGAAACTAGCACTTCATAGTCTACAAGTGACTGCTTGTACTTTTTCATAGCCAATAACTACTTTCTCTATCCAGATTTTTCAGGACAGACCATTCCTGAACCTACCTTTTTTCTAATGCATTCTTATGTTTTCACTTATAGATTTTAAATTTTTACTTTTGGTACGTACTCTTGGCTAAAGTAGATAATCTGTGAATGATTACTTATTGAGAAAACTCTCTTTATAATCATGGCAATATTGATGCATATATGCAATCATAAGCCCTAGCCCCTTTCCTAGGGAAAAATCAAGCATGATCATACCATAGGAATGGCAGTGATGGGTGTTGTGCGTGAACTCGTGATTAATAGATGGATGTTTCTATTGTAACAGCCCAGGATAAGAAATTGTTTGATCATGCTGAGCGTACCTTCCTCCTTATTGGTGATAGGCCCAGTTTATGTCACAGGCATCCTTACAATGATGGAAGTATGGTAATCCAAGAGTGGGAGGCAAGTATGCCTGATATATCATTGTTTTGGGGTCTTTTTTACACATCATCTTCTTCCAATGAGTCGCATTTTTCTTACATTTGTTCTGATATACATCTCCCACAATTTTCTGTATCAGTAGTTCTTTTTTGTGAGTCAGCACTAAGGGGATAAATAGAGGGTAGCCTAAATTGGGACTTCTATTTAAAGGACTTTTGAGGGTGAAAGTAAAGCCATCTTATATTGATGAGGTGCATGGAGCCAATATGAGCCACTCACAAATGGAGGTATGAATAACTGTCTACTGATACTAACAATTGGAGTTACACTCTTATGGAAAATTTGGTGATGTTCACAATGACTTTCCTAAAAGTGTGAGTTATATAGAAACCATCACATATTGTAGCATGATCACTGCAAGCCCTTGGTGCCAGGGTTACACTAGTGTGGATTATTATATTGTTTATCAAAGCCAACTTATTGCAATGCTTGTTGCTTTCAATACTAGTAATCGCCCTCTGCTTATATGCTGCCCCACCTTTTGTGTAGATATTTTACATTATGAATTTGATAATATTTATTTGCTAGCTTCCAAGCCCTGAAAATAACACCACATTCCTGGTATTGGCATGGAAATAAGCTGATGGTGAATATCTCCATCCAGTTAACCACAATGTGGTCATTCTTCCATACCCGAGAAAAAATTTCACAATTCTTCCAGGGTGAGAATTGATAGCATAAAATTGATTGGGATGCTTATGTATTATCAACTTTTCAGGTTTCCAATGCTTCAATTCTATTATGCAGAGAAATTTAAAATCTAATGAGATCCAAAGATTTTATGCACACTGATAAATAAAAGAACTACTTACCAAGTAAAACGAATATAGAATATAATTCCTAAAATGTTTTGCAGACATGGTACAAAAACCCCCATGAGCGTCCCTAGTTTAACATCTCTTTCCTGCATGTAGAAAATATTTTAGTTAGATTCAAAACATCTAAATCAGCTAAAATATTCTACAAAACTACTTCTACTGATAGTCTATACAGGTTAGCTTGTATGTTGATTAAAGTGGAAAAGAAATTGGTTGCCGATACAAACTGGACTGGAATATGCTTATTGGAATCATAAATTTCTAAATCATGTTAGATAGGACACGATGCCCATTTTGGATTGTAACTAGCTCCCTCTATAATCATATAATTGGCCAGAATAGAATATCAGGAAAAACCCTGGGAACAAAATCTTCTAGCCAGCTATATTCACAAGAAATGAGAGACAAAATAAGATACATGCAAATCATTGGACACTAAGATGCTACCAAAATGGGCTATTTTATCCAATGCAGTAAATAAGGCTATGACATTGAACATGGCACCCTATCTTTGTTAGGAAAGGTGATGCAGGAGCATCTGGATCCACAAGCAATCTTGCATCAACCAAAAATATTTCCTTCCTTGTTTATAGTTTTGTTTGTTTTTGTTGGTTTTGGGTTGTGGCTTAAGAGATTTTCAAAAGCAATTTGGGTCAAATTAAAGACATCACCTTGTAGAGGAGCCTAATGGGTATCTGTAGATCAAATTTGGTGAGAATTGAACACAAATTGGTTAAATTATGGCTTTGTGGGTTTTTGGTTTCTTACTGATCTACGGACTTCTAGGTTGCTGCTAAACCTACCCTTATGTGGATGTTTGGTCTACTAACAATATTATGCAGATGTTTGGTCTGTTACTAACCTTTGCAAAGATATATTGTTGAACCGGCCCGTTTACAACCAGTTCCAATGTTTTTGCCTGCACATACAATACCGATGGCTTTTTCCCACCTTTGTGGGAACGTCGAGGTCATCTAGCTTGCAAGAATTCCACATCCATCTGAAGTATGCGGGTTTCTGATGGCCATCAAAATTTGTGGGTGAACTCCAGTGATCTGAACATTTCAAAATTTAGTCAATCGAGTCAAATGAACAATTTCAATGATGATGATGTCAGCACGATTTGGGATGAATGTAACTAAACTAGATAAGTGCACTAAGGTTCAATTCAGTAAGCAGAAAAGGACTACAATGATGTAATGATGACATCACTTGATAGAGTTGCAGAGTTTTGTTGGCCAACTACACATGCAGAATTTCTTGTTTGAAACAACTGTTTGCAGATATTTTGCTTGCTACTGCCTCTGCAAACTTTCGGCATGCTACCGCATTTGCGGACTTTCAACCTGCTACTGCATTTTTCATTCCTATAACGACTTCAGTTGCTACGACAGCCAGGATTTGACTTGATCCAACTTCCTAATCACCGATGGATAAAATGGAGATTGATAAATGCATGGAGGGATCTTTTATGAGTTTGGAGGAACGTGATTGAGATCAAATTGATCTGTTTTGTACTCCTGTATTGATTTTTTGTTGCCTAAAGATGATAAGAATTTGAATTTGTTGTTCTGTTATTTGTGAACATTTGTGTTGTTGATTATTGTGTTAGGCTACGTGATTGGGTTATCTGATAAGGTTTCAAAGTCATGGCCATAGTTGAAAAAATCGCCAAAAACGCGCCTGACTCGTGAGTAATCGCGTGGCAATCTGAGAGGCGAGTTAATCGCCTAAAAACTCGCAGCCGCGTCATACTAAAAACTCGCGGCGTGTCATATGCAAAAAAACGCGTGTAACATAGGAAAAACGCGGCACATAAACTGTTTATTATTTTTTGCCCTAATTTTTTTGGGCTTGGCACTGCCGACTGAAAAGGGCGTTCTATTTTTTTGTTTTCATCGCACGTTTAGCACAGCAGCAGGGAAAAAACAATTGGAGAAACGACGATGGCGGCATAGGGAGAAATCGAAGGAGGAGAAGAGGTCGACGGTGGTGGCGCAGGAAAAAATCGCAGGAGAGAAGACTAAAGAGGATGACACTGCCGGCGGCAAGAGAAGAGAAGATGACACAGAAGAACATAAGCCCAAAAAACGACGCAGGAGAAAAACGCAAGGGCACACAAAATCGACGGCTGCAACCAGGTAATTTTTCAATTTTTTTCATTCGATTTTCCCATTTGAAAACAAAAAAAAAACCTAAATTTTTTTAAAATATATAAGATTTTTTATTAATTTTTTATATAAATAAGATCAAAGACATTTAATTGTTTTTAATTTAATAATATTTGAAATTTTTTAATTTAATTGTTTTTTAAAACTTATAATTTAATATATTAAGTCATTAATTTATAATTTTTTAAGTTTATAATATATAACCTATCATTTTTAATTTGGTTTTTTTTTAACTTATAATTTAATATATTAATTTATAATTATTTAAGACTTTTTTTTTTTTTTTTAACGAGGGGAATCGGGTGTAGCACGGCCCCCCATATAACCCCCCACCGCCGGTAAACTTTTTTTACATGTAGAAGCGATCTTTGGCGGGACACACCAAGAGTACCAGGAGGCAGTCGAACCCATGGTGGTGAAACCTTTCTGAGGAAACACCTTAACCAAGCGAGCTAGGCCGGCACCCTTTAAATGTTTTTTATTCAAAGGTAGCTTTTGGGGAGCTATGAACCGGATACAACCATTCAACAATACCACCCCAATGGGGTTTGAACCTTGGTGGCAAGAACAACAATGCCACCTATAAACCATCACACCATGCCAATATCGGCAATTATTTAAGACTTTAAGTAATATAATTTTTAATAATTTAATTTAATATATTGAGTTATTAACTTATAATTTTGAATTTGATTTATTTTTAAAACTTATAAATTTATAATATAATATATTAACTTATATATGTAAAAGAAAATTGAAAACTTTTAATTTAATTTAATTTATTTTTAAAACTTAAAATTAAAAAATAATTCAAATATATTAATTTATAATTTTATATTATGATAAATTGATGAATAGTAGAAAAGAAAATAATAACAAAAATAAGGATATTCAAATTGCAAATTTTATTTCAATATCATTATTTTTGTTATTATTTTTTTTCTAGTATTCTTTATTATCAATTTATCATAACATAAATTAATACATTAAAATATTTCTATCATTTTTAATTTTAATATGTTTCAAAATTCAAATCTTTCAAATTTCAATCATTTTTAAATTTTAATATGTTTCATTTATTTTGTTTAACTTCACTTTTTATCTCTTAACGTTTATCTTGTCTCTCTTCTGCTAGGTGTTTTACTAATGGCTTCTACAAGTAAAAAGAGTGGTGGCAAACCAAGAGATCCTTTCTAGAAACATGGAACACCAGGTGCAACACGAGGAGAGGTTATGTGCAACCATTGCCTCAAGACTTATTCTGGTGGCATAAACCGGCTGAAATACCACCTTGCACGAATCCCTTGTCGAGATGTTGTACCATGTAAAGAGGCACCTGAAGAGGTTGAGATGGAGGCCAAAACACTCCTTGCAACAGATGACGAAAGGAAAGAAAGTAAAAAGAGAGCAGCAGAGGCAATGGCAGCCCCATATGCAGATTTCAGTTCTACAGGGTCACAAAGGGCTATGGGAAGCTCTTCTCTTGGGCCACGGATACAAGGATTAGGATCTGGAAGTGTGGGCAGCATCAGTTCTGGTTTTTTTGTTCCACGTAATACTCCTGGTGCACAACCTTCATTGGAAGGTACTTCTTGGAATAGAGAGTTGCAAAATGAGGCGAAGTTGGCATGTGCTAAATTTTGGTACTACAACAATATTCCATTCAATATTGATTCTAGTCCTTATTGGGAAGAGTTGGTCACTACATTGACTGTGGCAGGGAAGGGGTTCAAGGCCCCAAGTCGTTATGAGTTGAGTGGGCCATTATTGCAGAATGAGGTCCAAAACACACACAAACTAGTGGAGGAACAGAGGAGAAATTGAGAAAAGAATGGCTGCACCATTATATCTGATGGGTGGACAGATGGCAGAAATAGGACACTCATCAACTTTCTAGTGGCTTCAGGGGGACAATTGGTATTTCTAAAATCAGTTGATGCCTCCAATGAAACAAAAAATGCAGAGACCTTGTGCAATATGTTGGATGAGGTGGTGATGGAAGTGGAAGTTCAAAATGTAATTCAAATTGTGACCAACAATGCAGCTGCATATGTGGCAGCCGGTAAACTTCTAATGGCGAGGCATCCTACATTATTTTGGAGCCCTTGTGCTGCCCACTGTCTTGACTTGCTCCTTGAGGACATAGGGAAAATAAGTTGGGTGAAGATGTGGTTGAAGATGGAAGGACTATCACAAAGTACATCTACAATCACACATGGGTCCTAAGTCTCATGAGAGAGCACACTGATGGTAAGGATCTCGTGCGATCAGGAGTCACACGCTTTGCCACCAATTTCCTCACCTTGCAGAGCATTTTAGCTACATTGCCCAACCTCAAGCGCATGTTTGTGAGTGAAAAATGGCTTGAGAGTCCTTATTCCAAGAAGCCTGAAGCAGATAAGGTCAAGAAGACCATTTTTTATGATAGATTTGCCAAACAAATGGAGGAGATCATCAAAGTAAGTTTTCAAACATTTATTGATGATTTATTTTATTTCTTTCTAATATTATAGCTTGCTGATTTTGTTAATTTTTTTATATTTTAGGTGTCAGAACCGTTGGTTAGAGTTCTACGATTGGTGGATGGGGATAAAAGCCCCATGGGGTATCTATATGAGGCCATGGATAAGGCCAAAGAGGCAATTCAACATTTATATGGGTCAAACAAGACCAAATATGAACCCATATGGCGCATAATAGATCGGAGGTGGAACCGACAACTCCACCAACCTATTCATGCTGCTGCCTACTTTTTGAAGCCCAAGTTTTATTTCTCTCCTACTTTCAGAGCAGATGCAGAGGTTAAAGTTGGCCTCAATACATGTATTGAAAGATTGGTTAGTAATGATGACCTTCGAGATCTCATACTTGATGAGATACAGAGCTATAAGAGGGCCTAAGGGCCATTGTTTTCTTACAAGGATTGCATTCGTAGGAGAGACACTCTACAGCCAGGTAACAAATTTATGTGTTTAATATTATTTTACTATTTATGACATTATGTTAATGTTTAAGTTTATTAAATCCTTACTAAGTTATAAATGGTTATCATTGCAGATTTGTGGTGGGAAGATTATGGTGCCACAACGCCTAATCTTCAAAAGGTTGCCATTCGTATTTTATCTCAGCCTTGTAGTGCATCTGGTTGTGAGCGCAACTGGAGTGTCTTTGAGGCCATTCATACAAAGAAGCGCAATTGGTTGACTCAAAAGCGTTTGAATGACCTTGTCTACGTGCGCTACAACCTTCGGTTGCATGAGAAGAAGGTACAAGGGTTGAGTTCACATGAAGCACTTGACCTTGATAGCATTGATCCATACTCAGATTGGATTGCTGAGCCTGATGAGGTCAATGTGGAACCATGGATAAGTGATGATGAGTTCGTTGAGATGGAGAGGGAGGCAGATGCAGCTGAATGGGAAGCAGAGGTGGCAGCCTATGAGGAGGAAGAAAGCGAGCTTGGTCAACCAATAGAGGTTATTTCTTCACACACACAATTTGATCCTATCCCTATGGATGAGGCACCTGTTGGGGCACCTGTTGAGGCTTCTATTGACGACATTGCACCTATACCATCTACTTTAGTACCACCCACACAGCAGCAACAAAAACTTTTGAGTTTCAGTCGTAGAAGAAATTTAGGATAGATAATTTTTATTGATACTGAAACTTGAAGTTGATATGTATTGAGAAGTCGAACTTGTTTTTTGGTCTATGATACATTGATGATTGATACGTATTAAGGTTTTAAACTCTAATTTTGATTTACTGATGATGGAATCAGTAAATACATTGATGATTGATATGTATTAAACTCTAATTTTGATTTATATATGATGAAATCAGTAATATGTTCTAAAAATTCAGTTTATATGTGTGGTTTTTAAGAATATTTTAAAAAATTGTGTATTTTCAAATGTTCGATAAATTTGCCGAGTTATTGCCGAGTTTTTCCCCGAGTTTTTGCCGAGTCCTGAGTTTTTAAAATTTTTGGGTCTACCGAGTTATTGCCAAGTCCGAGTTTTTCAACTATGGTCATGACTACATCAAAAGGTGTCTCAACCTTGCATTCTAATGTTCACAACAAAACAAAAAAATACAATTTTTGGGCTATAAAGGTTGATTTTGGCCCCAAAAAAATGTCAAGATGAACCTCAACCAGATAGCAAGTTGATTATAGTGACATGGAGCTCTCCAAGATCTTCAAGTTTTAAAAAGAAAAAAAAAAACTCAATCGACTTCCTAGATCATAAGTTATGGCATTTATAGGTTAGCCCTCCCACATTAAGAACATAAGACCATCTATACGCAATAAGAAAGCTCTAGAAAAGAGTTATACTTATTGACCAACTTACAATGCATATTACAACACATCATAAGGCATCTTTGAATAAAGATAATGGAGCCAAAATGGAGAGTATAGGTTGGTGAGTGGATTAAGACAAGATTATAACAGGTGTAAGGAATATGCTATTTTAGCCTATGGACTCATCTTTAGATTTGGGTGCCACATTTTGGGTGATTTTAGCTCATTGTTTCCTAATTACCATTTGATGATTTCACATAATGCTTTTCCATTTATTCAATGCTTGAGATGGAGTTTTCTTAGTTCAATTTTGTAAATGTTGTTATGCTGCTGGAATATCTCAAAATTAATATGTGTGTATAATCTCACGTGAAGGCTTAGCGTATATTTGTATTGTAACCCTCTTTGTGTTGCTAACAATACAGTTGTTCAATATTTGGAGGCTAGATTTTTTTCCAAATGGGTATTCCTAGAGTACATGCTTTGTTATGTTTGAGTGTTCATTCTTTCAGTGTTTAAAACTATATATCATTTCAATTTACGCCTCTCCTTAGATTAATGCAGAAGTTTTATCCATCTTCCTTTCAATTAGTATTGACGCCTAATTATCTCAATTATTGGGTGTTGGAGCTGTAAATTTTAATGATCAGATTTAATGCACAGAAAATTAATTCAAAATCAGACACAGCAACACAGCAGATACCCTGGGAAAACCCTCCTCTTGAGGGAGAAAAACCCAGCAACAAAGATCTCTCTTATATATATAAATAGTGGCAACAATTCTCTTTACAATGAGGCCAATCACAAGGCCAGTATTCAGCACAAACTTTAGATGCAAAACAGATAATAATCTGCCCTTCCTTGAAACCTAAATCTGCACTCAGAGAAATTCGCAATCTGCTCTTGGAGAAAATTCACACTTGAATGAAGGAGAGAAACGAACTTGCTTGACGATAGAAAGGATGGAAATGACTGTGTATAAATACACAATGAGAGAGAGGTCGCACCTCTTCATGTACAAGGTCAGCCAAAATAGAGAAATATAATTACAATTAAAATATGTGAATTACAAGGAAGGTCGGCCCTTTTAGAAATTACATTGTTGCCAAGTGAAGCACCCCTTCACATTAAATATCACATATAAATAAATAGCCGATAGGCTATATTAATTTATGTCTTCACTCGTGGCTGGAAGGATGAACCCGAAGCTGCCATAACATTAACACTCCCTCTTAGCTAGGGAGAGAACTTCCAGCTACACAAGACATATCACTCAACATGATGTCTACCACATTGGCTACAACCGAATGTGAAAAGAAGAATATCACCTCATCGTGATATTAGATATCGCCTCAACACGATATCAACCATAATGGCTACAACCATACTAAGGTAAGTACAAGTGTTCATCATTTGCGTGATGTTGTCACCTCAACGTGACTTTCACCATGACTCTCTCAGAGGGTGAAACACAAGTACAACATATGTCATGGAGTCACACACATGACATCCACCATGACTCAGCTCAAAGGGTGGAAACAAGGGCTTGCACCTCAAATTCCTCCGTCTCAGAGGAAAATGCATTAACAAGGGATTTCACCTCGAACCTCTCTCACAGAGAAGAACTCATTAAACAAGGCTCACTGATACTGAGACTCTTTCTCAGTCAAGGTTGGATTCTCCACCATACCAAGCTTATCTCGAAAGTACACAAACTTTATCCTGGTGAGAGGCTTGGTGAGAATATTTGCCGTCTGCTCATCAGTGCTGATGTACCTCAACTGTACAGCCTTTCGCAGTACCATATCTCTCATGTAGTGGTACTTGATCTCAACGTGCTTGGTTATGTCATGGAACACAGGATTGACAGAAAGCTTCACACAACTCTGATTATCACAATGAATGATAGTAGGCTCCATTGATTGTCCAAACAATCCTGCAAGGAGCTTACGAAGCCACACTGCTTCCCGAGTTGCCATACAAGCTGCAATATACTCTGCCCTGTTGTGCCAATGCTACGGATGGCGCTTCTGCTACCCAGGAAATCATAGGTGAACCTGGCTGAAGCAACAACCAAAGGTGCTCTTCCAATCTGTGACACAAACCAATCAGAATCAGTGAAACCATGTAACTCCAAGTCTGCATCTGAAGTATACCTCAACCCATATCCAACTGTGCCAGCAAGTATCTCGGGATATGTTTAGCTGCAACAAGATGTATCTGTCTCGGATCACACATAAACTGGCTAAGTGCACTTACTACATAACAAATGTCAGGTCTAGTGTTAACTAGATACATCAAAGATCCAATTAGCTGTCTGTACAAGGTAGGATCCACCAAGTCTGAATTAGCTGCAGCCTCCTTCAACTTGTGTAAGTTGGTCTCCATAGGTGTGGACATGGATTTGCAATCCATCATACCAAATCTCTTAAGTATATCAATGGTGTACTTTCCTTGACTTAGAATCATCTCATCTGGTTTCTGCCAGACTTCTAATCCAAAGAAGTAATGCATGAGCCCAAGGTCCTTCATCTCAAATTCCGAAGTCAACTCCTTCTTACACTCAAGAATCAGGTGATCTTCTCAGTAAGGATAGATCGTCAACATATAAAACCAAAATTAATGCATCACCATTGATTACCTTGAAGTAGAGATTTGAATCAGCATCATTCTTCAAGAAGCCCAAACTTGATAGGTACCGATCAATCCTTTCGTACCATGCACGAGGAGCCTGCTTAAGACCATACAAGGCCTTCTTCAATTTGCAAACATGTGACTCCTTCCCATGAACCTCAAATCCATCAAGTTGCTCTATATAAACCTCTTCCTCAATCACTCCATTGAGAAAGGTTGTCTTCACGTCCATCTGGTGAATCTTCCATCCTCTAGATGCAACAATAGCAATGATGGTTCTAACAGAAGTATAGCGAGCAACAGGAGCAAATGTTTCTTCATAATCAACTCCTTTTTGAGAGAACCCACGAGCCACAAATCTTGCTTTGTACTTCTCAATGCTTCCATCTGCAACATGCTTAATCTTGAATAGCCATTTAGAAGATACCACAGACTTGCCCTCGAGTCTAGGAACAATGTCACAAACATCATTCTTAAGAATTGACTGCTACTCCTCTGTCATAGCATCTTTCCAAACCTGATGACTAGATGCTTCCTCAACACAGGTAGGCTCGGATTCTATATTCTAACTCATCAAGGCAACATAATTGGAGAACTTATGTGACCTTTTGCTTTCTCTGAATGTGCCTCTAGGAGCTGCAAAACTTTCAGCCTCTTGCATAGTACGACTGACCCATAGAGGTCTCTTTCTCCCAACAACAATGTCAGTAGGCCCATCAGTAGGTTCCAAGGGTTCAACAGGATCAATATCTTCTTTTGGTTCTGAAGTCTCCCTCTGAATCTCAGGAGTATGGTCAATTTCCATATCCTGAGGAGACTCCTCATTATCAATCTCCATATGAATCCCCTTGGATCTTCTGAATGCGACATCTTCCTCGAATGTGACATCCTTACTGATCTCGATCAACTTCTGACCTGGAATGTATATTTTGTAGGCTTTTGATGTCTCACTGTAACCTACAAATATTCCCTTCTTGCCAAAAGGCTCCAACTTGGTTCTCTTTTCCTTGGGAAAATGAATATAGACAGGACATCCAAAGATCCTCAAATGACTGACTTCAGGCTTCTTCCCTGTAAAAGCTTCTTCCGGAGTCATGTTTTCCAGGACCTTATGAGGACTTCTATTCTGAACATATATAGCCATCCTGGAAGCTTCTGCCCATAAGAAGGTTTGCAAATCTTGATCATGAATCATGCCCTTTGCTGCTTCCACGATTGTCCTGTTCTTTCTTTCTACAACACCATTTTGTTGAGGATTATAGGGAACACAGAACTCCCTCTTAATCCCTGCATTAATACAAAAATTCCGAAAACTGCCAGAGGTGTATTCTCCACCATTGTCAGATCTGAGGACTTTAATTCTTTTACCAGAAAGATTTTCTACCAAGGCTTTAAACTCTTTAAACCTATCCAACACTTCCTCAGACTCTTTAGATTTCAAAATAAATCCAAGTCTTCCTAGAGTGGTCATCAATAAAAGAACATAATACAAAGAATCCACTCGAAGACGGAACAAACATAGGACCACATAAATCATAATGAATAAGGTCTAAAATACACTTAGATCTATTTTCTCTACTATGAAAAGGGGCTTTTATATTCTTACCCAATGCGTAGCCCTTGCAAGTACCTTCGTGCTCCTGGTTGAACTTAGGAAGGCCCGAGACCATCTTCTCCATGATAGGTAAGGCTCGGAGTGTAGGTGAGCCAATCTCGATGCCAAAGATCACATAGACTTGAAGAATCATGAACCAACGCTTGTAGAGGGCGTGTGCAGACCCTGTAAAGACTTTCATGTCTAACTCCAATTACTTGAGCATCCTTGAAGCTAGAGTTCTCCATCCACACTAGAACTTTGCCTTTGGAGAAGGCAACATGATATCCTTTATCTTCCAAGGCTGAAATAGAAATAAGATTGCGCTTGATTCCAAGAACATAAAGAACATTACTCAACTGAAGTGTGATGCCGAAATCCAAATGAAGTGAAGAGGTCCCAAATCCTTTCACGGAGTAGCTAGCATCATCTCCAATAATGACTTGCTTGGAAGACTCCTTCTCCACCAAACTTGATAAGTGCTCCTTAAAACCAGTGATATGTCGTGAAGCACCGCTGTCGATTAGCCAAGTGTTGGTGTCATTAGGTACACTGCTTGCCAATGCCGAGTAGAACAAATATTCACTTGAATCCTTTTGCGGAGAAGTATCATCAACATCCGCAACAGTAACTTGTTGCTTAGGTTTGGTTGGACAATACTTGGCAAAGTGCCCAAACTTATCACACCTAAAGCATTGAATCTTGGACATATCCCTCTTCTTCTTAAATAGAGGTGCATCATCGTTTCCCTTGTCCCAATTCCTTTTGAAGAATCCTTTCCTTCCATCTTTTCCTTTCTTCTTTGAAGCATGGGAGGCGAGAACATGAATGTCTTCATTCTTTGAACTTTGACCAACGCCTCTTGCCACCAATCTTGATTCCTCTTGAATACAATCTGATCTTAGGCGATCAAACTTAGGCAATTTTGATCTTGCACTGATTCCCTGAATCTAAGATTCCCAAGACAAAGGTAGACCATTGAGAGCAAGCATAGTCAGGTCTTTGTCATCAACCATATGCCCTATTGTCGAGAGCTGATCTCTCAAATCTGCAATCCTCATAAAGTATGCAATCACTGATTCACCTTTCGCCATCTTCACATGATGAAGTTGTTGCTTCAATGCAAGCGCTTGGTTGGTATTGTTGATTTTGTAAATCTCTTCCAATGTTTTGAACATGTCTCTCGCTGTCTTCAACTTCGAGACGATGGGCACAATATGATCTTTGACGGAATCAACCAATATCTTCATTGCTTTAATATCTTTCTTCACCCACTGCAACTTCTCTTCTTCCTCCTCAGGTTCAGGAATGCTGGACTCTACGAACTCACCCAAATCATTTTCACACAAGGTAAGCATGATCCTAAACCTTCATGATGTGAAGTTAGATGCACCCTCAAGTCTATCCTCGATCTTCAATCCGTTCACCATCTTGTTTGATGTAAAGATAGACAAGGAACTATAGAGTATCGCTATGAAAAACAAATCTGATCACGATCTCCTCAAACCCGCTCTGATACCATGTAAATTTTAATGATCAGATTTAATGCACAGAAAATTAATTCAAAATCAGACACAGCAACACAGCAGATACCCTGGGAAAACCCTCCTCTTGAGGGAGAAAAACCCAACAACAAAGATCTCTCTTATATATATAAATAGTGGCAACAATTCTCTTTACAATGAGACCAATCACAAGGCCAGTATTCAGCACCAACTTTAGATGCAAAACAGATAATAATCTGCCCTTCCTTGAAACCTAAATCTGCACTTAGAGAAATTCGCAATCTGCTCTTGGAGAAAATTTGCACTTGAATGAAGGAGAGAAACGAACTTGCTTGATGATAGAAAGGATGGAAATGACCTTGTATAAATACACAATGAGAGAGAGGTCGCACCTCTTCATGTACAAGGTCGGCCAAAATAGAGAAATATAATTACAATTAAAATATGTGAATTACAAGGAAGGTCGGCCCTTTTAGAAATTACATTGTTGCCAAGTGAAGCGCCCCTTCACATTAAATATCACATATAAATAAATAGCCAATAGGCTATATTAATTTATGTCTTCACTCGTGGCTGGAAGGATGAACCCGAAGCTGCCATAACATTAACAGGAGCTAGATGGATATTTTTGTTCAAACTAATCTTCGCTTGAGTGGAATCTTTGAGCAAAACAAATCTTGTTTACAAAAAAAACGGTGAGCACATTTCATGTAGAAATGTTAAAATCCAATGGCATGAATTTTGCGCTATGGAAGCTCAAAATGGAGGATTTGTCAATGGATCGGGATCTATGCTGTCCAATCACTAGAAGCAAACCTGGAACCATGCAGCAAGCAAATGGGGATGTGTTGGATAGAAAATTGAGGATCTTCATTCAACTCTTTTGGGTGCATTTAGTGCTCCTAAATGTTTTGGGAGAAGCCACCTTGAGTGTCATGTGTCCAAAGTTGGAAAAACACTAAAAGGCCAAATCCATGGTGAATATTTTTTTAAACACAAACGCATTCAACACTGTAGTTACCAAGTTGGAGACCATTGGTGTGCAAATGGACAATGAGGATCAAAGTATCACACTTCTATGTTCTTCACTAGATTCATGGGACAATATGGTTATGGCCAATAGAAGCACCACCACTAAGTTGACACTTAAAGAGATTGTCATTCCTCTTCTTTTAGAGAAGATGAGGCAAAAAAATTAACACATTGTCAAAGATGCCTTAGTTGTTCATGGTAGATCTAAAGAAAAAGGCAAGAAGAAAGGCAAGAAACAAGAGAAAATAAGATATAACTATAAGCCTTGTGGGAGATTTAAGATTCCTAGCAAATCCAAGGTGAAATATTAGAAACTATGGTAACAAAGGCCACATTTGAAAGGACTACAAAGAGAAGACGAATGAAAAGAATGGATCAAATGGCGCTGAAAATTCAAAAACCTCTTAGGTTGACCTTGATGCTTTTATTAAAGTATTGGCTACAAATGCATTTAAAGAGGCATTGATGGTCAACTCCAGTGATTCTTTTCACATGACTCCCCACATGGTGTGGTTTTCTAAGTACGAGAAGACCAATGATGCAAAAGTCTACCTTGGTGATAATACGTTCCTCAATATTGTTAGTCGTAGTTGAGTCAAGATCCATTTCGTTGATAGGAGAAAAAAAGACCTCTTTGGAATTTTGCACATCCTAAAATTGGCACAAATCTTCTCGTTTGTAAGCAAGATGAATGATACAAGGGTGTAAGTGACTTTCAGCAAAGAAGGGTGCAAGATGGTTCGTGGTGCAATGGTGCTTGCTAAGGGAGTTCATTTCAAAAACTCTTTTCTACCTTGATGCAAGCACATATATCTTGTACCTACAATGAAGAGATGTGCAACTTCTTCACCTATGCCTATGGAACATACTATAAAAAAATCTATTTATGGTCTATTAGATGCACTCTATGGGTTCCTAAACTTGCTTTTACTTTTGAAAGCAACAATTTTCCTACAGAGAAGACCATGGTATGGTGTGAGCATATGGGCCACATTGGTGAGAACGGTCTAAGGCCCTTGAGAAATAAAAACCTTGTTGAGTGGTCAGCAAATTGTAATATGGATTTTGATTTCTATGATAAACATTGCATGTACGAGAAACAAAATCGTGTTTAGTTTTATTTGAACTTTTTCAAATCTTATGGTGTTTTGATTTGATCCATAGTGATTTTTTTGGTCCTATAGATGTACCTTCACTTGGAAATTCTTTATATTATGTTACTTCCAACGATGACTTCTCAAGGGAAACTTTTGTCTATTTTTTGAAACAAAAGTCCAAGGTCTTATGCTGGTCCAATGTAATGTCCTCTTTTCCTAGGCAGTGGTCAGACGCAACGATTAATCTACCAACTGGTCCCCATAGGCTAACAAGATGTTCAAGGGACCCCTTCGAGGGTGATCTTTGGTTCTTCAACAGGCCTTTTTGGTGCTTATTTAAGTACTCTTCAGCTCAGTGTCCCAATTTATTTGTGGTGTGCCTTTCAGAGGCCATTCTGGACACTTTGACCCACACTATTTCTAGTAAGTCACTTGAATGTGTAGTTCATACTTACTATTTATAGTAAGTCACTGGTATGGTCAGTTGGCAGAGTTTCTATATTTGGCATGGTGGCATAATTATACCCTGGAGTTATATTGGTTAATATTGGTCCTATGCATTTAATATCAAGGAAACCTGAGGATGCATCCCCTCCCTAAAATGGCTTGTCCCTATCCTCGAGACGTCCCGGGTACAGGGGAACAGCTGGCGGACGGTCCCCTAGCGTCCCCATTTTTTTCCAAAACCTAGGAAATGTCTTGAAACGGGGAAATATTCAACAAAAAAAGGGGGACGGCTAGGGGACGCCTAAGTCATCCCCTGATCGTCCCCCGTGTCAAAGCATGCAAAAAACAATTTACGAACAAAAGCAAATCAATTCTCAGTTTCTATTCTAGTTTCCTCAATTTAACATGCATCATTTTTCAAAGATAAACTATTCTTAAGTATAATATATCATTTCTTTCTTTATTCTATCACTCAGCAAAAAATTGTAATATGAAATGCACTTGGTTGTGCTTATTCTTAAAATGATAGAAATGTGTTTTAATAAAGATTTTACGAAAAAGAAATCAACACTTACCATTATCAGAAAAAGACAGAAGAAATTTCCTATTTCCAAGCAAGGATTTAATAAGCAAGTTTGCGTCACAACTACACATTAGCCAGATATCATTGTTTTCAAACCCAAAAGAATGTAATTATTAGCTGTGTCTTGAATTATATGTATTCGTGTACACTCTTGTTGTAAGAGTAAACATGTATTCTGCAAAGCATTCTCATAGGTTCAAAAATAATGTGCCTCCATGACATTGATGAGAGCAAACAAAGCCGTCTAAGGAAAAGTCCATGATTGCCAAAATCCACATATATTATGTTTAGTAGAAAATTTAATTTAGGTTTTACAAAGAAAAAAGAATGACAGACAAATACTCTTTCCATTTATAATTGTTTTGATACCAATGTGCTTTGACATAATTGATTTTCCTGTTTCCTTGGTCGGTAAATATGAGATCAATTAACGTGCTGTGGAGATTTAAATAGCTGGAAATAAATTAAATCCTAGCCTAGGGACATTAAAAATAGTAAACATCAACATAGGGAATAGAAGCTTTGGTGCACCAATCTATATATTGGTGCCATATGCCTGTAAAGGGGCGTGAAATCTTATTCCAGCAAATCTCTGCATCAAATAATGGCATACTGATAGAGGCATATTGTGAGATGCAGCAATTGACGAGTGACCACCAAGCACAAATGATGGTGCTGCTCACATTAAATAATGGTGAAATAACAAGCAAAGAGGGCCCTGCCACTGAATGCACAGCATGGATAATGGAAGGAATGGCATAGGAATGGAGGAAAATCCAAGAAGATACCATAGAAAGAATGAACAACCTTGGCAGATGTAATGTACAACTACCATTGGATCTTACCATAGAAAGAATGAACAAACTTTGCAAATGCGGATTAGGGGCAGCAGTGCTACTGCTCTTTGTTTATTGTATTTTGATTTTCATATCATACTTTAAAACTATATGGCAGCAATGTAGCCTTTGGGCATTTTGATATAAGTTTATAAATTATAACTTGGAGGTTGTTTCATGATTCATGTATGTTAATTTTTGAATTTTGAATGCATATTGAGTATTGACAAATAATGTTGAACACAAATGTTATATGTTAAGGTTCTATAATGTATATTATGCATGCCTTATCCATGTTTTCATATAAATATTTAAAATTTCCCTATATATTTAAAATTTTCCCTATATTTTATATAGCCATCCCCCCACCATCCCCAAATTTGGCCTCAAAATCTGGAAACTTGGGGACTCATCCCGCCATCCCCTACCGTCCCCGTCCCGGAAACTTGGGGTAACACTGTTTAATATTAATAATGTCAAATAATAAAGTTAAATTAAATAATTTAACTTTATGCGTTATTAAAATATTTTAAAAAGGGACTTTATTATAAAGGGGATATAAGTGATTTTAAAGTATACTTTATAATATAAGTTAAAGTGTCATTTTAAAAGGGGAGATATAAGTGACTTTTATAAGTATACTTTATATTATAAAGTTGGGCACCAAAATTAAAAAGTTGTTTTATGATAGAACAACCCCTTGGAGGAATACAAACAACTATTGATGTAGTTGGATCTGTTCTTTAATCCTTACCTCTTCATTTGATTATTTTCAGTTCTAACCATGTAGCTTAAAATGTGTAGTTGCATTTCTATATCTCCAATTGTAGGATTCAAGTTCATATACATCCTAAGTTATCAAATCACTGGGTTTACACACCGATTCTGGGTACGGTATGTCCCGGAATCAAGTATGGCTTGGAATCCCTGTGAAATTGAACAAGGTTCATTTTTATTTTTTCTTGCATTTGACATTGTGGCCGATTGCATAAAAATGTAATTTTTACACGATTTCATCGGGTTGCAAGAAAAGAAGATGCTGGTTACAAGGAAAAATGTCGCAAGTTGCAGGAAAAGATGTAGGAACATTTGCGAGTTGCAAAAAAAAAAAAAATCACAAACCCTAATTTTGGAAATGAAAAGTTTATAATGTAAAAAAATTGAACATTTTAATTCCCAATCCATTTTTTTTTCTTTTTCTTGTAGTTAAAATTTATAATTTATTTTTAATTTTAATATTTTTAACTAGTAAATTTATAATTTTAATATTGTATAATTTTGTATTATAAATATACATTATATTGTTTATTAACATAACAATATAATTAGTAATATACATACAATTTAACTTATATTTATTAATATTAAATAAATATAATCATTTCATAATGATTAATAAATATTAAATATACAATATAATAATTTTAATTTTAAAATCAAAATATTTATATTATGCGACAGGGGTGTCCCCGTGACTCAGCCCAGTGGCCCAACAGCCCATACCTTGGGTACCTAGGGTGAGCTGGGGCAAGACTAGCCCCCTACAAGTGGACGCCATAGCCCGCATACAAGCCCACCGGTCAACCGCGAGAGCGGGGATTGAACCCGAGACCTATTGGGGAGCAAACCCACAGCCCAAGCCAACTCCGCTACCCGAATGGGCTTAAAAATTAATCTAACCTCAAGGAGGTTAGGGGCAAAGTCCATTCCTATACCCTAGGTCAGCAAAGCAGGAACTGGCACACAATATAACTGACCCTTGCCCTTGCCCACTACGAAGTGGAGTCGGACCTATGACCTCGAGGAATGCAAACCCCAAGTCCCAGCCAACTCTACTACAAGTGGCGGCAATTTTAAATTCAAAATATTAAAACTAATGATTTTTATTTTTTATACAAACATACCCAATCTCCCCAAAAAAATTGCCATATCAACATACCACACACATGTACCCATACCCATACCCGATTCAATAATTTAGCATACATCAGTAGAGACATTACTTCCCTGTGTAGCATTTGGGGCATTGCATGGACTCTTGTGGCTGCCCAAATTTGGATAAATATAACAAGTTTGAAGACTCTTCTGTCAAATTTGTTAGTTGTTCATTTATTGAGTACTTGTGTAGTTGTGGCCTTATGTTGTAACGCTAGAGAATGTCTATCTTGATGGGGGTTTGCACTCCTGTAATTATATGACACTATCCTATAGCTAATGAAATTTTGTTTGGAGGCTTACTCTGTGATGATATACAGTTGTAGCTATGGTTTTAAGAACATCTTGTTACCCCTTTTCATTTAATGCATTTTCAGTTAGGTCATTGAAAGGCATTGACCTATGCTGACCACATCTTTTTCATCTTGGAATAGAACTCAAGTTGTGTGCTTATACTTTTTATCAATGCAATAAATATTAAAAATGTTTTTGAGGTTGTCAAATCTTGCTCTCTTGGCAGTTATAAGACATGAATGTGTGCATGGAACTCTTTCCTAATAATTGTAGTCACATAGGTGTGCCACATAGTTGGGCATATATATCATCTATGAATGCTCACATCACAAGATAACCAATTGCCTCATTCACCTGTCATAGATTACAGGAGAAGTTACTTTTACACTTAAATTTTTGGATTCATTCCTTCATTTAGAATCCTTCTCTCGCTGGATGTTTATAGACCTTGTGTTATACAGTGCTGTAGGCAATCTGAACTCTTCCCAGTACTCTACTTTGAGGATGGCAAGGGCCAAAGTTGGAGTTTCCTCTGTTTGTGACAATACAGCCCAACAAGTCCAAACCATTCAAACTTAATCAATAACACCTGATGGTGTTGTCACAAAGGTGGCAGTTTTGTTTAGAAAGGGGCGATGTAATAAAAATTCCACTTCTTTTCTGTTTGACAGCAGTTTGTCTTATCAGCTTGCAGATGTTTTTGATAGCATCTATCTTAATATTTAAGTTATATTATTTTATTTATATATAAATTTATGTGATAAATTTTATAAGAATAGTACCCCCTTTCAAGACTTTTAGGACAGGTTTTTGGACCTAGTGGAGTGGAACAGCAAAAGTACAATGTGACCACTTTTGGCAGTTTTCAGCCACAAAGAAAATGTTCAGGATTTCAGTAGAATCAGCAATTAATAATTAGCCAATTTTCAGAATCCGTATTCCAGCTTCCTACACCTTTCTCAAGATCCATTAATGGATTTATATCCTAAGGTAGTTAACATGCCTTGATGCTTATGACAATGAAAATCATTAAAATTTGTTGAACCTATTGAAAACATTGTCAGAGTGGTGACTTTAGTTTATCAGTTAGATGATCATTCAAGATCATTCTTCAATCTTCTACCTCCTTGTGCAATTGTGGTGTCACATAGTTCAGGTTTTGATTTAATCCTTGATTTCTTTGGTAGTCTAGTGATGTTTTTGCAACAACAAAAATAATCTGAGAGAAAGCCTTTATTTCAAGTCGTGTTTGCTACCATTTAAATCAACAGAACCAATGTGATTATGAGTCATGACAAATCCACAGAAGCAGATCATTCACTTGCACCATCACTACACTCTTGCTGTTACTTGCGTGCTAATGTTTTCACAGCTCTCACAGCACTTTTTCCTAGTGCCCAAAAGGTACAGATGAAATTGCATGGAGCTTGGGCTTGGCTCTGGCTTCTCACATGTTTGGACCAAAGTTCTGGTCAAATAATACGGATTCAGAAAGAGCAACCAAACCATGTCACCAAACCCATCTTACAATTATAATTCAACACCATAAATAAAATACCATGTACTCACAGGGCCTAAATGTAGCCTTAATTGTCAACTTGGGTATATGATCTTATCTTCCTCTGGAAACTTCATCAGAGATGTAAACTAGTAAGAAGAAGTTCAGTTGAATCACTATAGGGGCATTATTTAATATTTTCTTCTCTTGTTCTATCATTAAGTCATTAGTATCTCATTGTGATATCTATAAGCAATGCAAATTTTGTACTGCAAAAATATTTTTGAAGATACATTAATAAACAATTGCTGTGTAACTTTTTGAATTATGTTAACTGCTGGGACATAGCCAAAAGAACCTCCCAGCTGAGCAAAGGCTTGTGATCGAGGATTCATTGTATCTGATTCTACTTTCTTTGATCTAAGTTCTAGATAATATTAAAGTTAAACAGTAATGCAATTATGATGCATTTCAGATTCATTGTAATCTATTATAATCTGCACAAGCTGCAAATTATGCATACTTTTACTGGAATTAGGACAGACCTAGGCAAACTCACTTGAGATTGCTTAATCTTCCTCAAAATAATTTTCTGCCTTGTTACATAAACAGGTGAAAAATCAACGCAAGCACTTATAAGAGCCTCTAGTGATTAATCAATTAGATAATACTGGGGAATTTTCAATACACATTTGTGTGTGCACTCAGTTGATATTGAAGATGATTTATAGATGAAAATTAAACGTCGACCATTTTTCACATTTTATAATGGTCGTCAATCAAATAACCTAAAAATAAACTTCTTGGACTCAAAGGCTTATAATAGTTAGATTTAACATGGTGATTTTGATAAATAAGTTTGCAGTAACTTAACTCTCACCACATGACAGGAGATTGGACCATTAAATTGCAGGCTAGCAGAAAAAATACAACAAAAATTAAAATTTAACTCACCTTTGGATGTCCAAGAGTAATTGAGACATTCTCACCCTCCATAGTACTTGCTCTTGCTGGAGCCTGTTGCCCTGCCATACTGCATAATGCATGCCATTCGACTTTCAATATAGATCATTTTCTGAGTTCTTTTAAGAGCTCAAAAATAAACTTCATGACTAATTATACAATTTTGTACCTTCTAAGTCCCAGAATGTCAACAAGAGAATCAAAACCAAACAACTCCAGTTTAGAATCCCTCCCAGTACGATCAAAAATTTCCCTAGTTGGAGAAGAAGGCCCTTGATCTCTTCCATTTGTGCCTTCTGACACACCTGGAATCTGTATTCTCCTGCTATAAATGCTTGCAAATGCATTGTATTAGGGAATGTTCTATAAAAAATCCAGCATTCTAAATGCACACAATTAATAACAAAATTTAAGATACAATAAAAGGTGTGCCAGAAGATACACATAGATACAGATACACATTGAGTGACAGACTATTACAAATGCACTACAGCAACAAAAATCAGGTCTGGAGGATTTTCTTGTCTAGTAAGTATCAACAGACCAGCTAATGGTTTTACACTCTTGTTTATCAGCATAGCTATCATTGATGAAATTGTATATGTTCATTCTACTAGTTTTGGCACCTGGAATGTCTATTGGATCTGGTAATGTCTCATGCTTGGATCATTTTTCTAGCAAAGATTTTTGGCTGATTGCCCCAGGCTTTTTTGAACATATATACAGACTTTGGCTGGGCTTCGGCTCAATAGATGATATGATGCTTACTGTTATCTAGAAAGAATTAGCTAACTAGCAAAAATGCAATACAGGTTGGTGACAAAATGAAATATATTCAAAAACGTTTTGCATGGCATTCATGTTTAATTGGTAAAAGAAAGCAGTATATTCAAGAAATATTTTACATGACAGTCATGATTGATACGAAGACCATAAATGCTTCCCTTTCCCTATCATACTTTGTAAATAAGAAACTGAATAGATGCTGAAACATACATTGCCTGTAACTTAACATGTAACCAGAACAGTTTGAGCAAAGCAACCCTGATATGGTTCTTAGCTATGCCCAACTTAGACTCACTTTCAACTGTTCAATGTTCTAAAATTAATCCGATATCCAGGGTCCAGGGGTAAACCTAGTGGACAACATTCTAAATAGCTGGAACTTAGATGTGTTACAAGCACAAGCATTTAACAACAACAAATATAGCATAGAGATAATTGCAGGACTGTAATTAAATGAACCTCAAGTAAATGGAGAGCAGAATCTATAAGAGTAGGCAATAAGAGAGATGAGATAATATGTGCATGAAATAATTATACTGAATTCCTGCAAATGTAGAGTTCAACAATAGTAGATTTCATATATTCCAGCTTGGTGAAATGCTGTCTCAGTTGAGCATCAAGGTAGACTGTGATGGCAAGGGATGTGTTGGACTTCTGTGTGCTCCTTTCAGGGTGTGCCTCATGTGAGATGCATGGATTCCACAAAAATGTGAACAAGCTGTGTCTGCGTGAAGACTATTTCTCTGGTTGCATGATGATATCTCTCTACTCAGGAGTGAATATGTGTTAGGGTTCAAGATGGCAGATATCTAACAATTAAATGCAGATTTAATTAATAAACAGAGAAACTAAAACACACACAGAATAAATCATAACACAGAATTTAACGTGGTTCATCCAATCCGGGCTACATCCACCAAACCGCAGCCATCCAATACTTTTATTATCCAGTGTAAAACCTATTACAATCTTGCGAATAATCGCGTTTTTCATCATACTATAATACCCATCCGAACCCCCTTTTTAACAAGCTTAGAAGCTTCCAGATTTTTGGGTTCTACAAAATCGGATTTTTCTTTTTTCGTTGATTTTTCCCTTTTTCCATCATGACGCGAAAAAGTAGGAAGAAAATTTTTCTCAGGGGCTGTCACCCCCGAACCTCCGCCTGAGACCCGGCCCGGCCCCAGACCCCG
>VDFB02000013.1:73219515-73435362 GCA_007258455.2 Sequoia sempervirens | reverse complement strand
TTATAATGATATATATGTTTGATTTATATATAATTTTACTTACACTAATTATGTCATAATGTTTTAAGGCACCTTTGAATAGATAACCGTCATTAAAATTTGTTGTGGTAGTTGACCATCAAATTTAAGCCTGGTGCCAGGCATAGACGAATACTGCCAAGAACCTTTCTATCCAAGATCTCCCAGTCCTCATCTAACATTGCTGCAGGTTTCTTGGCTTTCCCTTCCAATGGCTGCCATAAATCCTTCTGATAGAGATAGTCCTCCATCTGCATCTTCCATAACTAATAGTTCTGCCCATTAAACTTCTCAACCTTCTTACCCTCGTCTGCCATTGCTCCCACTCAACCGTGAGACTCCCACTCAGCCGTGAGACCTTCTTACAGACGATAATCGAAACACAACCCGCTCTGATACCACTTGTTAGGGTTTGAGATGGCAGATATCTAACAATTAAATGCAGATTTAATTAATAAACAGAGAAACTAGAACACACAAGAATTTAACGTGGTTCACCCAATCCGGGCTACATCCACCAAACCGCAGCCATCCAATATTTTATTATCCAGTGCAAATCATGTTACAATCTTGCTAATAATCGCGTTTTCATCATCAGTAATACCCATCGAACCCCTTTTTACCAAGCTTAGAAGCTTCCAGATTTTGGGTTCTACAAAATCGAATTTTTCCTTTTTTTCGTTGATTTTTCCCTTTTTCGGGTCATGACGTGAAAAGTAGGAAGAAAATTTTTCAGGGCTGCCCCCGAACCCTCGCCCAAGGTCTGCCCAGGACCCTAAGCAAGGATAGGGGCCAAGGTGTACAGTATAGCATGATCAGTCGCCACATACCAACAATATGCACATCCATCTAATGCGCTGCTCTAATATACTCTGCCATATAAGATGTATGTGAATCTAAGAAGAATATCAAGAGGATGAAGTGTTTTGTATTCCTCATGCGAAGGTTCCTGCAGATGTCCCTTGGGATTCAGGTAGTCCTAAATAAGTTAGTAATGACCAGAAAATGATGTTGGAAGGTAGTTCCATAAGGCCAATTTGTTGGGCCCATAATCTTTCAACCATTATTCAAAATCCAATGCTCCATGTGTTGGAAAGTAGAGAACAAGCTCTATATGGCCACAGCCCCAGCCAACCCGTAAGCTTTGCTACCTTCCAACCCAAATTCCACTTTGAAGGGCCCCATATTCAGTCCACAAAGTTGCCATCCAAATCAGCTGCCTCTCCTTGGGAAACAAAGTCCCACTTGTGTTAAGTTTGGAGGATGAAATGATATAGATTTTCTCATTTCTGAAGCACATAGCAACTACTTATTACAGAAGTAATTCTCTTTTAGAGAACATCCTGAAGAGATCAGGCAGGACGCTGTTAATTATTTCCAAAATATCCTTAACATTCCAAAGCTGAAACAAGGAGGAAAAAAATCAAAACTTCTCAAAGCTACTGTCCATCATATCATAAGAACAAAACAAGGAACTAGTGGCTTCCATCATCAAACACAAGGTAAGGGATGCAATACTCAGTATGCAAAAGGCAAATCTCCATGACCAGATGATTTGCCGCTAAGTTTCTTTCAAAGAGGGAACTCATTCAGGCAGCTAATAAAACAGGCACAAGATGATGAAATATTTAGCAGCACCTCCTCCAAAGAAGCAGAAGTGTAAATTCCTTGCGGATTTCTATTACTTGGACCAAGTCTACCTTTGAGAGAAAATGTTTTGATGAGGATATGTGTCTGTTACATATAAATGCAAGTCTGTGGAACCTGTACTGGTTTGTACTGTTTCTCTGGTGTTCCTGAGACCAGCATTCTTGAACCTCATATTCAACCTCACTAGGATACCAGGTTTATGGAATATGCTGCAGCGGATTAGAATCCCTTTTCTTCAGAAAGAGGATAGCCACATTTGGGCAGGAAATTTCTTTGGAATTTATTCAGTTAAATTTGGCTATGCTATTCTCTGTTCTTCCAATCTTCCTCATCTCCCTGAGTGGCCAATTGATCTTATTTGTGGTAGATAAGCACCTCCGGAATGTTGTGCATTTGTGTGGTTAGTGGGAAGCAATACAAAAGTTTACTTCTGATAACCTCAAGAAACATAGATTCCTTGGTCCATCCAGATACATTTTGACCAAAAACACAGCGAAAAGGTTGGTCACTTATTCTTGCACTGTGAGTTTGCCCCAAGAGTGTGGGCAAAACTAATAGCAACATGGACATTGCATGGGTTCTCTCTCCCAGGTTTAAAAAGCGCCTATGCATGTGTACAAAGGCATCCATGAAATTAAGATCACTATGGCTGATTGTTTTGTGTTGCTCCATTTGGGAGCTTTGGATTGAGAGAAACTATCATATCTTTCGTGACACCTTTTCATAATGGGAAAGTTGCTGGAACAGGATATACACAGCTATAGTTTGCTTCTCCAAACCATCTCTGGTGAAAGCAAAAGATCCTTTCTCTGTCAAGGAGCAGCTCATTCTGGAAAATTGGCAGTTCCCTCTACCTTCCTCCAGTCATACAGGAAGGGAGCATAATGATAAAAGCAAGGACAAAGATTTTAAATGGCAGCCTCCCTCAGTTGGTTCCTTCTAACAGACTTTTGACAGAGCCTCAAAAGGAATCCAGGCCAAGCAAGAGCTGGTGTGGTTACTAGATCCAGCTCCAGCTTCTTTGCTTTGGGAGGCTCTTTTTCACTCGGCATCAAATCCAAAAATGAGGCAGAGGTTATTACTCTCTTGGAAAGTTTCAAAATGCAACCTCCATCACATGTTCTAGTTTGGAGGTTGTGGGGACTCGTTCTTAGTTATCAGGGGTATGTCTGGAAAATTTGTTTTGAATTAGAAAAATTGGAATATCTTGGAGGTGGCTCAGATAACAGAAGCTTTAATTTAGGCACTGCTATAGAAAGGGAAATCATATGGCTAACCTTCTTGCCAGTGAAGGTATTGACCAGAACCTTTTCTTGTATAAAATTAGAGATTTGCCAGAGGATTGGCCCCTTTTGCTGCTTTTAAAGGAGGATTTCTCCTCTATTGTTCCTAATGTTGAGCCTAACATTAGCACTCCCACTAAACATTAACTGATGGCATGTGTGTATTGATCTTTCAGTTCAGATGTTCATATTTTGTGGCATTCTCAGCATCATCTTCTTGAATGCTTTGTTTTGCAGATCCTTTCTTCTGTGGGAATGAGCTCCCATAGAAACCACCTCTTATCAATTAAATGAAAAATTATGGCACTGCAGAAAATTATCTACACAACCATTAGTAAGAAATTCTACTCAATCCCCCTAATTTGAAATGGCCTTTTAAAACATACATTGATAAAAGGTAGAAGTAAACAGTAAATTTATTGAAAAAAAAAAAACTAAAGCGTGATCTTCAGCTGATATAAAAGAAAAGGTAAAACACAAATAGTCATAAGCTCCACAAAGAAGCCTTATTGATGACTATAAATTCTTTGCAAAAATTCCTACTAATAAATTAATTGAAATCCCCAGGTCATCTGCTTCCTCCTGCCTCTGGTACATATCCTTTACAAGAGTTTCCCTCTGCAGCCTAACAAGGGTGGATTAGCCTTTTAGTCATGTGCCTCACAATCCAAAAACCCTAATATAGATACAAACAAATGTGTCCGTTTTAATGTGACCATGTGGAGACATGATCTAGGAACTTTCTCTGTGGATAGCAAACCAATTTAGTAAATTCTGATAATATTGTAGAAAAACATCTCTCTTACTTGGGATAAAAGAGGCTTTGTATTGAGATGGAAAAAAAGAGAAGCCAGCCATGGTGCCAGTATATGTTCAATCACAGGCCATTATACTAAAATAGTCCTAGATGACAGCCTTCATCTAAACTATAAACAACAAAGCTAAATCCCTTATCTATAGCATCTTGTGTTCATTCCAGCTTTAGCCTTAGTTACTTTTTCAGCTTCTAGTGCTCTTTTCTATCCTACTACTGTTTCTTTCTCTCTTTATATAAAAAACACAAAATGGACGATAATGTCAAAAACCTTGTACTTAACCCATATGTTGTAAAGATCATTGAACAAGTAAAATCATACTATTATATGCAATTCCAGATAAGTTAAATAAGTTCAGCAAATGTGCTCATTAAAAGTCAAATTTGTGGGAAAAGTTGCTGCTATGTTTCCCCTGCCATTTATGAATATCCCCTGCTGGAGAAAATAAGCTATGAACGCAAACATCCTAATAAGCAGGGGTTAGCATTTGAGCTCTCAGCCTCATAGACTCAGAAAATCATACTATCTAGAGTCAAAAATGTACATTATATAGTCAGGTTATGAAGATGTGATCCAGGGTCAAAACTCTCTGCTTACAATCAGGTCTCCTATATTTAGTTTTAGATATTAAAGTTTCCACTAGCACCAGAAATTAATTAAATAACTCGATGTACTTTTGAGTACCACTGAACTACCTTGCTACATTTTGGAAGCAACTATAAAAGAATATTTGGTTGAGAGTGCCAACAAATTTTGAATGTTTCCTTTTTCTGTCAGGTATGAATGACCGACCTCGTTTAGCTAAGCTATCAAGGTCTGAGGGAAAAAAATTCAAATAAACCTGCTGGTGCTTCCTCCCCACCTCGTCCCTTTCTAATATGTCAGCTTTTTTAACTTGGCTAGACTAAATATTTACAGTTTAGGATCATGTTGCTAAGATTGTTCTGATAAAGTTTACATCAACACAACATACATGACTTTATAATTGTATGTGACAAATTTGTCATTAAACAAAAAAGTTATAAATGTTGCCCTTAATGTTTCCTCTGCGCATAACATCAAAGCCTACAACATGTCAATCCACACTTCAAATGCATAGAAATGAACTAAAAAATGTACAGACAAATAAAAGTTGCTCCCTTTTTTGCGAACACGGAATTAATGTAGAATAGACAACAAAAACAAACAGAGATCTGACTTACTTTTATATTAAACAATCAATTCTGCAAAAGAAATAAAAGAAAAAGAACAAGAATAGGCCTGTTGAGAAAATCAGGACATAAGCAATGTTTCAAGAAACCCAGCCACGCTCAGCCTGGCAATTTTGAAGACTTAAAAGAGACAATTGACATTGCTTGTAAAAAGCAAATCCAGGAAACATCAGCAGAGATGTTAATTCAATGACTATAATCTCTAAGGGCCAAAGCTCATACATCAGCTAGCCTTTTACTAGAGGAGACCTCACATATAAACCCTCTTGAAACATCAGCATAACTCTTTTGTTTCTTCAAATACTAATAATTTATCCAAGCTCACCGCACACAGAACTAAATCTTACAACACGTTACTCTACAGTTGGAATGCAGAGAAATGCGATAAATGACTCGAATTTCCGGAAAATTTCCCAAGGACGAAAAATACAGGCAAAGAACCATCGAAAACAAACAGAGATCTGACATCTTTTCATTCATATAACAATAATTGTCTAAATCAAGCCGCAAAAGGATAATAACTTACTTAATAGAATCCTCAGATTTATTCGCAGTTGCAGATCCCGCCGGAAGAGCGGATAATTGAACTACAGGCCTGTCGTGAGCTGATACAGGCCGATAGCGCCTCCCACCCCCCGAACCGTACTGCTCACTCCCTACCTCCTCTCCTCCACCATTCTCCATGATTTTACCCTCAAAATTACTTCCAATATGAAGGCGATTTGGTAGGAAAAAACCCTATCCAATCATATACAGGGCTCAATAATAGTTTCAGAGTAAATTCCAAACAGTTTATGTGAACGTGAATTAAATAGCCGTTTTCTTTCTTCTTTTTTTAAACCCCTCAGATCCTGCGTATCGAACCCGAGACCTCTGGGGAATGAAAATAGATCCACATCTGAAAATCATACAAAGGGGAGAAAGATACGTACTCTTTTTAAATATTTTTGTGTTGAATTTAATGTGCCTGAAAATATTTTTCAAACGAGATTACGCTCAATCGCGGTTCCATATGGTCTTTATTGCCTTTGTTCTTTATTCTGATGATGTAATAGGTAGAAATCATTTTGGTGTGCGATTTTACAATTAATAAGGTTTCTATTTGACAGTTTCTACTCATAAATTTATTAAAAAAAACAAATCTACATCCTAGGTAAATCCGACGCGTTTTCCATCACCATTATGAGAACCCAAAGAAACCAAATTATTATTCCCTTCGTTTATATTGATTTTTTTTTTTAATGACAAAATAAGTTACAAGTTAATTGTGTCAATGGATTCTTCTTATTTTGTTGTTAAAAAAATATATATTTGTTATGAGTACGAAAAAGTGTTGAATAGAGAAGTGGGATGGGTGAAAATTAAAATTACTTTGTAAATCGGATAGGAGAAAGGGTTCAATAGTGGTGTAGGCTATGTCATGCAAGGGGTACAGATTAGTAGAGAACATGTCAACCAAAATTTTGATATGTAGTATGTATGTCCATGTCTTGTCTATTTGTATAAATCTTTCCCTTCCGATTTTTCACATGTTTTCTCATGCATATCAAACGGTTTTCGAAAAGATTAATTTTGAGGGAAAATGTAGCATCGACTAAGTGAATGTGTGGTACTTGCTTACTTATTCACTACCATGCTACTCCTTGCTCACTAAATACACATTAACTTCTCGTCTCCCCTTTTCCATCAGCCATTTCACACTCAAGTTGGTGTGTAATGACATTTGCAAGGGTTTGATTTGGGTTCTCTGCAACCCCATTCTATGTTATCTTATGCACTTGACATTGTCCATTGAGGGACCGGTGATGGTGCAATTCATTCTAATGGTGGAGAGTTTGGGAGCAAGCCATGGTGATAGTTTTAGTATATTCGCAATGTTTTTCAACACATTGGACCCATAAGGAAAATAAAAATCTTATGCCATTGCAAGTGAGGCTAATGATCCTCCATTGTATGTGTATTTCAATTGATTTCAAATTATTCTTTATGGTTATGAAATGTGTTTATCATTACAATATTTTTTATGGTTTCCATGCTCCATTATATGTATACCTGCAAATTTAGCATACCTCTCGCTATGCATGTCATACACTACAAAGCAATTGAAATATACAACTATATTATAAATTAAATTTATAAAACCCACAATTGATATATATATAGATAGATATACAATTATAACATACACATATATATGTAATTATATATTTATAAAACCCTTAGTTGATATTATATATTATAAATTTATACTCTTAAAACTCTTAACTTTTCAATATATATATATATGTATATGTATATATATATATGTATATGTATATGTATATATATACATATACATATATACATGTACATATACATATAGATATATACATGTACATATACATATATATATATACATGTACATGTACATATATATATACATGTACATGTACATATACATATGTATATGTATATGTACATATACATATATATATGTATATGTATATATACATATATATATATATGTATATATATGTATATATATATATATATATATATTACAGATATATACATCATGTATGTATGTATCAATTAAAAGGTTTTATAAATTTGTAATTTTATAGATCAACTAACAGTTTTATGGCATGCAAAGTGAGAGGTATCCTTCATGTCAATGTTAAGGGTTATATATGATAAGAGTTAAAATTGCGGATGTAATAGTATAACATGTGTTTTTTGCTTGGTCTTGTATTTGAGATCAAATGTGGTAACCAATTTTGTTTTTACTATAACTTTTTCTTATTATTTTATAGTTTATTTGGAAAAGAAAGCACAAATTATAAAACAAAAAAATATAGGCAACAAAATTAAATAATTTAACAAATACTTACTATCAAAGTGTATATTCCAACATCACTACCACTTGTCAAAACAAAGGTATAGCAACATCAAAGTGTGTGTTCTAGCTATAACTAATTCGTTGAGATTCAAAACATCAAAGTGCATGTGAGACTTACTATCACTAGTCAAAATAAATATATAATCAAGGTGAATCTCATAGCTATGAGACAATTCTATAAAGAAGAGAAATTGCATACATGATAAAATAACACTGTTATAAAAGATACATACCCATCCATAACATAGAAATACATGAGAGTGTAAAGTAAGTATTAAATGTAATGAATATAAGAACACATCAAGATTAGTACTGCATAAATGAATGCCTTACCTAAAGGAAAGGGTCCATGAGAAATATGAAAAATTATCTAATAATGAAGGGCGGTTATGTCAGAGGGTATTGTCGACCAAGGATACTAGTATGGATCAATTACGGTTGATTCATGAAGAATCGAAGCATAACATAGCCACTACTACTCAATCTTAAACAAGATCATTCAAATGAAAGATAAACTAAACATATATTGAAATGAAGCATTCTAAACTGTGAAAGCATTTAAATGTCTACTCTAACCCATTTGAAACTTATCCCATTTTGAAATTGGTTTCATGTTGATGTGGAACAACGACCCTTTCCCAATCTCGTGATCAGTGAGTTTGTTCCAATCGATTCTATTGAAGAGAATCGATGAAACTGTTCTGATATGTGGATGAATACATGATTTATGCTAAATTGAACATGATGCAAGCTAAATTAATATGATTTTATGCTAAAAAAAATCTAAATATGCAAAAGCTAAGCTAATCTAAGTAGATTCCAAGATAAAAGATTCAAACCCTAATTTATAAACAAGTTAAATGGATGCATGAAATCCATTAATGGAAGCTTAAAGCTAATATGCAACTAAGAATGAATTAAAATATGCTAAGTGTGAGCAAAGTATGAGTGTAAGTGTGAGTGATTCCAACAACATAAGTTTGCAAATTGAAAGATGGATCCATTTGTCTCCAAATAGTGCTTTATTTATAGGAAAGCAAATGAGAAATGAAGGGTTGAGATCAAAAAGGCTAATCAATGGTCAAGGATGGAAGAAATTGGAGGCATGGATCATGGATTCTCATCAATGGGTGAGAATGCAAGATGAGATTCAATCGAGGGTTCTCATTCCTTCCAAACAAACACACTTTTGACATGTTTAAGAGGTCAAAGGTTAACATGCTCAAGAGGTTTCAAGTTTCACTTGCTCAAAAAGCCAAGTGAGAATATTCCCTTTTTCAAATGATTGGAGGAGAGAGAATATTCTTTGGAATATTCTCATGGGTGATGAAAAGGGATATTTTGCAAATTAAAACAAAGTTTAATTATGCAAAAAAAGGTAAGGAATATTCTATGGGAATATTCCCCTTTTGGAGGAAAATTAGATTAATTAGATAATTGTTAATTAAACAATGTTAATCATACAATTAGGGAATTTGAGAAGAATTTAAAGTGATATTCATTAAATTGAATGATTTAATGAATAGGGAAAGGTGAAATGACATTTAATTGAATAACTTAGGGTTATTTAATTATATAAGAAGACTTAGGGAATTAAATTAAATAGTTTGATTTATTTAATTTAATGAGATGAAATGTTAGCGTGAAAGGGGGTGAATTAACCTGATTTGATGAATTAGGTTAATAGATGAAAATGATGCAATTAATAAAATAGCTAGGCTAATTTGATTAATTAAGCGAAAAGAGGATGGGTTTCAAGACAAAGTGATGTTAGTATACTTGTGTTCAAGTGTATGATATCATTCAGTACATTTTTCAATGTCTACATTTTTCCCCTCTTTGAAGAGAGGTACCTGCTACTTCGATTCAAAGACTGATGCTCTTTGGATTAAAAACTACTGCTTAAATCAAAAAATATTTTTTTTCTAAATTTGAGATGCCCCACTACTGAAGGATAAAGCTAATTCCCTGCCCCCTTGAGAAATCAGGTGGAAATTTTGAATTTTGGGTTGGTTTCTTGATAAAGGTGAAAGTTGCCCCAAGGGTCTAGAAAGGCTCCGGGATGCAAGAAATGTGCCAAAAATGCAAAAAATGATGCAAAATAAGCTCCAGTTTCAAAAAAGAGGTGAAAATGATGACAAACCCTAGCTTGAAGGTTAAATTAGGGCAAAAAACCCTAATTTTCTAGCATAAATAAGCCAAGAGGGGTCACTTTCAATTCATTTGTGCATTCACACCTTAAGGAATTCTTGTTGTTTTGAAATTTGACCCTCTGACAAAATGGCATGAGGAGAGCTCCCACAACACATTTTCGATCGAGTTCTAGAGTACCAGTTACTTCCAAACGAAGGACCACTGGTATGTAACTCGAAACTTGATTTGAAATTTGAATTTTTGATGCATTTATTGGTTTTTGAATTTTAAACTTTGGCATCGTCGCTATATAGTAACACTAAAATTAGAATTGATGACGCTAAAATGAATTTTAGCGATGCATATGTGTATTGCGACACATTTCATAATTTAGAATTAGGGTTTCCAATTTTAAATTGCGATGCATATGTTTATAGTGACGCACTTCCCAATTTGAAAATTAGGGTTAGGGTTTCCAAAGTTTAAATCATGATGCATATGTTTATAGTCACAATTTACAACTTGCAATTTGAATGCCTTTGGATGTTACAATTTGGAATTTGAAATATAGTGACACTATTGTAAATAGCGACTCTATTGTCATTTTGAAGCTAAAAATTCCAAATTGAGTCAAATTTTCTTGAATTTTGATGTCGTGCACTTCATGGGTGTGGGAGGTCATTCCACCCTTAATGTCTTGTGAGCATCAACCCACAGTTTTGGAGAGACTTGGTGACTTATTCAAGTTGAGCCAGGAGCACCTGGGGGAGATTAGCCTGTGGTACGTTGCATATATGCTTGTCATTCAGACACATCTGGCTATGATGACGACATTGTGTGAGAGATGGCTTAGTGAGACTTCATCATTCCACCTTCCCATAGGTCAGGCGACAGTGACTTTAGAGAATGTATGGCAGATTCTACGTTTGTCAATACATGGCGACTATGTGATTTGTGACATCAACACCAGATATGATGTCTTCCGTGAAGTGATGGAGATTGAGGACATCGTTCTAATCATGTCACAAATCGACCTTGAGATGTATAGAGGTCGAGTGCCCACATTCTAATTAATTATTGCAACCATTATCTTTGGCTTGGTTGCTCTTGACCAATGGAGATGAGGATTTAGCCCAAGATGGGGCTTGGCATGGCACTAAATGCTTTACAGGAGGACACTATTTGCATGGGGGCCAGTGATGCTAGCCTCGTTGTATCATGATATGCATGACTTTGTCTACTATGACAATAGAGATATTAGCACAGGGGTTACCTTGCTTCATATTTGGGCTTGGGAGCATATTGCAATGCTCCAACTGATTGTGTAGATGATCGATGTTGAGCTAGATGATCTCATGGTTTGGTGATACAGGGGTGCCATCATTCTCCAAGATATAAGGCATCTCGGGCTTCCGTACTAGCATCGGGTACTGGATGATATGACAATTTTTACACGGTACAATGATACACGATAGCTCTTCTTTGCCAAACAAGCTTAGTATATGCAGGGTCGATAACACATGATCATAGAGAGATATTTGTCAAGCAGGGTGGCATGACAGTTTAGCGAGCAACAGGATAGGCCCGACGATGCATATAGGGCCATCTTTGTGAGATTAGCTTGAGAGGTTCCCACATGGGGACCTACTATCCAAGCTCCAGAGGTGGTCAAGGGTTTTCAATAGTTGGTGGCATGACCATGGGCACACAACCAGGGATAGGAAAACATGCAGACGACGCCTGCATATGATGCATGGTTTACACCCCCTCATTGGTTGACAAATCCAGCGGGTGCTCCTCCATGAGGGAGACCGAGAGGGAGGGGAGCAAGCAAGGGTAGAGGTAGGGGATAGGATGGCCAAGATGGGTAGATTCCCAGGGCTCCACCAATGGGATAGCAACCTCCTCAATAGCCTCTTGTTCCATAGTAGCCAATGTAGCAGCAACCAGTTCAGCCACCACCATCGAATCTTTGACACATACAGATTCAACAGTTGCAACAGCAGGTGCAGGTTCTCACGGGTGTCCGCCAATAGATTTTGGTGATCACTATTGAGCGAGACCAGGCTAGACAGAAAGTTGCAGCTATTGCAGTAGAGAGAGATCATGCAAGGCAGTAGGTACAGGTCAAACTACTGAGAGAGATCAGGAGATCGGTTGCCACCAACAATTGGAGGCAATGATAGCAACTACACAAGGTAGGACTGTATCGACTAGGTTATACAGAGAGGTTGTGACTGAGGTAGCCTATTACAGGATGCACTATCACAAAGATGTTCCAGCGCCACTCAAACAGCCTAACAACTCACAGAGGAGTGATGCACGGCTTAGGGTTGAGGATCATCTAGAGAGACAGGCTAGAGAGGGGAGCAACTATCAGGGCTAGCTTGAGTGTGCAAACACTTTTTTATTTTGTTTCCCCATTCTTAAAATAGATATGCATGCATGGGCTCCTTTTTTATAGCCTAATGGATATTGTATTAATGACCAGTATACATACATTGATCCATATATTATACCATGACATTCATTTTTTGATATATATATGATACGGATAGGGATTCGATATGATGTGTTCATCTTATTTCATGCTTATGATTGTATGGATGCATATGATGTGAGATGTGTCATGCTTATATTTAATCATGTATGGATGCACTTTACTTATGCTTATGTGATATGTGATGATATATGAGATGTAATGATATGGATGGATGCAATATTATATTCTTTTTCATTATATTTTCATGACATGTTATGGGATGGATGATATGATATGCAAATGTTATGTTATGATTATGTATGCAAATGTTATGGATGCATGTCTTTTTATGTATTTTCTATGCAATTTTATGAGATGATCATGGATGCATATGGATGTATGGATGGATCATGCAAATATTTATGCTTATGATATGATAATGCGATGTATGTTTATGATTTGGACTCCCAATGATTCATTGTAATCTTGTTTATTTTCAACTTGCACCTCACTAACACTTTCATCCACATCCTTACCTCCTCCCAATTCAACAACTTCATATTCACCATAATCAACATAATAATACACTAAGGTAGATGGGATCATGCTATTTGTTCGAGATGGAAATGATAGAATTTGGTCTTCATCCACATTCAACTCAATACCAAGATTTGTAGCCTCCTCCAACAACCATGATGGTTGGTCTGGTGTAGTGGATAGAGAAAGTGACTCTTTCACATCAGTATGCTAGTTTGGAAAAATGGGTGTTTATATTAGATTGTGCATTTCCTCAATCGATGGCTCAACTCTTTTGTCTACAAGGTTTGCATGTGTCCCTTCCACCTATGATTGGGGCACAACAATTCTAGATAGACTTAAAATATTTTTTGAAATCAAAGCATCCTCAAGTGTAGTAAATTCAAATGTATCACTTGGATACATATCTTCCATCAATGCATCTAGATTTAGGGGCCAAATACTAGACCTCTTAAAACTAGATTTAATGTTATCAACAATGCCCTTTTTATCTCTAAATTTAGATAGTTTAGTTTTCCACATTGTTGTTCTTTCACTCTTAAAATATGATTTGAAGGTTGAGAAGACACTAACCTCTAATGGTTGCAACTTGTAAGATGTGTGGATTGGTAGGGTTAGCAAGTCAATATCAAGTGACCTTGCCTCTTGAATAGTTGAGAAGGAAACATGGTTGTCATGCCCATCAAATATCAACGGGTGTCTATAATTGGGTGAGACACCTCCAGGTACAAAAATTGAAAAATGGTGCAATCAATTAAGAAAGAGATCTTCTATCATCCATACATGGGGTTGAACAAGCATACATGCACCTAGTTCACAATTGGAAATATAATTATTTAGTTATTTATTGCTCTTAAACAAGTAAAAACTAGGGATTTTTGTCCACTAGCATCAACATAACATAAAATTGTTATCCACTCTTGGATCCTCAATATAATTAATGAAACACTTTTGTTGTTGTATTTGGCAAGCACTTGCATTGCACCATTTATGCCAAATTGAATGTTGATCTAATCACAATTCCAAATATTGAACATGCCATATGGATTAGCTACATATGCCCTTTACAATGTGTCATAGAACATTTGCAACAACTATAGGCCTCAAAAATTGATTACGATGTCTCTGTCAAGTCATTATGCTATCCTCAAAGTAAGATCAAAGTGTCATTTTTGAAATCGATCCACAAAGACTTACCAAGTAGCCCATCCTTGAATGTATTTAGCCTTGTTTGATATATTTGTGCTACTTTATCCTTTAAATTCATAATTTCAAGTCCATGGCCAATTGCATATGTCTCCTTGCACCATTCAACAACCTTCTCCTCTCCTTCATCATTCAAAATAGTTAGGGGTCCTTTCCTTTTGTTGAAATTTACACAAATCAACCAATTGGTTAGTGTGGTTTTTGGAAGGCCCCACTTCTTTGTTTAAAATAAAAAGGGTAAAAACTATTGAAATCAAGAAATTAACAGTACATAGGGATTAGGGAACCCGTAGGCTCCCAAGAAAGAAAGCACCAGAACAACCATCCAAGAAAAAAAATACCATCCATACAGCTACCAACACCTTATCCCTCCATATCATCAACAATGAACCTCTTTAATTCATGACAATAATCAAGGGATAACTGTCCCCACCCCTCAACCTTCCAATCATCTGCATGCTCCAAAGCCCACTTAGCCAAATAATCAACAACCCTATTCCATTCATGCATAATGTGGGAAAAAGACACCACTTCCAACAGAGCACATTTGCAAAAAAATTTGCACCACCAACACAAGCTTCCAATTAACCTCAACCACCTTTTGCTCATGCAAGATATTAAAAATAATTTGTGAGTCAGATTCACAGATAATCCTATGCCAACCCAAGGCACAAGCATGCTCAATAGCCCAAAGAATCTCCAACCCCTCTGTAAAGTTGCTATATTGTTGTCCTTTATGAATGGAGAAAAAAGAAAATAACCGAGCCAAAACAGTCTCTTCCAACTCCACCAATCCCAACAAGTCTAGGATTACCTCTAGAGGAACCATCTATATTGATCTTTAGAAAATCCATCGAAGGAGGCAACCATCTTCCAACCCTTTAAACCTTCTTTTTATCCCGCCTACCTCTTATGACACAAGTAGAGACCAAATTCAACCCTTGCAAGCCCAATCTATTCACAATCTCATCATCACTCCTTTCCAATGGATAAGCCACTTCACATTTGGCTTCCACCATCTCTTGGATCATACCAACAATTATGTGCCAAACTTGTTGAACCATCAGCCTATCCCCATGAAAAATCCTACGATTCCTTTCGAACCAAATTTTCCAAAGGATGAGCATAGGACCAATGCACCACACAATTTGGAGGAAAGAGGCTTGAGTAGGGGGTCTTCGCAGACTGCTCCAGAACTCAACAAGGGAAGAAGCATCAACACATGGATGTTTCCAAACACCCCACCATAAATTCCAAAGCAGTATAGAATAAGAACAACAAAAAAACAAATTGGAAGAACCCTCCTCACTATAGTCGCACAAAACACAAATAGAGGGACCCTGGAATCCCTGCTTCCGAAGATTATCCCAAGTCAAACATCTATTCTAAGTCAGAGTCCACACAAAATAATTATACTTTAGCCATGAAAACTTGTTCCACCCATGTTTCCACAAAGGGACCTCCACCCCACCAAACTTATGAGACAACAACTCCTAATACCCACTAGCCACAGTGAAAGCACCCTTAGGACTTGGGCTCCAAGCCAGAATATCCTTATCCCTAAGGGAACTGCATTGTTTACTAGCCAAAATATTTTGAAGCTCACCACAATCCTCTTCCAACCCAACAACAAGCCAATTGCAAGGATCCTTCCACCTAGCCACCTCCATCTACCCACATGGATAAGAAGTCTTAAAATCAATCACCCTTGACCAACCAACCTCCAAGAAGCACTGGAAAAGATTTAAAAAATTAAGATATTGGCACAAAATGGGGGAAAATCCATCCCAAGAATTAGACCAAAAGAGAGTCTCAACCCCCTATTACATATCTAGAACAAGCCCTCCTTGATTAGTGTATCCCCTTTCTTAAGCGTTCCCAAAATCACAGAACCTTTTCCCACCAGAGCATACTTGGGAAGCTACTCCTTCAAAACCCCTGAAAGGTACTTGTGAGATAAAATCCTGGTCCAGATATGATCCCACTCCACACACCACCTCCAATACAACATTGTAGCCAACACCAACTGAGACCAAGTCGACTGCTGCAATCCAAGAACCCCAAACTACTTTGGGCTACACACAATATCCCACTTCACCAAGCTCCACTTAGAAGAGGACAAGCTACCCACCCATAAGAATTTTCTAGCCAATGAATCCAAATCCTTCACAAACCCAACCAAAGCCACTTGTAGCATGCACTTATAAATAGGAAGAGCCTAAACCATAGTTTTAAGTAGTTGAACACAACCAACAAAGGAAAACCATCTATGAGTCCAATAATTAACCTTCACACGTAACTTGTCCAAAATATTCTGCCAAGACTCCCTAGGAAGACTACCATAAGAGATAGGAATGCCAATATAAGTTAAAGGGAGAGAACCAATCTAAAACCTCGAGATATGAGCAATTCTTTGCTAAATAAGCCTCAAAGTATTGAAGAAGAAACTAGAAGATTTATCTTCATTAATCCTTTGACTAGAAGCAACAAGATAGATATCCAAAGCCTTGTGCAAATTCGTAGCTTCTCTGATCTTGGCCATGCCCATCAAGGTAGTATCATCCAAAAATTGCAGGTGAGATTGAGGAGGAAAACCATTTCCCCACCCCCATCCCTGGATAAAACCCAACTCCACATTACGTTTCACTAGTCTCCCTAGGCCTTCAGCAAGAAGAATAAATTGCTGAAGCAACAAGAAAGATATCCAAAGCCTTGTGCAAATTCGTAGCTTCTTTGATCTTGGCCATGCCCATTAAGGCAATATCATCCACAAATTGCAGGTGAGATTGAGGAGGCAAACCATTTCCCCACCCCAATCCTTGGATAAAACCCAACTCCACATTACGTTTCATTAGTATCCCCAAGCCTTTAGCAAGGAGAGAGAGGATCCCTTGGACAAAGGCCTCTAGAAGCACTAAAAAGAGAAGAAGGCTCACCATTTATCAACACTGAGAAATAAGTGGAAGTAACATAGAACATAACCCACTAGACCCACTCTTCAGCAAAACCAAAATCAATAAGAATTTTTTGCAAGAAGGACCACTTAACTCTATCATAGGCCTTTGCCATATCTAGCTTGATAAACATAGCCTTTTCTTTTGAGGATGTCATAGAATGAATAGTGTCACTAGCAATGAGCACCCATCTAGAATTTTTTGATCCTCCACAAAACCACTATGTTCCTCAGAGATAAAGCCTCTAAGCCATCACTTTAGGCTTTCAACAATCAACTTGGAAATGACTTTATAAACCACATTACAAAGGGAAATAGGTCAAAATTGACTAAGACAATCTACCCCCTCACATTTAAGAATGAAAGCAAGGAATGTAGAGTTCAAATCCCACAACATCTGCTTATTCCTTTGAGACTCACGAACTACCTCCAAAAGGTCTGGCTTAATGATATCCCAAAATTCTTGATAAAATTCAATTGGAAAGCCATTAGGACTCGGGGCTTTCCCTTTCTTCATTTGGAAAATAGTAGCCTCCAATTCCTCCAGCGAGATATAGCCCAAAAGTTTCTCATTCATCTCCCCAATAAACAAAGAGGGGATACAATATAAAACATGGTTTTCTTCTGCCAAACCATCCTGAGAATCCTCTCTAAATAATGAAGCAAAGAACTGTGAAGCTTCTCTAGACATATCCTGCAAAGAAAATAAATGTCACCTCTATCATTTACAAGAATAGGCATAAGATTACCATGTCTCCTGGCTTTCATCGAGTTGAAGAAGAAAGCAGTGTTTTTGTCTCCCTCTTGTAACCACTCAACATGAGCCTTTTGTTTCCAATAAATTTCCTCACACAGATCACACTCTTCCAAAGCTTTCAAAGCCCTTGCCTCCTCCTCGAGTAAATCCTTATAAATACCAAACTCCCTTATCCCCCAAGTGATGACATCCAAGTCAGCTTGAGCAACAACCTTAGCATAAAAAGTATTTCCAAAACATTGCCTGTTCCGCCTTTTGAGTTGATATTTCACATATTGCAGTAGTTTGGAAAAAGAATACATAGCAGTGCCATGAGCAGGTCTTCCCCTCCACCACCATTCAACCACACATTCCTACAAAGAAGAATCTCTTAACTACATAAGTTGAAACTTGAAAGAGGGGGACCAAGCAACATGTGTCGAAGTAGCCGATAACTTAATATGCCAGTGATCCAAGCCCCTCCAATCCAAAATATCAACAACAAGTAAACGACAATCCCCCAACCTAGAAACAAGAAACCAATAAATGGTCAAGTTTCTCAGCAATACAGTTCTCTCCCATTCTCCTATTGTTCCAAGTAAACTAACCATTATGGGGCTTAATTTCAACCAAATTCAAGGCAAATATGTTATCATGAAGAAGGAAAGCAGAGGGCTCCAACCTCACAATACCACCCTTCTTCTCATCCAACTCAATAATGACATTGAAATCACCCGCAATAATCCAAGGGAAAAAAGGAGCAAGGCTCCGAATGAAATTAATATGAGACCACAATAATTACTTACCAGGAAAATCAATAGGCACATAGATGTTTGAAAGTAGAATAGTTTCCCCCGACTCTAGACTTGAAGCAACCATAGAGATGGAAGACTTGGAGGAAATCCACCAAAGAGGACGAATATTCAATGGGTTCTATAGGTAAGCCACACCCCCTGCGTTACTATGAGCCCCAATACACTGACATTCACCCTGCCCCCACAACTTTGGCAACAAACCAATCATACTTTCTACAGTTAACTTAGTCTCCTGTAAAAAAAGAACATCAGGGGAATGAATTCTCACCAATTCATGAACAACTTTTTATCGAGGTCCACTATTTAAGCCCCTTACATTCCAAGAGAGGAATATGATATGAAATATGCTACAAATAATTGATAATAACTGAGAATAACAAGACACTTCGAGGCGGAAAACCTCCAAATATCTCTAATGAGAACACACTTCACAATGTGATGAAATAAGATTCACAACATCCTATATATACCTATTTATGCCTAGGATATCACCCAAGCCAACCTAGATAGCCCTATATAAGTCTTAGGCTGACCTAAACAACTAAATAACAATATACTAATGATAATATGACTTAATTAAGAGTTAAGATAGCCACAAGCTGACTATTCATAACCATATACACTATGGAAGTAAGGGCATAACATGCCCCCCACCTTTACAAAAGCGTTGTCCTCAACGCTAAACAATTGTGGTAGTTTCTTCATATAATTTTCATCATTTTGTGTGGTAACTTCAACTAGAAAATATTTCCTTATAATGAGGTAACTTGGAACTGTTAACTTCAGCTTGAAGATGTGTCTTCCCTTTACATCAAGCTCTTGATGGTGATCAATGTGTTCTTCCTTTACTTGAACCTTTTGATGTGGCATAGAGGAAGAGGTGAGGAATAGTACATGGTACCCTTGCATTGGTTGAATATCTTGATTGGGAAATTCTTCTTCTTCTTTCACTTCTTCTTTCACTTCTTCTCTTCTTATTCTTCTTCTTCTCCTTCTTCTTCTTCTTCTTCTTCTACTTCTTCTTCTTCTTCTTCTTCGTCTTCTTCTCTTCTTCTTCTTCTTCTTTTGGTTCTTGGTTGCTTGAGACCTCCTTTATTGGTTCATTTCACATACTTCCTATGTTAGATATATCTCCTCTTAGGTCATACATCCATCTTCATTGATGAAATGTATTCCTTGACATTGTTGATTTCCTCATAAGGATAAATATCCTCTATTGTTACCCCATCCTTATCAAGAGTCTTCCCCAGAGTGACAACATTCTTTTTTCCCCTTGTTGTAGGGCCCATCATGATGGGAACCAATAATTTTGAAATAATTAAAACAAATGAAACTTAAATTCTCTAAAAAAATTACTATAACTTACTAGGGCCAAAATAGCTCTCCCCTAGAAACATTTCCAAGAAATAAGCAGATTTGTAGCCTTGGGAGTGATATTTGTGAAAACCTTAATTTTGCAATAAATTTCTTATTTCTACTCCAATTCCTCCAAATTTTTAACTATAGTCTCCTTTAATATTTATTAAAAAACCCAATAAAAATAAAACTCCAATTCGACAATATGTGAGAGATATGCAGATTCTAAAAAAATTGTGTAAAACCCTAATTCTACAATAATTCACTCAATTCTACTCCAATTCTTTTAAAATATGGACTGTAGCTTATTTAATATGTTCTTCAAAAACCCTTTAAAAATTAGAAAAAAATTATCCAAAATATGAAAGATATGCTCTTTCCAAAATTGCCTCCAATATTGAGAAAAAACCTTGCCTCTATGATGCCAAGATCATGCTCTGATACCACTTGTTATAAAATAACTTGCACAATAGAAGAATATGATATGAAATATGCTGCCAATAATTGATAATAACTGAGAATAACAAGCCACTTTGAGGGGGAAAACCTCCAAATATCTCTAATGAGAACACACTTCACAATATGATGAAATAAGACTCACAACCTCCTATATATACCTATTTATGCTTAGGATATCACACATGTCGACCTAGATATCCCTATATAATTCTTAGGATGACCTAACAAACTAGATAACAATATACTAATGATAATATGACTTAATCAAGAGTTAAGATATCCATAATCCGACTATTCATAACCATATACACTATGGAAGTAAGGGCATAACAACGTTGTTGTCTTTTACCGAATCAGACCCCACTTTCACCATTGGAGTAGAGATTTCTCCCTCCCCCATCTTCATATCTACAAGAGGCTCAAACCTCCTATGAACCACCAAACTCATATATGTTTCCATTTGCAAATCTCCAGTTTCTTGAGAAGTCTGGTTGTAATATGGAATAATTCCTTCATAAACCCCTTCTAAAACACCTTAATCCATAAACATCATACCTAGATTCACCTCCTACTGACTAAAATCATCAAGAACCTCAAATCTATTAAAGGTATCTCCTTCCTAACGCTCCTTAAGATTCCTCTTTTGACCCTGATTCCTATTACGATCCTTAACAGGAATAAAACCCTCCACACCTACAACCTCACCACGAATGGGGTCCTTGCCTTTGTCAACCTTAGGAGGATTGTGAGGAGGTTGTGAAGTCTAAGACTCAAAAGATTTAGAATGTACTTTTGTGGGTTTCCTCCATGTGAGAGATCTTAGAGGATACCTTCCTTGTAGCTCTGGGGGCCTATGAGGCGTTTACTTCTCTGGGTTTCCTCCATGTGAGAGATCTTGGAGGACACCTTCCTTGTGTTGAAAATGGAGGTAATTATGTAGCTTTAAAACTTGTAAAACTATGAGATTGTAGATCTAATTAAGTGTTCTTTGTTACAAATTCTATCTAAAATTATTTATTTAAATCAATGTTACCAATTGTAGTAGATAGAAGATTGTAGAAGAATGAGACAAGAAGATAGAAGTGACACAACATATACGTGGAGAAACCATTTTGAGAAAAAACTCCACCACCAGAATCAATAATGCTTGTATTATTTAACCTTAGAACAAGATTACAATAACACTGTATTAATCCTTTGCTTTAGATGCTTCTTTTTCCTTCAACAATTCTTCTTCACAACCTGCACTAAACTCTTATAAAACTCTCTTCAACTTGTTGCAATTAATAGACAATAATAAGCATTGAAAACTCCAAAGAATTTTCAATTACAAGAGCATTGAGCTCCTCTAAAAAACCTACACCTATTTTGTGCAAGTAGAGTTTCATCTTGTAACATGAAGTCAAATCCAGAGTCTCCTCAATTTAGGCGCCCCAAACTGAACTCCTAACTGATCATTGGTCAAGAAAATATCTTCCAAGCTTCTCCTCAAAGTTGGTGCCCAAGAATGGGCCCACTTAACTCAACCTTGTAAATATCTTCTCATGCAAAAGGTGTTAACTCCAAGATGCCAACTTGGGCATCCAAGGTGGGTCCAAGTCAATCTTTGTTACCTGAAACATGTCTCTCCATTAATTCATGCAAACATTATGCATGATTGATCATCCCCACTTAACTGAATGTATCACCTGTTATCTATCATGCAACTCAAGTCATTAGCATGCAACTGAAGTCAACTGAATTCAACTAACATTCAATTCAAACTAACTACATGCAACTAAAGATAACTGAACCATAACTGAACTGAACTGAACTGAACTTAATTGATATTGAATTGAACTCCACTCAAGTAAATATCAATTCCTAAATTCTAGGATCTTTACATGCATTATTGAAGTTTTATCTTTCCTACAAACAATTAACTGAACTCAAGGTGGGTTTCACCTTCCATGTGGGCACCCCATGTGCTCCTATTTTGTAGGAGCTCTTATGGGCATCCCCACATGTTCCTATCCTTTAGAAATAATTAAAAATGTCAATTTACATGTTCATTTTATTTGAATTTAATCTCTTTCTAATCACAATGTTGGGGAACACTTTCCAATTACTTAGGAGATACATGAAATATGTTTAGGATTGCAATTAAATGGCATCATATTCCCAACACCTTGTAGGTCTATGGGCCTGTGAGGAACTTACTTCTCGAGGCTTCCTTCATGTGAGAGATCTTGGGGGTTACCTCCTTGCAAGTCTGCGGGGCTATGAAGTCCTTTTCCTACTCTATGCTTCAAGCTCACCAAATTGTGGTCTACTTCCTTGACGGTTCATGCATAAATTTCTAACCCTATTCACTCTTCCATCTACTTTACTGAAGCACTCATCAGTATTTGTGCTCGCTAAAGTGGGGGAAAAATATATAGGTGTGAATTTTCACCCCTTATGCAAATTCCCCTTTTACACTTCCTCCCCCTAGGAAACCAAATCTGAAGGAAAAATTCCACATCAGTAGGTTGCCTCCATTCCACTTGGCATCTGTATTTGCGTCAGTAGAAGAATAACTATCAGGGATGCTAGCACAACGTGCATACATCTGTGCGGCACGCTTATGTCCCTAACAGATTCCTACGTCTAAAGTTGGTAGAGGCATTACACTTCCTATCTGGAACAATTTGTAATGTCCCTTTTCAACCAACCGACCTGAAAATACCTTATTCTTGCTTATTCTTCCTTCAAATTGATCCATTCTCACTTCATTTCATCCTCTTGCAAACTCTAAACATTCTAGCAATCACTTTTTTCCTTATCAAGAATTCTTAGCTTTCACTTCACTCTCAAGCAACACTTCAACACTCCATTGTAACAAAAACACTCCATCAACTCCATAGAGCAAGTGTGGAACAAGCCATTGCAACAGGGGCTTGAGGTTTGCAACACCTCCCTTCATCACAGTTAAGGTTGTGGTGATTGTTCAATTTATTTCTCCATCATTGGTTAGTGAGCTCTTGGTGGAGGTGGTGATGTTTTCACTCCTATCCTCTATGATTTGGTTGAGTAGCACTTTATTGTTTTGTAGTGTTTATTGTGTTCTCTAATTTCTTCTCCTTTATCATACTTTTCTCTATCGTTGCTATCTTGGTTGTCTGTGGAGGTGGAAATACCAAAATGGGAGTCTAACTAAGGAAAACCCCTATACAACCCACAACAATTTTCCCTCTTTCTTGTCTGTAGGTGGACGTGCATTTGGAGCTAGCTGGAAAAAATGAACTCTTCTGTGAGATCATCTTCATCACCTTAGCTTTAATATATTTTCTTTAACATATTTGTTTGTATCCTTCCTACTTTATAGTTTTGTTATGTTCCTTTAGAAGTGACTAGCTAGGCCAACAACTTGTTTTCTAACAGTTCTTACTGTATTTTCAGTCCTCTGGTCATACGAACACTAGCGCACCTAAGAGATGCCAACGCACTGCACTATTATCCTAGTACCGTGCTTCCATCCTTGGGCATAGAGCTACTTGAGGTAAAGTGTTGAACCCGAAAATCCGCTCGCCTAACCCCATTCTGGATTTCAGGTCTGCAAAGTGATTGAAGGGCCTTATAGTCCTCATCATTCTCTTCCCTCATTTCAAGACACCCCTTTAGAGTGAGGTAAGTTAGGGCAGTCTTCCACTCTTGTCTCTTCATGACCTAGGACCTTAAAACGTGGTTGGTCTCCCTCTCTTACATTTTTGGTGAACCTAATGTGAACCATCTTGGTTTTGTTTTGCGATATCAAAAGACCCTTTCCTTGTATTTTAGGAGTGTTGTAGGTGTGAGCGTTGTGAGGCTCCTTGCCTCACAACCCAACTTGTGACCCCTAGTAGGCGTAGTTGGAAGGTTCTGAAAGTGTTGTGCAATGAAACCTTAGTTGGGTCACTGTGGAATCTTGCAACCTTTGGGGGGGCTTTGTGAGAGTGTCGTTTATTGTATGCGATGGCCTCTTTCCTACATCAACCTATCCCCTTTGTGCAACCTGTGAGCAGTGGTATTGTTATATCCTTCACTTAACAGGATCTGTCGACGGGTTTTAATAGGGAACCATCTCCTTTCTACATCCCTGCATGAATCAACAAAAACATCATAGCAGGTGTTCTCGTTGATCCGAAGTCTCAAGTAAACATTATATCTAAGGAGATCATGCTAATCAAAATTTTGCATAAAGATGGGTATGATGCACTTGTAAGCACCATCCACACACATGATATACTTTCTATACCCCCTTTGGGTAGTATTGTCTTGTCGGTTCTGGTTGGACCTAAATTTGTGAAGCTTATGTTCAACATAATCCCTAGATCTTAACTCTTTAGAGTAAAATTGGGTATCCCCTAGTTAGTAGCTATGAATTTCATACCCTTGGTTGTGCATAAATGTCTAAAATTTATCCATGAGGGTTTCGTGCACGTGATTGATGACACAGATTATAAACCATCGGTTGCTCATGGAAGCTACTCCTTGGATTACTCTTGGCATGCGCTTTTTGGTACTCTTCCACCTAGGAAGGAACTTTTGTATTGAACTTATCAAAATTACAAGAGAGGGCATGTGACGTCGAGAGTGAGATATCATCCTCTCACCTTGCTATGGTGCCATCAAATTCCGTTCCATGTTTGCGAGAGAATCTTGTCGTGCTCGCTTGGTGAAAGCCCAAGTGTCCCACAATTGAGCTTCCTATTTTTCCCATGGATCCTAGGCCCATTTGGTATAGTAGAAATAAAGGCCCCCTTGGGGAATCCTTTATGTCTCGACCTCCACAGTCTCCTACTGCTTCTGCTCCAAAAGGAATAAATGGGAAGAGGCTCATTGTCAAGGCACTTGAGTTGACTCCCCTTATTTCTTTTCAACCTGCTCCTCCTACTCCTGTTCAGGAGTCTATTCCTCCACTGGAAATGGTTGTAGTGGACACTCCCATGGCTGAGTAGGAGCCTTTTGTTCCTTCACAATTTTTGACCTCCAGTTCGAAGAGTCGCAGTAACTGCCTTGTGTGTGAGTGCAAGCACCGGTGAAAGGCTTTCATAGCTAAGCATGCCACCTTGCAAAGGAAGGAAGAGGAGATGACTGCCCTTGTATCAGGGCCTCCTACCGCATCCTCCTCTCTCGACCCCTCTACTTCCATTCAAACTAGTTCGGTCTTGCTTCTAGATTTCACTATGAGTAAAAATGTGCTTGGCCCTAAAAAGGTGTAGGTGTTCATCACTCCTTCAGTGGAGCCACCCTTATTGATGTCCCTTCCAGATGACCCTCCTTTCCCAAAACCCGTGGATATGCTGAATACTTCGGTGGTATCTGCTACAATTTTCTCTTCCTCCTCTTCCTTTGCACCTCTTGCCTCATCTATGGGGAGTTCACATCCCCTGATGAAGCAAAAGGTGGAGGATAGTCCTTTCAGCAAAAAAGTACCTAAGAGGATCCCACCTTCTCTGAAAGGTGGTCCCACATTGACTTGTTTCATCCTAGTAACAGAGCCAGTCTCGACTTCCTGTGAGTTCATCACCACTCCCAAATCATTTGGTGAGCCTAGCAGTGGATCTCAGGTGCATCCTTCCCCATTCATTGACGTAAAACATGACACTCTTATAAAGTGTATGTTTAACTATCTGGACGAAATTCTGGCCTTGTTAGTGATCTTCGCAAAATCGCTGACCTTAGCTCCACAAGAGGTTGGTGAAGGAGACCTTGTGGGGCCTTCTTCCTTATCCCTTGTTTTCGTAGGGTCGAAAGCTCCTCCTCTTAACATTAAACCAATGCAGGCTCATCCTTCTTTCCCCTAGGATGATATAGAGTGGGAAGTGGGTGACCTCTTGGTTGATTAGTGTTATGAGGAGGCCCCTTCTTTATCTTTAGAGTAGATGCGTGTGTGTTGTGATGTGTTTGCCCGTGATCGTGCTATGTGTTCCTGGATGAACCTTGTCACCCTAATTGATACTTGGATATAGGCATGGTTTTTGTGTCGTAAACCTTCTTTTTTTATCATCATTCTTCCATGTTTGTGATTGATTTTTAGTAAATTAGGGACGATGCAAAGTGTTGGGGGCATTTAGGCTTCCCTTCCATGTTGACCCAATTTTTTATTTTTACTTTGTCTTCTCATGCATTCTTCACTTGGTCTGATATAGTAGGGGATTGATGATAGTTCATTTTATGTACTATTATTATACTTATCTATATTTATGAGCAGTTTTGACCCCAAAATATCAGATCACCCTTGTGCCCTTTGTTCGTAATGTTTCTTTTAGCTTTTCCTTTATCTTTCTCACTCTCTTCTTTTCTTGAGTTGTCCCTTTCATGTGTGACAACGAAATTTCTATAACATTTCTATTTTTAGAAAATGTATTCATTGCTAATGAATCTTTTCTCAAAAATCTTCACAAACCTTTTTTCAAGGAATCACATTCTCTACCTGGAACCCTAATGAAATGTGTTTCCTTCATCATGGGTTTGTAAAGAAAGAACTTGAGAGCCTTCCTTCGAGGCAAGAGAAACTTTGACCTTCCCCTCGCGTGGGGGCATTTTTTTCCTTTCAAATTCCTTGATGAAGTGAACATTTTTCAAAATGATTCCTTGATGATGAATCAATTTGAGAAAGAAACATCTCTTTCGTACTTTCGAACAACATGTCCCTTGAGTGGACCCCTTATTTACATTGGGTTCCCATGGGACCCCTTTGAAAGTTTTGCAACTTGTTGATAGTTTGCGTGACTATCCACTTATTTGCCTACGTGGCTGCTTTCTGACATGTTCTATCTGCGGGTAGACATGTCATTTTATGGGTGTGCCTGTGAAGCCACTCTCTGACTCTACAAATTCCATTTTTTTGGGTTTCCTCCATGTGAGAGATCTTGGGGGATATCTCCTTGTAGGTTTGCAAGCCTATAGGGCGCTTCCTTTGAGCTTCCTCCATGTGAGAGATCTTGGGGTCGCTCCCCTGCAGGTCTGTGGGTCTGTAGGGTGATTTTCTAGGTTTCCTCCATGTGAGAGATCTTGGGGGACACCTCCTTATAGGTTTATGGGTCTATAAGGTATTTTTATGGGTTTCCTCTATTCAAGAGATCTTGGAGGATACCTTACTTGCAGGTCTACAAGCCTATGAGGTGCTTACTTCTTTGGGTTTCCTCCATGTGAGAGATCTTGGAGGACACCTTCCTTGTACGTTTGTGAGCTTGTGAGACACTTACTTCTCAGGGCTTCCTTCATGTGAGAGATCTTGGAGGTTTCCTCCTTGTAGGTCTATGGGCATGTAAGATGCTTTCATTCTTCATCTTCATAGTTCTGCGAGGCTATGAAGTCCTTTCCCTACCCTGTGCTTTCAAGCTCGCCAGTTTGTGGTCTGCTTCCTCGACAGTTCAGGTATAAATTTCTAACCCTATTCACTCTTCAATCTACTTTATTGAAACACTCATCAATATTCATGCTTGCTAAAGTGGGAGAAAAATGTATAGGTGTGAATTTGCACCCCTTATGCAAATTTCCCTTTTACACTTCCTCACCTTAGGAAACCAAATTTGAAGGTGAAATTCCACATCAACAGGTTTCCTTTGTTCCACTTGAGATCTATTTTTTGTGTTGGTAGAATAATAACTGTTGGGGATGCCCGTGTGGCACGTAGATGTCCACGCGACATACTTACGTCCTTGATGAATTCTTGTGTCTGAAGTTGGTAGAGGTGTTACACTTCCTATTGAGAACGATTTGTAACGTCCCTCTTCAACCAACTGACCTGAAAATGCCTTATTCTTGCTCATTCTTCGTTCAAATTGATCCATTCTCACTTCATTTCATCCTCTTGCACTCTCTAAACATTCTAGCAATCACTTCTTTCATTCTCAAGCATTCTCATCCTTCACTTCATTCTCAAGTAGCACTTCAACACTCCATTGCAGCAACAACACTCCATCAACTCTGTAGAGCAAGCCATTGCAACAGGGGCTTGAGGTTTGCAACAACTCCCTTCATCACAGTTGAGGTTGTGGCGATTGTTTAAGCTCTCTTTCTTCATCATTGGCTAGTGAGCTCTTGGTGGAGGTGGTAACGTTTTCACTCCTCTCTTCTACGATTTGGTTGAGTAGCACTTTACTGTTTTGTAGTGTTTATTGCGTTTTCTACTTTCTTTTCTCCTTTATCATACTTTTCTCTATCGTTGCTATCTTGGCTATTCATGGAGGTGGAAACACCAAAATGGGGGTCTGACTGAGGCAAATCCCTATACACGCCCAATAATTTTCCCTCTTTCTCCTGTGTAGGTGGACGCACATTTAGAGCTAGCTAAAAAAAAGTTCTTTTGTGAGATCATATTCATCACCTTAGATTTAATATATTTTCTTTATCATATTTGTTTATATCTTTCCTACTTTATAGTTCTATTTTGTTCCTTTAGAAATGAATAGCTAGGCCGCTAGCTCATTTTCTAGTGGTTCTTACTGTATTTTCGGTTCTCTAGTCATATGGACGCCAGTGCACCACATTGTCGTCCTAGAACCGTGCTTCTGTCCTTAGGAAGAGAGCTACCTAAGGTATAGTGTTGAACCTAAAAATTGGCTCGCCTAGCCCCATTTTGGATTTTGGGTCTACAAAGTGATTGAAGGGCCTTATAGTCCTCATCATTCTCATCCCTCATTTCAAGACACCCCTTTAGAGTGAGGTAAGTTAGGACAACCTCCCACTCTTGGCTCTTTATGATCCGAGGCCTTGAATATGGTTGGTCCCCCTCTCTTATAGGTTGTTGGCACTACAGGAAAGAAGACTCACCAGTTCACCAAGGAACCTCCCCTTAATACCAGCGTAAACAACAAACTCCATTGTTGATGTGATAGAGAGCAACCCCCTGAGGTTTGAACCTTGGTTGTTGGATCTACAAGAAAGAAGCCCCCCCATTTCACCAAAGGGTCACCCCCTAAAATTTAATATTAAGGTTTGGGCCTTGGTTGTTGGCACTATAGGCAAGAAGCCCCACCAGTTCACCAAGGAGCCTCCCCTTAATACGAGGGTAAACAACAAAATCTATTGTTTATGTGGTAGAGAGTGACCCCACGAGGTTTCAACCTTGGTTGTTGGCTCTATAGGAAAGAAGCCCCACCATTTCACCAAAGGGTTGCCCCTGGCCCCACTTTGTTTCCCTTCATAGAAAATCCATTATCTTCAACATCTTTCATAAAAGCTTCAATAGCATCAATAACAATTGGTTATATGTTTATGATTCATATATTTGATAAATATAGTTGGATATATTTAATGCATAAAATAGGATGAACATGTTTTATGGATTATGACATAATTGGACAACTCAATGATATTGAACATATATATAGGGGAGAGGGTTTGGTGGTGGTGTGGGCTATGATAAGTTCAATGTTGTGGTAGTGAATAGTTAAGAAAGGAACTCATGGCCACAAAATTCTCATTCCACAAAACACCTTGAATGATACTATATATATTTATGTATATTCTTAAATGTTGATTCATAAACAACACCCTAGAATAAATAATGATACACGTTATTTTTTCATATTTAAGAAAACCTTTACCAAATAGAAGAACATGCTCATTTAGTTGTATGAATAAAATGTAATCAATTATGATACGTGGTATAGTTTTGAGTTAACCTCTATCATATGTTTAAAGGCCATTCCAATTTTAACATTTGGGTGAAAACACGAAGTTGAGTCCACTGAAGGTGGAAGTTTCGACCTTAGAAAAAATCTTGAAATCGGGTTAAATGAATCGAGATCTTGTTTAGCTTTAAGGTTCCAAGCCTAGAATTAAAACGGGATCCCGATTTTAAAAATCAGAATCTCATTTCGTTTCGGTGTCCTAAGCCACCCTGAAGAAAAAGGGATCCCACTTTTTACAAAACGGTATCCTGATTTTTACAAAACAGGATCTCGATTTCTATAAAACAGGATCCGGATTTGTAAAAAATGGGATCTCGTTTCATAGGGGTATTTAAAAAAATCAAATGCAAGCTCATTTTCACTGTTGAAACAAAGGAAAATAGGTGGGGTTTTTATTAATGAATAGGGATGAATGGAAAATGGGATTTGATGGATCTATCTTCCTTTATTTCGTTAGGAAATGAGATCCACACCATGAAAGGATTGCCAACCTTGAGGTGAGTCAAGTGAAAGTGTGAATCTATTTATTTCCTTTTTTTGCAAGGACATGGGTCATGATTAAACAACACTTTAGGGAGAAAGATTAAAAATATCAAACTAACTCCAAAATGCAATCTAAACCTTGAATTTGGAAGATTAAGCTCAATACTAATGAAAACGAAAATAAAAATGTAGCTTTGAGAAAGGGGAAGTGATGTGTACCAATCACCAAAAGTTTTTTTTCAAAGCTAATTAATAACTCATTTGCCCTATGGCGAATGGGTCCTGGCTAGGGCTCTGTAAAAATGGTTTATAGGCTCTCTTCTTCTGTGTTTGCACTCCTAGATCCCTGATTTTCATAATCGGACAACCAAAAATAAATCTTGTAGGTGAGTTTATGTGAAATTGCAACAATGGTGAAAACAAATGCAAATTTGACAACTTTGCAAATTTTCTCTTCAAGAGATCTTCCACCTAAAATCTGCAAACACAAATCAAGAGGGAAAAATGTTGTGTTGTTTGTGAATGCGGGTTTTTCTTGGTCAAACCTCATTTTGGTAATTAACCTTATAATGAAATGAAACATGAAAGGAATGATGAATGAAAAGCCTATGTCACAACTCACCAAACCCTTGGATGAACCTTGGAATGTATATTTGCAACTAGCATGAAATGGCTTCAATGGATGTGGATCTTGAAACTTGACTTGAAACAATGCCTTTGAATGCTTGAATCGATCTTGAACACTACATCAACATATTAGCTCAAATAACATGCATGATGCAAGAGGACTTTGAGATGATAATAGGATCTTGATTATTAAAATAATTCTTCAACAAATCTACCCTTGAATGACTTGAAATGATCTATCAATGCTCTTGTGAAAGTACTCTTGATTTCATAAAAAATGCTTAGATTGGTTGAAAGTCTTAGTACATGAAACTTAGTGAAATGACCTTATATTTATAGGTATGTAACATCAATTTCTAAAAATTAAAATAACACAAGCCGACATGTGAATATACATTTGAAATCATTGAAATACCACTGAACACATAATAAAAATTTACGTCTTAGGTCTAGGTGAGGACCCATTTTCCCTTGGGCGAATGGGCCCTAGATCACTTACCTAGGACATACATTCTCTAGTGATAAATGTTATGTTATGGCATTAATGAATTTTGGGTTTTCCTCTTTAGAAATTGCAATTAATTAGGCTTGGATTTGAATTAAAAGAGCCAATTAAGGTAAATTAACCCCAATTATTTAATAAAACACTAAATGAGTGTGAAAATGTAAATAAATACGCTTTACAACACCACATTAAGGCACAATTAAGTCCATTTTAATTAATAAGGCCCTGAACTCAATGTGAATATGTAAAATACATATTACAACACTAAATTAAGGCATCATTTAGTTCATTTTATTATTAATTATTCCCAAATTAAGTGTGGAAATGGGATACTTTTTCCTACACTACATTTAGCGCCCACTTTGGTGAGAGGATGATCCCATGTCAAACTTACACTAAAGTAGACATTCAAGACACATATGTATGCAGTAATGCCAAACATACTCCATCATACCACATCAAAGCCTAAGAGAAAGGGATACATATCAATCTTTGACTGTCCAAAGTGATGTGGAACACATCTAGGCTATTTGTCCAACACGTTCACAAGCAAAACTCAATATCCACTATGTAAACAACATATACACTCACATAGGATAATGGAACCTCAAGCTGTCCACTAGGTGAGCCCCAAGAAAGTGGCTTAGTAAGAAATTCATGCCAAGTCTACAGGCTCTCACTATACTTACCATACCAAATCTATCCCTCTGATAACTCCAATAGGGCTCCACACATATACTTCATCTTCAAGCTTCATTAGGCCTAACAAGCTATGTTATGCTAAGCACACTATGAACAAGGAAAAAGCTCTACTAGCAAGCAAGGTGTGTTATTATTGGTGGCCTTGAAGGGAGGGGTTCGAGCTTCACAAGGTTAACAAGTTGTATTATGCTAAACACTTATGAACAGGGTTGCGGGTAATGGTTTGTTCAAAGGGACTTCACTTAGTTCATGTAAGGTCTCTTCTTAGGGATCATTGGATCTAATGTCTCCAAGAGAGGACAAGTCTAGAATAAGAGAATCACAACTTAGGGAATGGAATGCGTAGCATCACCATTAAGAGGAAAGCCATACGTTAAGAAATATCACACTCTCAAAGGAAATCAAACCCAATGACACCACCAAGAAAAATGATGCATCACAAGAATAAAGAAAATCACATAATGAAACATGAGTGTCTATGTATGCCCCCACTTTAAAACAATTGCTAACACCATTGTTGTGAGAAATAGTTTTAAAGTAGAAAATATTCAATGTTAACCATAAAGAAGACATGAGAGCTTATTCAGAAATCCCTATGCCAAGTCATATGTTCCTGAATGAAACTAAATCATGAAGGGGTTTCCCCCAAAAACCCGTAAGGGATCTATAGATTCAAGGTCAGTATATATTTTCTACAATGTTGTTATAGAGCTCAGAAACATCATCATTCCCCAAATACTCGCAAAATAGGAAGAATGACACACACAGAGTGAAAGCAAAGATTTTTTTTTGAGTCAACATGGAAGATACCTAAATGTCTTGATGCCTTGCATCATCCCCAAAAGGAAAACACAATACAAATGAAAAGATAAATGTTTATGACATATAGAAGAATGTAGGTACAAGTAGAGGAATGCACATAAAGAGAGAGATACATCAAATAGAATAGTTCAAGGGATCACATTACACACATGAAATCACACAAATAACATGAAAAAGAAAATAAATCAAGATACTAGTAAGGCACATGCAAGTCAACCTATAGTAGGTCATCTGCATCCCAATATTGTTTGGTATATGCGGAAGGCAGACAACTAGCCAAAGGGACAACATCAAGGTCTGAATTAGGACACACACCAAGTTCAACACTCTTATTAGTAGAATCATCATTCAAGTTCATAGAAGAGGAAAATATTAAATTTAGTTTATTATGTACTTCCTCATCAATCTTAGAAATTTCAATGTCATCATCCAAATTAATCACAAGGAGAGGTCTAATGACAATATCCATAGAATTTTCTTGTTGTTTATGTTGTGAAAAGAGTGGAGAGATATCATTCACTGCTTCAGACAAGCTTGGATTTTGATTTTCTATGTTATTCTTTTCTTCTTTTTCTTGTAGTGAATGAGCAATAGCATGACATCTACGCCTACGCTCTCAAGCATTTCAATTTCTTTTCATTCAATTTTCAAGTTGTGTCTATGTAGGAGTGGGTTTATCAACCATAGGTTTTTTTTATTCCCTTAAGGGAGGAATGGAAGGAACCATGGGAGGTTTTTCAACCACTTTCTCTTTAGCTTTGTAAACTTTTCTAACTTTAGGAGGCACAATGAGATTTGTTTGGTTATTTCATGGTCTCTTATATGAAATAGGTAAAGGATTTGTTATATGTTGATCTTGGATACTTGGAAGGGTTTTTGGTTCAATCATGGTTTTGTTATGGATAGTGATGTAGATAAAGGGTAGAAAATAACCTAACACAATCAAACAACCACTTTTTCAAATCTTTAGACATCAATTGGCGGGTTTTCTTTCATAAACCCTCATTTTGATAACAACCTTTCAAAAGGGAATTTTTAGACATAAATCTTCAACCAAAGCTGATATATAGGAAATAAAACTTGTTTCAAATACCCATTTGTCTATTCTCAAACATATCTCAAAATCAAGGTAGGGTTCTTTGTACAAAATTCCTAAAAAATTGACTGTCCCGCTTCTTGACTAGGCCTAATTAGGAAAATATGCATGCTACAACTAGGTTTTGGACTTCAAGGGTTCTCAAATCATGTTATAAAACCTTAAACACACAACACATGGTCACCACAACCTAATTCCTTCCTCTTAAGAAACTCTCTTCAATACCCTTTTCACCAAACCCTCTAAGCCATTAGGGTTGCAAACAAGGCTCAAAGACATCAAACTGTCATCCAATACTCCCTCACACGTGTAGACCCCAAATACCAAACCTTGCAAGGAGATGAAACATGTCAAATTATAATTAATTACAAATTCACATTGCTTCCTCAGGGTAGAAACTTGAGAAAATGCATTTTTTGTGTGTTCTAGAGCCCTAGGTGGGGTTTGTGGTTATCTTCACAAAAACGTTGATATCTCATGCAAATCTTGACGGATTTTGATAAAAAAAAAAACATTGTAAAGGTAAGAGAGCCCTGAAAATTTTCAAAGTAGTTTCCAAACCATAAAAGAAGATACAAATCTATACCATGTGAGAACATGAATTTTATGCAAAAAAACACAGTTTTGATGTGCAAAAATGAAAGGAACAATCATCTATAACTTTTACAAATAAAATAATTAAGACAATATCTCTAGTGAGACTGAAGAGGACCTTATTACAGACCTTTCCTCAAAATTTTATCAAAATTCAACAGTAGAGGTAAGAGTTATGCCATTTTTCCCAAAATTGGTAAACCTAGGACATATTCATGCAAGTTTTAGTAAATTTGCAATAACTTTCAAAATACTTGATGAAAAGGCACCAAAAAAAATGAAAATGAAAGTTATTTAATCCATATATAAAAAAAAAACTAATATTAGGACCGTCCCAATCAGTACTATTTTGTACCATGTAATGGAGTAGCAATATTGCAGTCAGATTACACAAAAAAATGCATAAAAAAATGTGTCTAATTGGTGTCTTATTCCTCCAAACTGCTCTCCAACCCCTTGGGTCATGTTTGAAAAGTATATTTATGCTATTAAAATCATATTTAAACTTTCCAACTGACCATAACTTCTTTTTTTAAGACTAATGACACTTTTACAAGATTTGTTGCATTTTGACAACTTTGCAACTTTTACAATTTTGACAACTTTTGCATTATGACTCCAAAACTTCACAAATAGTCCTATATGATCCCTAATGGGAAAAAAATGATCTTATTCACCTTAAACATTACAAAAAAAGATAAAACTTAAACTATGACATCATTTTGTGATGGGGCTCCTGATGCCTCTGCATCATGATGTCAGAGTTTTAGCATGCAGTCAGTTTATGACTGATGATAATTTTGTAACCTCCAAGGAGTTTAAATATTTTGTTATAAAAATTAGAAAGGAGGAGTTTCATACAAAATTAAATGGGGAAAAGGAAGGAGTGCACCTCTCACAATATGAGGAGATCATCGAGCATGTTCTTCAAGAAATGGACTTTGATGTCACTTGGATCACCCCAAAAGAGGAGAGGAGAATTGTGAGAGAGAATGAATTGCTCCTATTGCCTGAGTGGGACATAGCCTCAACAATTTCTTGAAGACAATAAGAAATTAGGATGGATAAGCCTTCACCTTAGATGGGCATGTTGAACAAGTCTACTTGGGATTAGGTTTCATTCCAAGATTGGAAACCCTCATGATCTTGACAATGGCTCCTACTTTTGAGAAGCCTTGAGTAGCTGATACAATTCATGAGTTATCTAGAAACCTTATTGTAAAAGGATATATGTCACCTTAGCTCCTCAAGAAACATCCTTGGTTGTGAATGTTGCAATCTTCAGTGAAGCAATTGCAAAAAGACAAAAAGTTGAATATGACAAGCTACATGAAATGTATGTAAAACTGCATAATGAGTACAATAAAGTGGTAACCTAGCTACCCTAGCCATAGGTTGCTTCTCCTTCCCCTCCTAAGACAACATCAACTATTTTTTTTATTTAGGATATAGAGAAATTTTGTCTCTCAGAATAAAAGAGTTGAAGGAGCAGTTGAAATAAAGCAAGGAAAGTGAAAAGTTGGCTAAAGAGGAGGCCATAAAGGTGGCCGCTGATATAATTGATTATTTACTTGGCCACATGATTTCTTGTGTATTACATAAGATTGATAGTGTCTAGAAGGCATACGATGGATTGCAGAAGAAATATGCCAAACATATGCAATTACAGATTGAATTCTAGGAGAAGTTGAATAATTGGATCCTCGGGGCCACATCTAGTAAAGAAATTAGCAAATAACATCTTTTGACAATAATGCTCCTAAAATTTTGGCACAAATCATTGATCATATTGATTTATTAGGAGAAGTCTCAGTTTCTCAGGCCAAATTGGATATGCAACTAAAGGCCAACTTCAAAATGTTTGAGAGTATGGAGCAGGGGGTCATGCCTACAATTTTGGACAATTTAGGAACAATCAAGCATTTGAAAGTATGGAAATTTGAATTTGTTGATATTATCCATTCCCTATCAACATATATATACACAGATGGCAAGCCAGATCTAGCTCTCCTAAATACTTTTGTAGTGTAGGAAAAATTATCCCTTTTTTCACACTTAATTTAAGAATAATTAATAAATAAATGAGCTTAATTATGCCTTAATTTAGTGTTGCAATATGTTTTACATATTCACATTAAGTCTAGGGTAATTTTAAATTAAATGGACTTAATTGCGCCTTGTTTTAGTGTTGTAAGGTGTATCTTTACACTTTCACATTAATTTAGGGCTTTATTAATTGATCAAGGTTAATTTTCCTTAATTGAACCCTTTAATTCAAATCCAAGCCTAATTAAATGCAAGTTATGAGGGATAAAACCTAAAATTCATAAATTTCATTACACAACACTTAATTTTGGAAGATGTGTGTCCTAGGTAGGTGACCTAGGACCCATTCACCACATAGTGAATGGGTCCTCACTTAGTCCTAGGACCCTATTTTTATATGATATTTCACCTTGTCTGATGTGTGTCCTAGGTAAGTGGCCTAGGACCCCTCTTTTGGATATGTTTTTTGGTGGTATTTTATTGATTTCAAATCTACAATTCAATGTCAGCTTGTGATATTTGAATTTCAAGAATTAATGTTAAGATATGTATAAATAAAAGGCTATTTCACTAAGTTTCATCTAAGAAATCTAATAATTTTCAAGAGAGCATTCCTATAGAAATTTTATGAGTTCAAGAGCATTTCAAGAGTGATTTCAAGAGCATTCAAGGAAAAATTTATTCATTGTTTGTTGTAGTAATCAAGATCCATTCACCATGGCAAAGTCATATTGCATCATGCATGTTGTTTGAGCTAATATGGTGATGTAGTATTCAAGATTCAATCAAGTATTCAAAAGAATTGTTTCAAGTCAAAGTTTCATGATCAAGATCCACATACATTAAGGCCACTTCATGCTAGTTTGCAAATTTGTCATCCAAGATTTCAAATAAGGTATCATTATTTCATCTTCCATGCTTTATCCTTCATGTTTCATTATTTCATCATAAGGTTTAATTTCCAAAATGGGGTTTGACCAAGGAAAACTGCAATTCCCTAACAAAACAACATTTTTCTCTCCTTTGATGTGTGATTACAGATTTTAGGTTGAAGATCTTTCAAAGAGAAAAATTGAAGAAAGTTGCAAACTTGTCAAAGTTGTCACCATTCTTCCAATTTCACTAAAATTGACCTATAGAATTTATTTCCAATTGTCTGACTATCAAAATTTGGGATTCGGGAGTGCAAAAATAGATGAAAAGAACCCATAAACATATTTTCCATAGGGCGAATGAGTCCTCAGTGAGACATAAAAAAAGCACTTTTTGCAAAAGGTACACAACATTTATCCCTTCCAAACTCTCCCTAAATTCTATAGGTTCCATCAGTATTATATTTAAGCTTCTAAATGCATGTTATATCTTGTAATTTGGAGTTTATTTGATGGTTTTAATCTTTCTCCCCAAAGTGCAATTTATCTCATACCCCCGTCCTAGCAAAAAAGGGAAATTGCAAGATTCACACCTTGGGTTGACTCACCTAAGGGTTGTTGGTCAATTCTTGGTGTGGATCTCATTTCCTTAAATGAAAATACAAGAATAGGATCTCTTTTCCCTCTTTGGATCCACTTTTCCAATTTTGGGGGATGTCTCCTCCTATCCTATTTTTCTATATTTCATTTTGGTGAACCCGACCTTGTACAACAACATTCTAAAAATTGAAGTCCTTTTAACCCTAGATCTAAGTTTTGCAATAGATTGCATTAGTTGCATTGCATTTAGGGTTCTTTAAATCTTGCATTATTTTTCATTGCATATAAGGGTTTAAATTTTTATTTTTGCATTGTTTAAATCTAAAAAAATTAAAAATTTGCATGCATATTACATTGATTTTGCATAGTGTTTGCATATTAGTGTACTTTTCATCCTTCATATTCAAAAATTGCATCAAAATTGCATTTCAAAAAGTGTCATATAGTTCATCATTTATCCTTCATTGTACTTGCATTTCAACATCAATTTTTTTAAAAAAATATTACAGAATACCAATTTGAAATTTGAAATAAAGAACACATCTGATCACTCAAAAATTGCATTTTTTATTTTCAAAAAATCCTATATAGGGATCCATTCATCACTGGGCGAATGAGTCCTTGGAGGCCTACAAAAATCAAAATTTTGAGCTTTCTGGTGATTTTCTACACTTCCTAAGCTTGTTGGTGCCCTACTATATCAATCTGGAAAGTTTCAAGATTTTTTGTTTTATATATCTAGGTCAAATCATCCATTTAGTGTAGTCATTTTTTTAAAGCATTTCAAAAATCATTTCAATATTGAAAATCATTAGATCTGTTGGACAATTTTTTACATTTTGAAGCATTGCATAAGTTGGATAGATTAATTTTTACAATGTTAGTATCTTTCCTTTCCAACTATTCCAAGAGAAAATTCATAAACAAGCATGTTATTCATTCCTCCAAAATATTTCCTAGTTATAAGAGTCTCTTAGTGCAAGAGTGAAAATTTTGACACCTTCCTTAATTCCACACCCCCTCATATCTCTCGTATTTGTGGGAATGATGTGATAGAAGAAGATGCAAGCGTAGACAATCATGATAATCATAGTTCTTCTTCTCTCGATACCTCTACTATTAGTGACGAAGGTATCTTGGTGAAAGAAGATACTATCATTGAGAATCATGAAAGTCTTGTTTTTCCCTCTCCTCCCCCCCTTGGGAATATATTATGACACAAGAAGATGAGATCATTGACTCTACTTTACCTACTCTTTATTCATCTCCCAACACCTCCCCTACTTATGAGAATGCTTTAGTGAAAGAGGATGTAATCATGGACAATCATGAAAATCACATTTGTAAAGAGGATATGTTGGTGTTAAGAGATCCAATGATTGAGAGTTATAACATCATTTCTCTCTTTCCTAATGTCCCTAACATTTGGAAAAGTTTATTAGTACAAAAGGATCCAATCATTGGTAAGCATGAAAATTATAGTTATTCTTCTCTTGATTCCTCCCTTTTTTGTGATGAAGTTACTTTACAAAATCTGACCATGGAATGCAATGAACCTCTTGTTTTCTCCTCCTGAAATCTCTCCTACTAGGGTAGATATTATGACACAAGAGAATGAGACCTTAGAGAAAAAGGATGAAATCATGGAAAATGATAACAATCAAATTTGGCCTTCTCCTAATGTCTCTCATATTTGTGAAGAAGATATTTTGGTGTTAGAAGATCCAATCGATGAGGGTCATGAGAATCCTATTTGTCTCTCTTCCCCTAGGGAAAAAATTAGTGAACAAGAGAAATCCATTAGTGATAAGCAATAAAATCCGACCATTGACAACTCCTTTACTTGTGATGAAGTCATTTTAAAAGAACCAACCATTGAATGTTATGAACATGTAGTTTGTTGTTCTCCTAAAAACTCTCCTACTAGGGAGGATATCATGGTGTAAGAAAATGAGAACATTGACACATGTATTTCAAACAATAGTGATGTGGCTTCCTTAGATGAAGATGGTGAAGTGACATTAGACCCCTTTTCACTAAGAAATCATGAAAATAAGGATAAGTGTGTTGAGGTTATGAACATTGGGACACCATCGAGTCCTCTAATTCTTAGACCTCCTACAAATCCTTTAATTATTGGACCACCTAAGCCTCGAATTATCATTTTTACATCCTAACAACAACCACAAGTTCAAAATAAACATGTGCTTATCTTAGAACCACCTAAAAGGAAACTTGATAATGATAATGTTTTGTAGCAACCAAGTTACAATATCATTGCTCATACATATAACACTAGAAACAATCTACAACCAAGATAAACTCCAACGTCCCTCCCATTGCCTCAACCTATCTTTCCTAGTACACCTCATTTGCCTTTACAAAGTGGAAAGAAGTATGATCTTGTGGAACAACTTAAAAATACTCTTGCTAAGATATCCTTATGGGACCTCATTCAAGCCTCACCTAGTTATCATAACATGCTTAAAAGTGCTTTACAACAAGTTCCTATCCCTCCTAATGTGCAATTGAATGACATAGCAGCCCTGATTCAAGGAATGAATGCTGACATTGTTTTCCACTAAAGTGAGCTACCTCCTTTGGAAGTGCAAAAACAAAATGAAGCTTTCATGATAGTGCCTATTATTAATAGGATGCAGATAAAGAGAACCCTTATTGACAATGGTTTGGCCCTTAAAGTGTGTAGTGTGAGTCTTTTGGATAAGATTCATATGGATAAGAGTGACATTTTCCCTGATTGTTTTTCTATCAGTGGGTTTGACAATAGAGGAAAAAAACCACTTAGAGTCATTACATTACCTATTAAGGTTGGAAAGGTTACCTTGCAAACTTTGGTCCATGTTATGCCTCACGATTTTTCATATAATCTTCTTTTAGGTAGGCCATGGATTCATGAGATGAATGTGGTTCCTTCTACTCTTCATCGTAAAATGAAGTATATCTACAACAACAAAGTATATACAATTGAGGCCGAACTTGAACCAAATAGTTGTTTGAACATCGAGAAAGTCAAGGAAAATCCTTTGAAAACATTGATACCAACTATACAAGTGGAACCTGTGCAAGAGAAAGAAAAAGAGAAGCATATTGAAGAAGTCACATAGTTATTGGAAGATGATTTGGGTTCCTTATATTTCACACCTACATTCATGGGAAAATACAAGATCATAAACGAAGAGTCTAAAAAGGGAAAAGAAAAAGTAGTAATGTCAACAAAAAATTTGAAAGCATCCACTTCAACCAAAAGAAGCAAATTGCAAAACAAAATTTGTTAAAGTTGATTATGAGCAACCATTGAATCCAAAAGAAATGAAAAATCTTTATGGAAGAGGTTATGAAATTATGAAACAACTTGGATATAGTGAAAAAATATGTGGTACTAGAGAACAAGGTATTTGTGTCCCTAGAAAGCCTAACACACAAGAAATGACTAATAGTCTTAGTTATTGTCCCTTGAAAGAAAAAAACAAGGCTTCACTCAATATAAACACTCTTACAAAATATTATTCTAAGAAAACTTTAACATTAGTGCATCTTGAACTAATAGAAACTAGTGGTCTTGGTTATTGTCCCTCTAAAGAAACTAAAGAAACAAATAAATCTTTGCTTAATATCAATGTCATCACGTAAAACACTAACGATTGGAGTTTGTTAGATTTTACACCCTCCTTTCAAGGAGAACACAAAATATTGCAATCTAAAGAGTCTTGTGTAAGTATGACACCTTGTACTAAGAAAGAGGTATCTTTGTCACAAAATAAAGGAACATCTTCTACTATTGATCAAAAGAGTATTTTGTTGAGACTCCTCCAAGATCGTATAATATCTCTCCCTACAAGAACACAAAAGAAATTTTACTACAAGAGTTCATTTTGTGCATATCATAGAGTTCATGGTCATTCTACTAATGAATTTAAGGCTTTGGGTAATAAAATACATCTTAAGGATTGTGGTGCTCTTCCTTGCATTGAAGCACCTAGTTCCTCTAATTCATATTGATTTTCATGTTTCTCATCAATCATCTTGATTCATCCTTATTTTTCTCTAAGTGGGGGCAAGGGGTTAGGGAGCCTTGTCTCGTATGACACTTGTCATTGTCTCTTTTGGCTTGTTGACCGCCTTCCATGTATATATAAGAGCGAGCTTGGGATGTGGACGACATGCCTTAAGTTGGCTTGCATGTGACATATTGAGATATCTTTAGTATTGCATTTTGGGGGCAACCCCTTATTCATTTAGTTTCATTCAAGAACATATGACTTGGCATAGGGATTTCCAAATAGGCTCTCATGTCTTCCTCTACTTTAAAGCGGATTTCTCACAACAATGGTGTTAGCAATCTCCTTAAAGTGTGGGCATACATCGACACTCATGTTTCACTGTGTGATTTTCTTCATTATTGTTGTTAGGTCTAAAAAGCGCAAGTTTTGAGCCTTAAGAGGGTGCCAATCTCTTAGTAAACTTTTGGCCAATGAATGAGGCAAACAAAATTGATCACCTCCTACTCTTCAGGCTCTACTAGACCTAGGTAGGTGTACCTAAATGGAAAGGAAAATTTGAGAGTCTAAAATGGATCCTAATTTGGGAACTCTACCTATTGGACTCAAGCAACACTAAGAGGGGGGGTGAATCAATGTTGAGTAATTTTAACTTTTATTAATCTATCCTTTCAAGTGCTTAAGCCATTCAATCAAAAGAAAGATGCATGAACATGAAACAATAATACACAACACCATAACACAAGGATTTTTACGTGGAAACCCTATTAGGGGAAAAACCACGGTGGAGGTCAATCCACAATTTGAGTACTCAAAATATAGTGTTTGACAAAATGGGAATGCACTTGCATTCAGACACACTGCCTAAAGCTCACTGCTCAAAATAGGAAGGCTCACTACCTTACAAAAGATTTAGTTCACAATAAAAATATTGAACTGAGAAGATAACATCTACAAATTCCTGGTTACAGTTCCAGTTAAGCTCATAGATCAGATTCTAGACTTTTTGTTTGATTTTGCACTTCGCTCTGCTTTGCCTTAATTCACTTCACAAAAATCCTTTTCTGCACAAGTAAAATTCTCTCAACTGATCTTTTGATATTCGTACACACATCAACACATATCAAACACAACACATACTACTACAAAATGAATTTACCGATCTCATATATATATATCCACTACCAAGATTTCAATCGCTCCATGTTGGCTTTAATAAAATAGAAAATATCTTCCAATTGTTAGCTCAATCCACATTTAATATTTAATGCGTACCCATCAAAGTCGGCTAAAGCTATGTTGTGGCCCCAAATCAAAATGCTTGAACACAAAAACATTTAAACAATTACTCCTTATACATCTGCAACATGCTACATACATCAAATCGACCTTCATGAACAAATAAACAAAAAAATCATCCTGTTGGATCTCCTAACTTATACACTGATTAATGCTACATCACAAAACTTAACAATAAGATAATATAGATACTTAACAACTTTCCCCAAACTCAAAATGATAATCCGGTGAAGCATACAGATCGACATACTAACCGGATACCCTGTTCTTCAATCTGCTTTCCGGTAATACTCTGTTCTTTACTCTGCCTGAGAAATGAACAAATCCTAATCTGCAGACCAGAACAATGACTTAGGTTTCCATAAATGACAACACTAAAATTCATATGCCAACACTACCCGCAATGGCACATGGGTGTGGAGTAGATGCAAATCTTACTAATTGATTCCTACTGAAAGTTTTTGAATAAACAAGAGTATGAATTGAGTTTATATAAAGTATTCTAAAACTGACTAGTGCCTAACCTATTGGGTGAATGGAGTGAATGGATGGATGATGATTATGGAGATAGATTTGTAAGATAAGTAAACCTATTGTTCAGCTTAACTCTAACTGTTGGGCACTTTGAATGTTTGCACCTTGTGCAAACATGCAAGTTTGTTTATTACAATGCTCTTCTTTAATGATCCGAGTGTATCCCCTCAAATTACTGTGATGCTATGAAAGGATTTTAATTCTTAGTTTGAATGAAACCAATCAGATTAATTATCTTTAAAGGATTTTAATCCCTGAGGGAACCAATGAAGATGGATTAATTGAAAGGATTTTAATTGTTGGTATAATTTTTCCACAGTCCATAGAGTAATAGAGCAAGTTTTTGGATTCAACTGTGTTTGTTTTTAGATCAATGTTTCAGATCACACTTAGTGATCCATCATTAGGAAGAGGAAAGTCAATATTGCAAATTTATTCTTTCTTACCATAACCCAATCAAAACAATCGCATAGTAACAACAAATGTGTCCTGATAAATATTGTAGATTTAAATAACATGAAGAAATCACTTTGGAGACAGCAAAGTAACATATATAAGCATGAAAATTGACACAATAATTGAACACTAAAAATGGATTACGAATTATAAGTATTATGCTCCATTATATTGCTTTAAAAAGTATACATTTATAACAAAAGTATTCAGTTTGATATGGATGGGTGGAATGTGTAATCTATCTTCTTACTAATGCCTTCTCTAATGGTGATGAAATGGAATATGATATGATGGTATAAAAATTGGGCCTTGGTTTCCCTATTTATACAGGAAGTAACAAGCTTCAAGCCCATTCACAAAAAGTTACACCATTTCATAACTAAAACATGATTAACATAAACATTAAAAATTTGAAAGTTTGTTGGTGGATGCACCGTAGTATGCTAATCTTCAACAAGTACCTGTGATCACCAAAGAACTGTTCAAGGCTCATGCACCATGATAGTGTATCCAAAACCACCAAACTCTAATCCCTATTACTCCCTTTTCATTTGGCTCGTTCAATGAATAAGTTGACCCTCAACAAGTGCTTAATGTATCCACTCTTGGCATGAATTTCCGCATTATGTATAATATCATTCATTGCATATTCAAGTTTGAAAATTATTCCAAACTTTGCTCATGTGTTTTCTTTAGTACCTCATCTTCATCATTAATTGCATCAAGAACACCTGGAAAATAATGGGATATCTCATCCTTCCATGTATCCTAATCTTTCAGATCTGTTTCCTCAAAGAAGTTGGGCATGGCCATACTTAGTGGCTGACTGAAGTCACTTAATTCCTATGTTAGGATGTTATGGAAGTTCTCATGTGCATTCATGAGCTCTTGATATTCTTGGAGCACAATATTGTTATCTCCCCTCTTTTCTTTGATGTGAGACTCCACTTCTCTCATTTTGTCGCACAATCTGTTGTGTTCTAATAGAGCTGCATATGTTTTGTCATGAATTTGTTAGACCTTTTCAACATGCTTATACATATCCTTGAACCTCATGTGAACTAGCTCTGATGCCATTTCAAAAGTGGTGGTCTTTAGCTTTCCCTTTAATTCTTCTTTCCCCTTCCAGGCTTTCTCATATTTGTGTTTCCAATAGGTGGTCTCAGACATTGCCTCAATCACCCTTATTTCATGCTAAATCAGTGGTGAGTAAATCCCTAAGGAGGAAGGCAACTTATCTCTGTAGCTAGTCACCTCCTATTTTAACCTCTCGTTCTCTTCCATTAGTCCCTTATTATCTCTGACCAATTTATGAATTTGAGCCTTAGTAAATTTGGCCACATTTACATTTAGGTCAGTGGTTTCCATAGGATCTATCTCCCCTACTCTTTGTACCAAAATATGTCCAAATATTTGATCATGATTAATAAGGGAAGTCCTTTTTCTTGGTGGGTAAAGTGCCCACATCTATAAAGTAGTATTATACGGGGTTATACCCTGATCTAGTATATATCTTGTCACCAACCTCATCTATCAATTGCAAGGTCTTGTTCTTTCTCTTCAGAAAGCTATCAAATACAATAGCTAATATAATATACCACCCTAGAAGAATCATAACCCCAACTTCTTGCAATGGTGCCCTTCCTCTTTCAGTAGTCATATTCTTCATCTCTACATCAATCTTATGTTGAAGCTCTTTTAAGGTGTATGCTTGCTTTTCAGGGCTGATGTCTTTTAGCCTTTCTCTTACTACTCTTTCTTTATACTCATAGATTGAATCCTTGAATTCAAAATTTTGAAAAAATGTGTCATTTGCAATGAATTCTTGACTAGCACGATGTCTCACATCATTAGATAGCTCATTAAAATCTTCAAAGGTAATCACATTCCTTTCTAGTGGCATTTCATACTAAGGAACAATAGGAATTTTGATTTAGGTGACCTCTTCCTCTTCTTCAATATCATCTTCAATCATGATTGTGGTGTCAGTTGAGATGCTTACCTCTGGAGTAGGATGTGGTGAAAAATGGCCCAATGGTGTTACATTCTCAACTTGTCTCCTAGAACCAACATTTCTTCTCCTTTCAAATGCTACTAGAGGTACATCCTTTGTAAGTTCTTCTTCATGTAGAATTAATTGCTCAATTCTTTCCATAGGATCTTTAATTTCATGAAAGGCTTCTACATAGGATGGGTTATTATTTATTCTCCAATCCTCAGCCATAATAATTCTATTGTAGGAATTCTTCCTTATTATCACTTGATTTTCCTCACAGTTCCTAATGACATCTTCCACATGGAACTCGTGCTCATATCCTTTCAATTTTTATGAGATCTTGGCATCATAAATTAAATGTTCAGGATTAAATTTTTCTCTTTTGTTTCCCACCGACAAGCCATAATAATCTAGCTTGCTACCAACAAGGTCATACCCCATATCAACAATAATAGTGAAATCACCAAAACATAGAGTAGAAGGCATAAAAGTTTTCCTTCCATAGCTTTTTAGGTGCATGAAGGCCGAATAAGACAATTGTCTTATGATCTCAATGTATGCAACCCGATCTGGCACAGTCTTAGGTAGCAAATATGATGTTGCCTCAAATCCATATACTCTAATAATAGTACAATCTGCAAATGTATACCAATCCCCCCAATTGTAGCTTATTTTTCCTTCATAACCCTTCTCTTTTGGTCAGAGGAACCTTTGTATTTTTGGGGACAAATTATAATCACATATGTGGCCAAGCAACCTGTATAAGGGTTTGAAAAAATATTCTTCAAAATGCAAGTAGTGGGATCTCCCACATCTACTATCCCATAGATGTCCACATTTGTACTGGCCTAGAATTCCCATCACTATCCAAATCTCTGATTCTTAATTCTTCCCCCCATATTCCCATCACATGCCCTTCATACAGTATCATGTGCATAAGAAGTGAATAGTGTTTGAAGTTGATAGCTTCATTATTGTTCTTGATGGCATCAAGAGCAGTATTGATGGCCTCAAATAGATATTTTGCATAGTCATAGGGCCTGGCATCTTGGATTTGGATGTCCATAGCTTGAACCATGGGAGCTATAGTCATGTTAGCATGGGCATCAAATCCTAGTACTTGGTTAGCTGAATAGTAGATGTATTGATAGTATTCTTCGAACAAATCCACTGGGAATGGGGGACTTTACTCACTAGAAAACCTCCTAGGTTGATTTCCTGGACCTTTAGGCCTATGCAGAGGTAACTTCCACCTCTTATAGCTTGTATCCATAGCGCAATATTCCTCCAGTAAATCTCTCATCCATAGTTTTTTTTCAGGGAGGTATCCAATTGAAAAACCATACAAATGTAGTCTTGTGTTATAATCATGAATTATGACCCATCGTCTAAGTGAATTTCCCTTGTCTTTGGATTGTAATTTATAGCTAGAACTTTAATTAGTTCTATGTTCACGAAAACATTTGGCATCACAAGCTTCCCTAAATTTAAGTTCCATGGGTTTGAAACTGGCCTATGTCTGTATTTCTTCCTATAATGATATATAAACAAGTCATAACCCTTGTGCTAAGTCCACACATCTCCTAAATTCTTGTGTTTTTCCTCCAATGTTTCACATAATGGGTTTAATTGAGTCGTTCTTCTTGATTTTCGCCCAAATTTGGGACACTGGTCTATCAAATCTTGGTTTAGTGGCCTGTTCTCTATTTTTTTGCCTTGTTACCTTTGGTTTATCTAGGGTTTTATCCATTTTAACCCTACTTATATTGTACTTCAAGATATCTTCTAAAAAAATACGTTTAGTTGAGTCAAGACCACTTACTTTAATGAATGCTACAAATTCTGAACTACTCACCGTCGTCCAACTCCGTCCTCTAAATAACCAGCTATAATTCGCAATGATTTTTGATTTCTTAGAGGTTGTATCTATCAAAATTCAGCATGCTTGAGCCAACTCTGGTTCATAAACGACGCTTGCACCACCCTTCTAATCAACTTGCAACATTAATATTAGTTGTCTCTTCAATGACTTCATCAATCAAATCAATCCGATGAAACATTCTTTCATATTTTTTGAAGAGTCTTTAATTATGATTCCCATTTCTCTCTTTGATGTATCCTTGACTATCCTTTTGAAAATGTCTAACATACATTTAAATTTCTCTCTTTGATTCTACAAGGTCTCTTCAACAACTACAATTCAGGCTCTTCCCTTATGGACCCTTGTCATTAGATCATCAATGAGACTGGTGAATATCTCTCACCGACAAGCCTATGTCTCCTTGACATACCCTTATCTCTACCTTCAATGATATTACTTGTTAATGATCTCTATGTGACTTTGTCATGTTGAGGAGACCCGTGGTCACCTCTCTCCAATGTCTCTTAGTCTCATCGATAGTGTGTGTTTGTACTTGTATGCTAGAATGTCGAGGAGACTTTTGATAATGTCTGTTAGATATTCCTGTGTCTCCTTGACATGTCATTGTTAGGATGTCAATGAGATTTTGATAATTGTTTGTTTGATGTCTCTATGTCTCGCCGATATTTTATTCTCACTCACTCCTTGAATGTCGGAGAGACTCTTTTATTTCTCTCCTTGATATACCAATGTCTCCTCGATACTGCCATTTGTTCACGCTATCTTACTAGTGATTTACCATTTATTTTATGATAGTATCTCAATTTTTGAGAGATGTTTTTCTTTTTCTTGAATGCTAAATACTCCATATGATTATTCCTTGTTTGTGAGACATGTTATATTTTCTCCTCGACACATCTAAGTCTCTTATACATATCCTACTTCAGGTTGGTGAGAAAACTTTTGAGTATGTCTCGTAGACATATGAGGGTCTCATCTACATTTTTCATCCACCTTTCATGCTCTTGTCGAGGAGACTATGGTGAGACTCTCTTTGATATGGCATTGTCTTGAGGACATGCTTTATGCTACTATGAGGACACTTCAGAGAGGGAACTCATTTCAGCATTATAGTCAAGAGGCCTTATTTAGTGGTTTGTGTATGAGGATTTATTAATGTAAACCACCCTAAAATGAATGGTAATGGAACATATGGTGAGTACAAGGAGATGGATGAAAATGAAAAAACAAGGTGGATTTTTTAGCTCCAACAGTGGCTCCGACTGGGGATGAATGATCATGAGGTCATTGCAAGGAGCTAGAAATAAATCTCTGGGAAGTAGACCATGAATGAGTGTGATAGAATGGAGTGGGAAATGAGATGGGAACCTAAAACTACTGTGCATGGAAAATCATTTTTTGAGAAGTATTTAAAGAATTTCCCATGCATTGGCAATTCTTGACCTTCTCCTAGACTATTTTGCATGGAAATTAGTTTAAGAAAAAGAAGTGCTTCAAGAATTGTCCATGCATTGGCAACTCTTGATCTTCTCTTGACATATTTTGAAGATAGTAAGAATCTTCACCTCCTTTGCTTGTAATAACAAAGTGTCCTATCTAGAGATATTCAAACTTTCCATGCTTCCCTTTATCTTGACACCTTGCATTCCATAATAATATCATGTCACTCTCCTCAAATTTTCTATCCTTTTCCTTCTTGTCAAAAAAATATTTTATCTGTGATTGCATTTTTGTGTTTTTCTCTTGGGACAAACTTCTAATTTCATCTACTTCTACCAACTGCTCTATTCTATCCTCCATAAGTTTAGGGATGTCTAAATCTTCTTGAAGTATGAATTTGTATGCAGGTAAAAGGTTTTGCATAGGCATTTTGGCTTGTTCCCCATAAACCAGTTCAAATGGTGACCTACTAGTTGACTTCTTCATAGTGATTCTATCTACCCATATTGCCATCCTCAATTTAGAATCCCAAGCTTTTCTTTTCTTTTCCAACATCCTTTTAATGATTTTTAGGATATTCTTGTTACTTGATTCAACCTTCCCGTTCTCTTGTGGATGATAAGGGGAGGCATATGAAATTGTAATTCCATATGTTTCATAGAACTTTGTGAACTCTTCTGATCTGAAACACATACCATTATCTATAATTATTTGCACAGGTGTTCCAAACCTTGTATTGATATTCTCCATCATAAAATTTGTTACAACTTTTCTAGTGGCATGCTTCATTGGGATGGCTTCTACCCATTTTGTGAAGTAATCAATTGCCACTAATATCCATTTGTGACCTCCACTAGATTTTTCTGGTATCTCCCTAATAAAATAAATCCCCCACTGATGAAAGGGAGCTTCAACTTGCATCAGTCTAAGTGGTAGTGCTCCTTGATATTTCATTTTTCTAGAGAACTTCTCATAGGCTTCACATTTCACCACATAGTTGAAAGAGTCATTAAAAACCCTAGGCCAGTAGTACCCAACCCTCAAGATCTTATGGGAAGTAGTTTTGGCTGAAAAGTGTCCCCCACAAACTCCTTCGTGCATCTCCCTTAATACATGCTTTGCTTGTGATTCATCTAGGCACAACAACAATACTCCATCTTTGTTTTTCCAGTATAAGTCATCGTCCATGAAAACATATTTTGAGGCATGTAGCTTTAAGGTTCTCTTTTGATTTTCATTCAATTTTTTATCGCACTTCTATTTTTTTAAGTAATACATTATGTCAGTGTACCATGAAGTGTTCTCTATGCTTGCAATCATGGCTTCCTCCTCCCCTGTGTTGTATATTTGAGATGCTTCAACATTCAACTCAGCCATTAGCTTTGCTAGGCATTTACCTCTTACCAACTTAGTGATTTGGATTTGAATATCAAACTCTTGAATTCTATTGATCCACCTGCACCTTCTCCTTGTGACTTCGGTTTGTACAAACACGTCCTTGACTACAGCATTAGGAACATATGCAATTATTTTTGCTCCTACCAGATAGGTCCTGAAAGCCTTTATTTCTTTGACCAGTGCATATGCTTGATTCTCTATAATATCATACTTTAATTCAGCTCCTTGGAGGGACTTACTAAAGAATGATAGAGGCTGCTCATACCCCTGATCATTCTTTTGTAACATTATTGTTGCAATAGTGTGGTATGAGGAAAATGAAAAGATTTGAAAGGGCTTATTGAAATCAAGGGATTTTAATACTGGGGCTTCTTTGATTTCCCTTTTTATAGATACAAATACATCGAGTGCTTCTGTAGTCCAGTCAATTTTGGCCCCTTTCTTCAACATTTTTGAGATAGGTTTGACAATTTCAGCAAAGTTTGATATGAACCTTCTTACAAAGTCTATTTGTCCAAAGAAATATTGAATGGCCTTTATGGTCTTAGGAATAGGGATCTTATCTATAGCTTCTACCCTCTCTGGATCAATTCTAACTCCATCCTTAGACACTATGTGCCCCAATAACTTTCCCTCTGATACAACAAAATGACATTTTTTACGATTTAGGGAAATGCCATACTCTAGTGCTTTGAGGAAGATCTTCTCAAGGTGTGCAACATGGTCCTCTGCTTTTTTGGAATATGTAGTGAGATCATCTTGGTATACCACAATTATTGTATTGATTAGGTCAACGAAAGCAACATCCATAGCTCATTTGAATGTGGCACCAACATTTGTTAGCCCAAATGCCATCCTTGCGTACACATATGTGCCCCAAGGGGTGGTAAATGTAGTATTATATTGTTTTGATTCCTTCACCTTCACCTAGTTATATCATGAAAATTCATCCATCATGACAATAGTTCACAACCTGTTACCCTTTGCAACATGGCCTCCATATTTGGGAGTGGGTAATTGTCTTTAAGGGAAGAGACATTCAAATTTCTAAAGTATACACATAACCTTATGTCTCCATTCTTCTTTTTGACATGCACCAAGTTAGAGACCCAAGTGGAATGCCTAATAGGTTTGATGATGCCTCCCTCTATGAGCTTCATGAGTTCCTCGTGCATCTTGGTCTCTAAGGTTGGGATTATTGGTCTTTTTTTTTGTCTAAAGGGTTTTGCATTAGGTTTAAGTGGAATTTCATGCTGGAATAAATATTCTCTATATGCCTTAAGATCATCATAAGACCATGTTAGGACATGCTTATACTTCTTCAACAGTGTAATCAACATCTTTCTGATTGTAGGGATTATCCTTTTCCCAATGTATACCTTCTTTAGTGTCAATCTAGTACTTAGGTTGATTTCTTCAATGTCTTCCCTCCTTACTGGTGTCTGCTTCATAACTAATCTATCATTTCCATCAAACACCCTTTCTAGTGCCACTAGTCCTTTAGGAATCTTGTTTGTCTTGAGTTGCACAACTTCCTAACTGAATATAATTTTTTTACCATCTATTTCTTCCACAAATGCATTAAAATCAATCTCTTGGGCCTCATACTGATCAATGCAATGCAAGAACTTGATAAGATCGGTGTCATCATTAAAATCCTACCAATTGCAGATGCTATCAGGGTTTACTGGCCTAGTCTTAAGTTCAACCTTGAAATTCCTGCTAGGGTAACATCATCCCTTTTCAAGGCTACATTCACCAAGAAATCATCCATTAGATTTTTAGATCTATCTATCCACTCAATGGAGAAAGCATTAAAAATATCAATAGTGTCCCATACAACAATTCTATCTTGCTTCAATCTTTTATTTTTTGTAGAGTACTTTTATCTTACTTGTGAAACAACCAATTCAAAATCCTCAAGGATAGTTAATAGTTTAATCCCATGTTTAGTGGCCATGTTTAAGCCTATTAGCAGGGCTTCATATTCTGCTATATTATTTGTGCATTCAAATGTTAGCCAAAATGAATATTTAAATGTTGTTCCTTTAGGTGAAATGGAAACAATTATTGCTCCATTCCCTTCTCTACTGTAGGCTCTATAAAAGTAAATTCACCATATGCCATGTTCATTCTTGGAGACATCACTGGTAATTAGATCTGTGTTCAATAGTTCAGGGTTTGAGTGTTCAATTCTAAAACTCCCCAATTCCACATCAAAAAAGTAATTCATTTGATTGGGATCAAAGAGTTCAATGACATGTTCAAATCTAGGTTCTTTGTATAATTTGACTTCCTTTCCATTCACAGGAATTGTGGCATAAGAAAGTCTAGTTGAACATTGCCACCAATTGTTGCATTCCATTTCCTTGATAATAACATCCCATAGTAAGGGGGAGTGTCTACCATAGTAATGTATGTCCTATATGTTGCCTCTGGGTATAATGCTAGTTTTAGTTCCACATCCCATATCACTCCAACTATAGGGACTGATCTATTAATCATGGCACAACACTTCCCATATGTGGTATTCACCCACAAACCCAACTCTTTCATGACATCCAGGGGCATGATGTTGTTTGCTACCCCTGAGTCAATCATACAATTATTTATCAGCTTGTTGTTAATTACCAACGTAGTATAAAATGGATCTACTTGGGAAGGATTCTTTGTGAGTGTATCTCCCAAATATACTTTCGGTGTCTTTGTAATTTCCCTTTCTACAACATTAACTTCTTTCTTCTAATCCTTCTATTTGTAGGATGTGTTGGTGATCATTTTGAGGGTTGTCTCTCTAAACTCATCAATCTCCATCAACTCCATTAAAGGAACTGTCATTTTTGTCTGAGCCAATGCTTGGGCCATGTCAAATGAAGGGGCAGTGATCCCTTGTTTACCCTTCTCAGTCTTAGTGATTCTTTTCCCTTCATGTTGGACTTTGTCATCCCTTAGTGTTTTCTCAAGTTCAATGTCTGCAATTTCCTTTTGAACTTCCTTTTGAGGTTTCTTTATTTCACCCCTTTTTTGATTAGATGGGAAATTTCCCTTGATCTTCTATTCTTTAATGAACATGCTTCCTGGTGTCCCTCGAAAAACATCTGTGGGCCTACTTCTCAAGTTGTATTTCCTCCCTTTTTCCTTAACTACAAATTTTGTCATGATAGCCCTCTTTTCTTCCTTTGTTGGTGTTCTCACCTAAAACTGAGGTGTTGTACTATATTCATATGCTGCTTCTTGTGGGTTTTCTTCCTGATCAGAAAACACTTCTTGCTCCATATTCACATTGTACTTCTGATTATCAATATAATATTCATATCCTTCCTCAGAAGAAGAGTAACCTTCATCATTCTGATGAGACCTCCATCTTAGCATATTTACAGTGTGGTTGTCCCTATCTTGCTCTTGTGACCACTCATCTTGACAATCTTGAGCCACTACACAATGTTCAGGGTCATGGGGTCTATGGCAAGGTGAACACAATGATGTAGTGTCTAGTGCATGTACTCCATGCTTCTTCAAGGGATCAAGAGTCTCCTTCCAATTTTATTTTGCTACTGGTTTTCCATCCTTCCAAGTAGTATTGTAGGGCATGTCATGTAGTCTTGGTCTTTCACTTTTGTACTGATTTTCCTATCTATTCTGGGGTTTGTTAGGATTTTGTGGGATCCTAAGGTTATCCCTTTTTCTAGTCATGCCAACAAATTTTCTATTATTTTCAATGGTTAAGGCTGACTTTTGTGCTTCAGTCAAACTTCTAGGGCACCTGTTCCTGAGTTCATACACTATTTTTGGATCAAAGGCCTTTAGATAGATACTCAAAGTTGTTGGGTTAGTTAATTTGGATCCATGTGGTATCTTATTATAGATCTTGGAGAAACTTTGATTGAAATCATAAACTAATTCATTTTGGTGTTTCTGAATACTTATTAGTTCATATAGAGAAAATTCAAGGGCACATTGATTCCCATATTGCTCTAGAAATTAATTCTGGAAGTCTTCTATAGAGGTGATTGAAGCATCGGGTAGGCTATTGAACCAATCCCTTGCTTCTTCAGTTAGGGAAATCATGAACAACCTCATAAGGATATCCTCTTGTTTCATGGCTATATCTTGAACAAAAGCATTAAAGTTTTTGATGTGTTCTTTAGCTATTGTCACATTATTCCCTGGAATTTGGGAATAGTATTTCTCTAGTTGCTATCAATTGGACATGGATATAGTTGATATCCTAATAAATCAAATTGTTTTCTTATGCTTGTGGGGTTTTGTGGATAAGGATTCTAAGGTGGTGGAATGGGGTAGTACCGATATCCATGTTGAGGTTGTTGGTACACATTTTGTTGGACATTGTGTTGATGATACATATACTTCTATGGGACATGATGGTGTGGAATGTATTGTTGTCCAAGTGGTAGAATGATATTGGTATTTTGTGATGGTGGATTTTTTGGTACATGATGTTGCACAGGCTGATTTGGTCTTTTAGCTGTGTTATAGGGTGCTCTTGAAGAAGTTGGACCACCTGTATTCTGGGATGACCCCTATGTATTGGTATTGCTTCCTTATTTATGGGGCGGGATGTATTTTGGTGGTTTGGATGCATTAACATCTAGTTGGGACATTTGTTGATTCAGATCTAGTTTCCTTTTTATCAACTGCTATCTTTTCTTAAGTTCTTCTTCCTGCCATTGTATGTATTATTCTATTTCTTAGGTGGTCATCCCATAATAATTCATGATAGGACAAGAGTGACTCAAAAATGCATATTGGGTTTCTCCTTCTTGCTATAATGAAGATCTTTGATCATATTCCTTTTGTATTCAATCCTTTTCTTCCTCCAATTGGGCAATAAATTCATCTATTTTCTACAGGTCAATGTTGAGATGGACAATAGGGAAACTATTGTTTTCTTTTCCTAGTGGAGTCCAGGGATTCTTGCAAAAATTATCCTCATGATGTTCTGACCCATGCAGTGGATCAAAGCTGTTATGCAATGTGGGTGGTTGTTGAAAGACATTCTCTTGATCAGTGAATGTTGTGTCTAGCTTTTTAGATGTTGCTTTGTTCTTGTTTGTGTCTGACCTTGAAGTAGGGGATCCATGTTTATCTATCCACCTAACATTGTTCTTCTTAGGACTCTCCTAATGAAAATATATCCTAACATTCATGTTGGATGATATGGTGTATCTTTGGTGTCTATGGTCTATCTTTTTTGATTTGATGTTCACTTCATCAGTCATAAATTTTTTAGAGTTGCCACCTACCTTTTCATGGGTAGGAAAGTTTAGGGTTTTGAGTGACTTTTTCCTTTTCCAAGTGCAGTCCTTAATCTATTATAATGATTTTTGAATGACTCTATGATGGAGGGTTTGGGTTAAAAATTGGCTTGGACCCCAGTAGAGTCACCAATCTGTTAGATCTCAAAAGTGCAAGTTTTGAGCCTGAAGAGGGTTCCAGTCTCTTATTACACTTTTGGCCAACGAACGAGGCAAACAAGATTGATCTCCTCCTACTCTTCAGGCTCTACTAGACCTAGGTGGGTGTACTTGAATGAAAAGGAAGATTTGAGAGTCTAAAATGGATCCTAATTTGAACAATCTACCCATAATAGCACATGGGTGTGGAGTAGATGTAGAGCTTACTAACTGATTCCTACTAAAAGTTTTTGAATAATTAAGAGTATGAATTGAGTTTATATAAAGTATTCTAAAACTGACTGTAGACATGGAAAATATATCGACACACTTAATCCCGATTATTAACACCATTTCATCCTAAATCATCCCTCAGTCTAACCATTTAATCAAATACCTTTATTTGATTAAATTCATCAATCTTCATCTCTTAATTAAATAAATCATTTTATCTAATTAAGTCTTTCTCTCTTGTTAATTAAATCAATCTACCTGATCTAATTAACCCTATGTCCATATTTAATTAAATAATTCCCTTTATTTTATTAAATCTCCAAGGTCTATCTATTAAATAAATAAATTAAACCTTGTTTAATTTAAGCTAACCAACCATCCCCTTTAGTTAAATAAAACAAAATATTTTTTTAACTAAGTCTAAAACCACATTCTTCTCATCTTTGATTTAAATAAACCCATAAATCGAAGTCAAATTTGTCACATCATCTAATCTCTCATTAAATTAATTAAACTTTGATTAATTTAATCCTAATTCATGTCCCATCCTCTAGCTTTTCTCTTGCACATGAAAATATATTTAATTCATTTATTAAATCCCCATTTTCTCTCAACATGGCATAATAGAGGAATATTCTCTCAAATTTGAATTCAAATCCAAGTGGACTTTGTCCTTCCAACAAGACATTTACTTCACCTAATAAGTCCTTTTTCCTTGAGCCAAGTGGCATTTAATACATTCCTTTTCCCTCTTACATGTCATTTCACTAATTTAAAATATCACCTAATTGCATTTATGGGAACATTCATCAAAATGTGTACATCCTCCATCCATCCATCTCTTGACAAGTGGCACCTTGACATTGGTTGAATGTTAGTCCCACATTGCTTCATTTTGGGCATTTCTTCAACTTTTCATTCTATAAATAAGAGGTTTCTCTCCTCATTTCATCATCCACAATCCAAGTAGAATTATTATAGTCATTTTTAGATCATCCAAAATTTGAACAAATTAACTATAATCATTTGCATCTTCAAGCATTAGCATTTTCATAAATTTCATCAAGGCATAGCTAGGTTATTACAAGTTTTCTCCATGGAGTTCATTTGAAGCAATCACCAAGTGGATCAATCATCACCAAATCATTAAAAGCTTGCATAGGAGTTGGGAAAAGGCTAATTTCCACATCAAATTGGCACCAACTCCCCCATAAGATCAAGAGTTTGCATGTTCTTAATAGGATTTAGTTTGTTTTTATCTTCTTTCATTGTGTTCTTGTTTTATTCCTATTTTGAGCATAGTTAAATGGATTTTATGGGGAACTTTGATCTTAGCTTGAATTTGAATCTTCTAATGTGTTTTTTTGTTGTGTTTTGCAGGTACTAGGATCTTGGTTCAACATTTTGGTGCTAGAAGGATGGCATACCAGAAGTTCTAATCACATTTTTTCATCAAATTTCATGCTTTTTGTCATTTTTTTTCTCTACAGGGAACTCCATCGCTAGCAGATCAACGTCGCTATTTGGAACCATTGGGACTCCAGTGTCACTATATAGCCCCACTATAAATTCCAAACTTCGACGCTTTTCTATTCATGCCCAAGATTCAAATTTCCAAAGTGCACTGTTGGTTTTGTTTCCACCTAGAAATTTCAAATTTCAAACTTCACCACTGACCAAAATAGCGATGCGGTCATGCTCTTTGTCCCTGTTGTAGAACGACACTGACTGGTAAGTGGCGCTATATGGCACCGCTGGAGAGCCTCAAACTGCATCGCCTGTGTAGACTCCACTGTTGGGGGAAAGTAAAAATTGAAATCCAAATTTTTTATGACATGTGTCTTTTTTAATTTTGATCATTTGGGTTATTACATACTTTTCTGACCTCTGTTTTGCAGATCTAACTGGTTTTCTTATAGGTTGGCTTGATCAAAGTGAAGGAGAAAAAAATCATGATGACATCACTCTCTACCAAGTGTTTTTGAACACTTTAGTGTTTGTTTAACACTCTTAGAGAAGTCATAATTTCTCTTAAAAGATTTGTTGTCTTTCACATGCTTAGGACCTACTAGATTTCTTTTGGGTTTTAAAAATAACATTTCAATTTTTGTGACAAAAGGGGCTTAAAATGAACTTTAGGACAAACTCACTAGATTTGGTTTAAGGCTTAACAATTGAACAAGGAAATTTTCACATTTCCTTTGGTGCATTAAAAAGAATTCACTTTTGCTTTGAGGGTTTAAAATGAACAAGTGCTTCTTTGTTTTATAATTGCTTACTCAAAGTAATACCATCGAAAGGACGTATGTGCTTCTCTCACGCCTCACGACGATCTTGAGAATCAAAAGGTTTTTTGGTGGTCTTAAGTTGGGTAAAGTAATTTCCTCCACACTTCATTTTGGGATTAAAATTGAACACATCTTGCGAGTGTGAGTATAACATATTGTGTGTGTTCTCCCTTTGTTTCAAAATTAAGGCCGATCGAACTATGGATATGTTTTCTCGTGTTTGTTTATCTTAGAGGGCCTGCCTTGGGGAAAAAGTACTCACCCAAGGGAATGACTCAACCAGTAACACACTAAAGCCAAGTGTATTTCCAACCGGGATATAAAAGTGGGTACTGGAACAAAGGCCAGTATCATTGAATTGGTTCCAACAAGAAGGGAAACAATGGTCTCTCACCTCGATGGATCAACTCCTATGAACAAAAAGTTTGAATTAAAACCCTTATTGTAGAAAGGCTAAAATCCCTATCTATTTGTTGGTGCAAGAATAGTCGTTCTGAAGCTGCCCCACACTTTTATGATTTTTAGTAGAAATGGAAAGTATGCCATGGGAGTTTCATGGGTACTGATGCTTGGATGCCCTGAGAAGTGAGTGTTGTGGAGGGGAGCTAGTGGGGTCAAGCATCTAACCATTCGCTAAAAATAAGCGTAGTTGGACTTGTCCAAGTGGGGACTCAACAAATATAGTCTTTCATATCCATAGGATTGTGCTTGTTCTTGGTTACAAAACACTTTGCTTGTTCGAAAAAATTTGGAAACAAACATTTAACATGAGTATCAAATCTTAAACCCTTTAGGAGAAGCAAATATCCTTGAACAAATTCACATGCCCTTGCTTGCCCTTGGGATTCATATCCTTAGAGGTTTCTAAGCACTTGAATTTTATCTCAATCTACTCCTACTAAAGTAAACATTAGGTAACTCTTGCTTTGATTTCCTCAATTTCCACATGATACACTTTTTGGGATGAGAATAAATTAAAACATTAAACATCTAGTTTCAAAACCTAATGAAGAAGTGTTTGTGGTAAAAAGAAGTCATTAAGAAAATACTAAAAACAATTGAATCCCATACATGTGTCTCCAATGATTTCATTCAAGATCAAGATCAAGAAACCAAAGGTAAAAGCTCTTAGTCCAAAAGATAACCAAAAGTGTCTCTCAACACTATACGAATTCAGATGAAGACTGCTTTTTAACTTTTATAAAAGAGCTTCGAGAAATAATCCAAATTTTTATGAGTTCTTTCATCAACAAAATCCAAATCTTTTTTGGGAATTTTCACACCTTGTCTAGAGAAAAGCATGTTCTTCAATACTGAGGTCTAGTAAGCAAGTGTCTTTTTTAGGTAAACATAGGATCAAAATCAAACCTTCATCCATCTTTGAACATCAAACCAAAATCATCTCACCATAAACTTTTGAAAATCTTGAAATCATCCTTCATGCTAGGCTTTTTGGAAAATCAAAATAATCAAAATCCTTAAAATCCTTAAATCAAAACATCAAATCATCTTTGGCTAAGTATATGTAGATGCATCCTTTGTCATGTGCTTAGTCAAAATTATCAAATCATCATCTTTGGCTAAGTATATGTAGATGCATTCTTCTTCACGTGCTTAGTCAAATTATCAAATCATCTTGTTTAGCTAGGTACATGTAGATGCATCCTTCTTCGTATACTTGGTTGAATTATCATCTTGTTTGAATAGGTGTGGATAGATGCATCCTTCTCCCCACACTTATTCAAATTATCATCTTATGAACAAGTCCATCCCATAGATAACATCCAACATCTTGGGATCTATTTGTTCATTATCCAAAGTCAAAGCAATCCAAAATCAAATCAAGGCCAATAAAAATCAAAATCCAAGAAAATCAAAATCAAAATCCAAAGCAAATCCAAACATCCAAAAGTCCTAAAAGTCTAGCATTCCCTCAAGATCTTTCAAAAGTTCAACTGTCCACATCATCCATCTTAATCACATCTTCATCATTTCACCTTTGATCCTTAAAACATCCTAAATTTTCTCTTTTTTACCTAAAGTTAAGATTAATCTGAAGAATTAGAGTTCATCTCCCACATTCTTGAAAATTGATCCCTATTTTATGGTGCAAACTAGATCTCAACACAAGAGGAACATGGAAGCCAACAAAGAAACATCCACTTGAAGTGACCTAAGTCAAATAAATTCCAAAATGAATCTCTTAGGATTGAACAACCCTTTAACTAACTCTCCTTCATCATCACAAAATCAACAAGAGGAAGGTCAAGTGGAGGATCTTACCAATAACCCCTTTGGGATGTCACATGAGGAAATCACCAAAATGGTTCAAAATCTAGAGAATCATAAGATTATCAACATCATGATGAGACTCAATCGTTCGCTATACATGCTCAAATTAGCAAAGCAAGGGGCTAAACTCCCCTCTGATTTAGATGTGAGCACTATTGTAGAACCAACTTTTGGGGTCATTCCCCCAACCTCATCCACCATACCCATTTCATCTACACCTCCATTTCAAAGCATCACTCAAAACATCCCACAAATTACATCATCTATTGCTCCAACGCAACCCATCGTTAACAAGGGAAGTGCATTTCTTAATGCATTGCAAACACATCCCCTCGTAAACAATCAAGATTTGGACGCAAACACCATCTTGGGACAATCCGTCCCCCAAAATCCATTACATACATATGTCCCACTCACCTTTCATGATCCAAATGATCCATCGTCATCTTTTCATGCAACACCCCAAACCCCTCTCCCCATAACCTCATAAGGAGAAGGAGACATATTGGGACCAGGGGGCATCTTTGACACTACATATTCACTCCCCCAAGGGAGTATGCCACTCACATTTCCACCACTTCCACCATTATCCACACTACCTCTTAGTTTAGGACTTCCCCCTTTACCAAACATCAATCAACAAAATCAAATCAACCCATAGATCATCAATCAAAGCACCATACCAAATCCCCAAATCTTGTCATCAACATCGCAACAATAGATGGAAACCATCTCGATAATGCAAACCACCACCATCACATCATCAACCATCCCTCAAACATCTCAAAACATGGTCTCACAAGGACCAAACATATTGATTGCACCATCCACCACTCAAAACCTACTCATCAATACGACGGTGCCTCTCATCACCACAACAAGCACCATTCTGAACCCACCACTTCCACCAAACTTGAACACATCAAACCAATGCAGTATTGTGTTGCAAGCCACTTAGTAAGTTGCCTATCAAAAGGCACTACAACAAATCCAAAACTGACAAGTTGCACAGCTAGCCGCTCAACAAGCTACCCAAGTTGCTCAACCGGCCCAAGTCGCACAAAAAGTGCAACAAGCACAATGGGCTGCACAAGCTCAAGCCTTATTACAACAACAAGCACAACAAGCAGCCCAAGCCGCTCAAGCAGTACAAGATGCACAAGCTGCACAAGCTGCATAGATTGCACAAGTTTCCCAACAAGCACAAGCCTAGGCTCAAGCACAAGTGCAAGCTCAAGCCCAATACCAAGATCAAAGCACAAGCACAAACATAGGCACAAGCATAGTATCTTGCACAATAACAAGCAACCCAACAACAAGCATATCAACAAGCACTAAAACAATACCAAGAGCAACAAGAAGTAGCCCGATTAGAAGCCCAACGACAAGCATTGTTGGTGCAACAACAACAACAAAAAACTCAACAACAAGCACTATTAGTGCAACAACAATAAGACCAACAACAAGCATTGTTGGTACAACAACAAATACAAGCATGCTTGGCACAATAGAATGTGTAAACACCATCCATCAACATACCAACCAATCCGCCCATCCCACCGATAATTGAACTACCATAGAACACCTTCACTCCACCCCTTGATCTGCAAAATGATGTCACAACACAAATCAAGTTGCTCTCGCAATAGGTGCTTGATCTTCAATCAGGTCGAACCACCAAAACACCCAACAACTTGTGACCTTACCCATTCGACAGAAGTCTCACAATGAAACCGTTCCTAAAGGGATATGAGATCCCAAAATTTGATAAATACTGTGGGACGAGAAACCCTAAAGATAACATCAAGGAATTCCAAGTTCATTGCATGGAAGTTGTGTATGACAATACTTATCTGATGCAACTATTTCCTAGAAGTTTAGATGGCCAAGCTATGGAATTGTTCTCTCGCCTTCCTCCTGGCATCAAGAGGTTCCAAGAAATAGTAGACGCGTTCATCAAAAAAGACGCATTTCATATCGGTATGGATGTTAGTATAGAGGAACTATCAGCTTTGAAATAAGGGAAGAATGAATCATTCACTTCATTCCTACAACGATGGTGATCCAAGGCCAATAAGAGAAAATGGAACATGCTAGAAGAACACCAAGTTTTCACAATCATATCCAATCTCGACAGAGCCTTGGCATTTCATCTCAAAGTGCAAGGTATCACCACATACGACCAGTTGATCTTCAAGGCACTCAACTGCGAACAAGCACTTATGACACAATAAGGAGGACCACTCACATATCCTGAACAACAAAATAATTTCCCATCCACCAGTTACAATGACAAACCTTGCACATGGGAAAGAAACAAAAATGTTACCAATGATGGTGTTGTCGACACCAAAGTTGTCATCAATGCCCCTCAGAAAAACACACCCGCACCGCAGCAACAACCCCAAAACCACCATCAAAACAATCATCAAGCTAACATGGTGACACAATCGCCGAACAATCAAGCAATCAACAATGTCAACGATCAAAGGGGATTACCCTAGTGAAATAAGAACTCCCCCAAGCAAAAGTACACTGCCCTTGGGGAACCACTCGAGATCATCATGAAGAAACTAATAAACGAAAACCTCATCAAGGCTCCCACATATGAAAATTACCAACAACCAAATGTGAAACCACCCTGGTACAATGAAAACCAGCTCTGTGACTTTCACAAAATCAAAGGGCACACCACTAACAGTTGCATGAGGTTGAAAAACCTAATCTGAGACCTCATTGATCGAAAAATCATAAACATGGAGCAGCCAGCAGTAAATCAGAACCTCAAGACATACATGAATCCCATGCCTAACCACAATAACAAAGGGAACAATAACACGGATAAGGCAAAAGGAACCTTCAAAACCATAAATCATGTGTATGACCATGTCGTTGCATCCCTAGATGATTATTGTGCTACCATGACCATCAAAGGAGCCCATGCTGATTGTGGAGTCACCACAAGAGGCGAGAAAATTACCATTACAGGATCATCTCAACCAAACAGAGCACCCAATTCCAACCCAAGATCTATTCCCAGGGGCTATAATGTCCTTGATCAGCTAAAAAGAACCCCAATACAAATCCCCATCATGGAGTTGCTAAAAATTTCATCCGCCTACAAAAAAATCCTTGAAGAAGCATTGGCATCATCCATCGTCTCTGCAGATATTGATGTGGAACAATTCCAAGCTATGGTTGGAAACATCATTACACCAAATCTCCTTATGTTCTCTAATCAATATTTTCCCACTCAACCATCTCATAACTATGCACTCCATTTAGAGGTCCTAGTGCATAAAAATAAAGTCAAGCAGGTCTTGGTGGATGGGGGTGTACGTTTGAACATTTTCTCCCTCAAGCTCATTAAGAACATGAGGATTCCATCAAAAAAGGAAAAGGAATTACAATTAGGGCATATGATGATCAAGAGGGAGTGTCCCAAGGCACAATTCAACTCCCTATTCAAGTAGGGCCAACTATCATGGAAACCACCTATTAGGTCTTGAACCTCAACTTGCCTTATAACATTCTCCTGGGACTTCTGTGGATCCATGCAATGTAAGCAGTGCATCAACCTTCCATCAATGTGTCAAATTCACATATGAAGACCAATAGGTCACCATCCATGGAGATCCTGAACCATTCTCTTACCGCAAGAACCTAGAGGCAAAATAGTACAAAATTCCTCATGTGCCTAAAAATGATGAAGGCCCATCAACACCATACATTGATCTAACCACTCTCGCTTCCACTTCTGCGATAGAGACATCCACCACTCCCGCCATCCCCACCATCTTTGATATCAAAGTCATCATCTAGGAAAATGGTTGCAGAAACTATACAATTCCCAAAAATGCTTTTGTGGCAGGAGAGTTACCACAATCTCCTAGATCATGAGGACGACCACAATAAAATGAAGCCTCCACATCCCAAACACCCATTGAAGGATATTCCAACTTTAGAAGCTGGGGAGACCTCAGCCGAGAAGTAATAGAGGAGGACCCATCCCATCTCTTATACCAAGACAATAAACTGACAACCAATCTACCAATGGATGACAAAAATCAGAAACTGGGGTAAAATGACAACAGGCTTCTAATACCCATCATTTCGGAGATGCGAACAAAAATTTTTGGCCTTGGATGTACCCCTCTGAGTATAACCATACATGGCCAAAATCCCCTAGTTAGGAAAGTCAAAACTCCTCAATAATCAGTAGTTGAACTTCGCTTACCTGTATCAACAGGTCGAGTCATAGACAACTTCACATTTGACATAACTGACGTCTATAGTAGTAGTGATGAAGAATATCCCATAACCAACCTACCCATGCTCTTTGAGTACACCACCCTTCTCATGATTATTACTGTCATTTGAGTCCACTGACCATCAAAACCATGAAATCCATCTAGTCTAGCCACAAATCATCAATTATGACCAATGAGGACCACAAAATTTGGACACATTCAAAAATGATGAGGTGCTCTCAGAATTCATGGGACTGCAGGATAATATTCCATGTGGGGATCGCAAAGAAGGATTCATCATCGAGCTGGATACACATGCATACTATGGGGAAATGATTGAATCCTTCAGTCACAAAAGCGAAAAAACTAAGAATAATCTCTAGGTCCTTGAGTGAAAACCATACTATGGCACTCTCTGACTTGAAAATAGTAAAAAGAAAGGATGCATCCAACGGTGAAAACCTCTCTAACGCACCCGAGGATGGTGGATTCAATCTTCCTCCTAGATCTCTCCATCAGGAAAAATCAGCGGTCCTAGCTGAAAAATGCAACCCAATCAACTTGGGAATAGAAGAAACCTCACACATCACATTCTATGCAGAGTCATTGTTGTCAGAAGAATAAGAGCTCCTAGTAGCCTTCTTGAGAGAGAGACAAGTTAATTTTGCATGGAGCTATGCGGACATGCCCGGGCTCGATCCAGAGATTGTGGTTCATCATCTAGCAGTTTATCCTGAAGCGAAGCTCGTTAGAAAAAAACTAAGGAAAATGCATCCTCAGATTGCTTTATTGGTCAAGATGGAATTGAAGAAACTACTTGACACAGGATTCATACGGCCAATTGACTACCCCGAGTGGGTGTCAAATCTGGTTCTTGTTTCAAAACCAGATGGGGGCATCTAAGTCTGCATGTTTGAAAGATGATTTCTCATTTCCTAACATTGACATGATTATAAACATGACAATGAGAGATGAAATGCTTTCTCTAATGGATGGTTTCTCTAGGTACAACCAAACAATGATCACCAAAGAGGACCAACACAAAATTACCTTCACTTGTCCATGGGGGACCTACTACTAGAATATGATGCCATTTGGCCTAAATAATGTTGGGGCCACTTACCAAAGAGCCATGACGTTAATATTTCATGACATGATCCACAAAACGTTCAAAGATTACATCGATGAAATACTAGCAAAATCTAGAAAGAGGAGAGATCACATAGCAACCTTGAGTGCTATTTTTGATAGGATAGAGGAATATAAAGTTAGACTAAATCCAAAGAAGTGTGTCTTCGATGTACAGTCAGGAAAGCTACTAGGCTACATAGTGTTAATGAGGGGTATTGAAATAGATCCTACAAAGGTAAAACCAATCGTCGAGATGGAGGCACCCAAAACATTGAAACAATTGAGAGGCCTCCAAGGTAGGCTTTCAGTTGATCCAAAGATTCATAGCACAACAAGCAGATAAGAAAATCCCTTATTCTCACCTACTTCACAAGGGAGTAGCGTACAAATGGGATGAACAATGTGAGGAAGCCTTCAAAAAAATCAAATAATATCTACTCACACTGCCAGTCCTCATGCAACCAATCCCAAGAAAGCCATTAATCCTCTATGTGTCAGCAATAGCAGTAGCCCTTGGTACTCTCCTAACTTAGCACGATGAAAATGGGATAGAAAGGGCCATCTATTATATCAGTCGCACAATGGTCGGGCATAAGTTAAACTACTCATTCATTGGAAAATCTTGTCTAGCAATAGTGTTTGATTCACAGAAATTTAGGTATTACATGTTGGCACACAAAATCAAACTCATTGCCAAGATTGATCCCATAAAGTACCTATTGTCAAAGGAAATTCTCACATGAAGGATGGCCAAGTGGGTCATGATACTATTAGAATATGAAATCGAATATGTGGAGAAGAAAGCAATCAAAGGCCAAGTCATAGCAGATCAGCTTGCAAAAGTACCCATCTATTCAAAGAATCCACTTATATCAGAGTTTCCAGATGAATCCATCTTCAATCTTAGCATAGTTGACCACTGGAAACTATATTTTGATGGCTCCTACACATAGCATGGATCATGATTTGGTGTCTTTTTCATCACCCCCCAGGGGGACTATATACCTAGATCCTACAAATTGGCATTCCCTTGCACTAACAATATTGTAGAGTATGAAGCTTTAACCATAGGTCTTAGAATAATAGTGCAGTGGCACATCATGACACTTAAAGTATATGGAGACTTCCAACTGATAATAAATCAAGTGAATGATGAGTACCAAACAAAGGATGATAAGCTAATTCCATACAAAAAGTTAGTAGAGAGCCTCAAAGAATCATTCATTGATATCACATTTGAGCAGATTCCCAGAGAAAACAATAGAGTAGCAGACGACATGGCAACGATTAGATCCTTACTGGATATCCCTCACAACGTTCCAAGACATGAATTCTTGGTAGAGTAGCTTCTTGTACCTACATTTGAGGTACCAGAGTCAGAATTTGTGTGTGAAATCGTTGGTTCCGATGATCCCTGGTACCATGATATTTATACCTACTTAGGAATAGGGGTCCTACCTGCTGACTTATCCTCAAGCCTAAAAATAAAATTTGTCAAAAATAATCCCATTTTGTCATCCTAGGAAATACCCTTTACTGTAGGAGCATAGAAGGAACCTTACTATGCTTCCTAAATGCTGAGGAGGTATTGAATGCCTTAACTAAGGCGCATAATGGTATTTGTGGTTCACACTCGATTGGAATGACCCTGGCCAAGAAATTGTTGAGGATGGGGTATTATTGGCCTATAATGGAAAGAATAGCACATGACTACGTCAAAAGGTTCCTACAATGTCAGTAACATGGGGACCTCATCCATGCTCCAACTCAAGAACTTCATCCCATCATCACACCATGGCCCTTTTTGCAGTGGGGGCTCGATCTCATCAGAAAGATCAACCCCACCTCATCCAATGATCACAAGTTCATCATAACCACCACTGAGTACTTTACAAAGTGGGTGGAAGCCATCCCCATGACATACATCACTAGAAAGCAGATATCAAAGTTCATCTTGAACTATTTAATATGCCGATACAGTTTTCCCCAAGCTATTATCTCAGATAATGGGACACCTTTCAAGAATTAGGAGGTCTGTGAATTATGTGATAAATTCAAAATCCAACACCGCTTCTCCACTCCATACTATCTCCAAGCAAATGGCCAAGTAGAAGCCACCAATAAAACCATATTAAAAATCCTCAAAAAGATAATCAATAATGCAGGTCGTGACTGGTATCTGTAGCTAAATCCCACCCTTTGCACCTATCAAATCAACATCCACACACCCACTGATGCCACCCCATTCTCCCTGTTCTACAGATCAGAAGCCATATTTCCCATTAAGATCAAGCTTCCATCACTAAGAATATCACTACAAAACCTCAACACAGATGAAGAATACTGAGTATCAATACTAATTGAGTTGGCACTACTGGATGAGTAGCGTATAGACACTTTAAATCATTTGTAGGTCTTTCAGAACCAACTCAAGAGGAGTTATAACAAGAAGATCAGAGGCAGGACCTTCAAGGTTGGAAAACAGGTACTAAAAGAGAATTAAAAAAATGTCCCAAATCCAAACGACAAAGGAAAATTCGAACCTAACTGGTTGGGACCATTTTTCAACACAAAAAATTACAAGTCAAGGGCATATCAATTGTCAACACTAGAAGGCGAGCCTTTGCAGGATCCCATGAACAATTCCCATCTCAAAAAGTTTTATGCCTAATCTTTTAAGGTATAGAACCAAAAAATCCAAAAAAAAAAGAAAATGTCCTGAAAAAATGGTCACCTTGATGAAAACTTGGCAAACAGGCATCTTGGTGACAAAAAAAAATCAAAAAAGAAAAAAATGATCAAAAATAATAAAGAGAAAAATTGTCCTCTAGTGAAAACCACTTTAGTGGCACTTTGGGCAAGTACCTTGGTGAAAACCTGGCAAACTGGCGCCTTGTGTAAATAAGTACTTTCCACCACTAGGATCATCATGACTTGTTTTGCATCATCCATCCATTATGCTTTCATCATCCATCTATCTCCATCCATCATCTGTTCGACATTTGCATCATAGCTTGGTCCTATGTTCGTGTCATGATCCCTCCTAGTACTACTCGACCCATCCTCAAGGTCAGTTTGTCCCGCCTTTATCAAAGTAGTCTATTACATCACATTGGAGGCATGTTCTCATCTGATCGGATTCAGGTATGTTCCTGAATTCCTTAAATTGAAAAATCCAAAAACATTAGAAAATCAAAAAATCCAAAAACATCAAAAAAAAATCCAAAAACATCTGAAACATATCAAAATCCAAAAAATAGGTCAAAAAGTTAGTCAAAAATTCAAAAACAGAGTTCTCTTGTCAAACTATGGGTCTCTGAGCCTTGAACGTAGGAAAGGTTGATCTTTGATCATCCCCCAAGACACTTAGGTCAGTCCTTTAGGAGTTCGTCATAATAAACTGGCAATCCATTTGTTCATATCTCATCAATAATTGAGTCTGTGTTAGTCAAACTACATGGTCTCTGCGTGTATAACGTAGGAAAGGCTCATCTGTTGATCAGTCCCCAAGGCTCCTAGGATAGGTCTTTAGGTTAGTCTCTTGGTCAAAATTTTAGAAAAACCCCAAAACATTTGAAAATTCAAAAAGCAAAACAATTGTAAAATCTTGAAAATACCAAAAAAAACCTCAAAACATTTAAAAAAAGATCAAAAACATTCAAAAAACCCAAAAAATCCATCCATCCCCATCTCGCTTTCACCTGTAATAATCAATCATCGCTCATAATAAATCGTCATCACCCTCAACCTTTGGTGAAACAGTTGGAAAAAAGTCTAGCAGATTGAAAGTGAACTCTCAAAAATGTCAACATCTTAAGTCTTGGTGAGTACATAAGCAAGTTGGTCAACTCTTTGTGTCAATAGCCTATCATCCAATTAGTACCATATCAAAATAATTTGATATCGTCATGTCCTAGGATGAATCCTTCCTACAATGGACATCAACATCAGGAATCATCATAGTTTAGTCTCTGTTAGCGGTATTTAAGAACATTAGCTTGTTTGCTTACTTTATCTTTGTCCTTTGGATTTATCTTATTGCGCTCATTCCAAGGACCTCTCAATGATGTCTAATCAAAATATTTGGAGAGATAGGAATGGGGCAATGATCATTGTCTTTTTATCTATTGTTCTTGTTGGATGTCTTTGTCATATAATCTCGGTGAATACTTGCTTTATTAGGTATGTATGGAAGGTGTTTTAGAAATCTTGTTGACCACATAAGAAGGCTTTCCTTCCTATGTTTTGGTCTGAGATGTTTGAACTACCTAAAGTACATCCAAGTAAGGTTTTCGTATGTCAAGTGTGAACAAGGATACTCCTATCTGATTGTTGACTCAAAGTCCATCACACTAGGTACCACGCCATCCTAGTTCTTTATACCTTGATGCATCACGCCTCTACGTGTAATCAAACATAAGGTAATTGGCCCTTTGAAAATCCCAACTCCTCAGCAAGTAATCATCATCATCATCACCATCTCATGTCTTGTTGGAATCTCTTGTTTCTTCTATCTCTTACTTTTTGCACTAACATGGTACTATTGACGTGTTTGTTGGCACAATGTGTAAACAAAATATTACTATTTTGTTTCTCCTGAAAGAGAAAGACAACACATGGATATCTTAGCTCCCAAGGTCTTTGTAGTTGGTTCTCAACTGTGCTGATGTTGCTCAATGGTCAATGTAATAGTAATATTCAAGGGGCCTGCTGCTGTTGAGCTTTTGGATTGTTCTAAGATCAAACATAAACTTAAACCTACTTTAACCAGGGTTTTAAAGAAAAAAAAAAGATAGATTAGAGCTTTGGAACCGAAAAGAATGTTAATTCATCTAACTTAACCAGACTTGTTACCTTTCAAGGAATTCCTAACTAAAACTGTAGAACAAAATTACTTGTGATTGAAACACAATTTCATTCATTAGCAGTGCTGATTTCAACAAATTGCAATTTACTATTTAAACAAAACACAAAATAAGATCTCATTCCTTGAAAACTTCTCAAATCAAATGATTAAGTCAAGATAAACACCATTCTGGAACACAACATGAAGTAGATTTTAATCTAGTTGCCTCTACTGTTAGTGAAACAGATAAATAACGTTTACAAATCTGGCATAATCACCAGTGTATAGAAAATCCATGACTCCAAATTGTTTCCATCTATCCTAAGAAAACTGGAAAGATACATTATTATCTATGCTAAATCTAACTCCTATTCCACTACTACTCTTAAGTTTTTCTCTACTACTTTTCAAGATCTATTCTTATATCTTCTGACCGTCTCTATTTTTTTTTAACTCCTCTAACTCCCTTTCAAAGAGGCCAAATGCCATATATACAGAATGTACCTAGGAAGAATGCGTTGGCCCCCTATTTTTAGGGTTTACAAAATATCCTAGTCCAGAAAGGTCAGCTCTCAGATCTTTTGAAGAGAGTTAATGCTACGTTGAATGGCATCCCTGCTGTCCATGTTGATGAAAGATTTCTGTCCTCAGGAGAAGCCTTTAGATCTTTTGTTACTACACCATTAACTTCATGTCTCCATGTCCATACTCGATCTGCCTTTGAAGGGCTACCTTGAATGCTATAAAGCATTATCATTAATGCCGATCCCCTTCTGTCAGTAGCGATCATAGCTGTCCCTCAGAATCATAGCTTCCTCTTTCTTGCTGCCTTTTTCCACTCAAGATCTTTCTACAAATTGATCCTTTTGAGAGACATCATCCAACTTCTTGTTTAGATTTGAACACCATCGTTCTCAGGCTGATCCATCAGCTCATTCACATAGTAGATCCACACCGGTTGCATTCTGTTGATGCTCCTTACAGAGGGAGTCAATCAGTCAAACCGTCAGTGGGTGGCCCCTTTAGCTCCTTTTGGTTGGTAGAACAAAAGCCACACCAAATTCCCAAACAGTCAAAAGTGTTCCACATTAGATTGCATGTCGGTGAAACACTTATCGTGTCTCCCCGATGCAATTATACCTCCCCTAGCAGCTATTGGCATAACATATGACAATTGGTAAGAGCTCATAGGGAGTTGCACAAGCCATATCGATATCCATAGTGGTCGCCGAGACAATCTTCTTCGGTCAGAAGTCAGGGCGAGCTCTCGGGAGATATACTGCAATGCCTCCTTCCATCGGTGAGACATATGCATTCGGCAGGACATCCCATCGAAACCATTCTATTTCCCCGAGCACAGATTCTTCCCTTTCGGCAAGACCACCTTTGGTCGGTGAGACATTACACCGACCGAGCCTTTTGTCAACAAATGCAGCTCCCTTCGGCAAGACCTCCCTCTATCGGCCATACGTTACACTAATGTCATCTATGTCAGTGAGACTTTCACTATCGGTGAGACCTTTTTCCGAAGGCACTATCTTTTGATGATCTCATTTCATTTCAGGGAGACAAGCTCCCTTTGCCGAGACCTTACACCGAGTGCAAACTTTCTCCGGGCTCATATCTTATTTAAGCAATACTCCACCTTGTCGCCGAGAGCTTTTGGCGAGCTCTAAACATTACACCAAAGGGAGAATCCCCTTTCAGTGAGACTCTTCTCTTTCAGCCAGACCTCATGCCGAACACAAATCCTCTGCCTAATGTCACTTCATTTCGGCAAGAGTTCACCTTGTCGGTGAGACTTTTGCTATCGGTGCTAACTGTTGTTGCCAAGACCTCCCTTGATCGGTGAGACATTACACTGATCGAGCCTTCCTTTCACTGAATTGAGAGCACCTCGGGGAGACCCTAGCATGTTGGCCAGACCTCATGCCGAAGGCATAACCCTTTTGTCGAGACTTCTTCAGGTTGGCAAGACTTCTTGCTGAAAGTAAATCCTTCCTAGCGAGACATCTTATGCCGAGTGTGGAATCTTTTGGCGAGAGCTCCTCCAGTCGGCAAGGCACATAAAGACTCACGATAATAGGGATGTTTGGGCAACTAGTGAGCCACAAATGAATAGAACGCATTGCCAGTCAGCAAGACAATTGCAGGGTCTCGCTGACTTTCCTCTCAGAGGAACTTTATGCCAAGCTGGATTGGGAGATGCTTTCCAACTGAGCTCCTTGAGAAATATCATCATGTGCACGATCTAATCCTGTGAAACAAGGTCTCCATTAGTCCTCAGAAATAAATAAAATATATTATAATAAAATACACTGTTACTTATGATTATTTCATTCAATTCTTAGCAAGAAGAAAACCAACTTAAGCTGAGATAGAACCAAAATCAAATCAGATAGAACAAAAGACAAAGTTAGGAGGAAAACAAAAAAATTCCAAAGGTCAAAGCAAACAACTAAAGGCAAAGAAGAAAAAAGAAAAAAGGGGGACCTATTTTATTCCAAAATAAAATGGGGTGGTTATGCAGGGCATAACAAATGGCGACTCGGCTGGGAAAATGGTTTAACCATTTTCAAGAAACTGAAGGATTTAGCTACCCAAAACTCCTAGTTTATGAACATCACAACTCCAGTTGGGTCAGTTTTAACAAGCAAGGGTGAGCTAGAATCTCAAATGTAAGTCAACACTGGCTACCCCTGAATCTATGTGTGTGCTTGATTGTTGCATCATCCTTTCATAAAGTTTTCCTCATCCTTTGAACAACAATGTGCAAGATTTGAACTACATGAGTTGATTCCCTTTAGTTGTCATGCAATGATATCCTGGGTATTGCTCTGCTGCAAGTCAGGAATCCATAGCCCCGATGGAGATACCTCTAGTTTTCTCACAACATTGCTCTACTGCCAGTCAGGCGTCCATAGCCCCGGTAGAGATACTAGAATCACCCATTCATATTGAGTCCTTTTTTCTTCCTAGATAATTTTCTCTTTTTTTTTTTTTTGGAGTTTCAACTATTTCATTCAATTTCTCAATATGTCAGATGTCAGTCATCTATTATGGGTTTAAAACTACCATGGACCTCATAACAACACTTGGGAGATCGGATTTTTCACTCAAATCTTACAACACTATCATCTTAGGACAAATATACCATTACAAGAGGAGATGATCTTAATGATTTGTGATAGATTCAGAGGTAGTTAATGGAGATTGTTTACTTTGCACCTTGTTTTCAAGACTTTCCACAACTCTTATTGATAATGGGCATAAAACAAAGAGTTTAGGACAAAATCACCCAATCAAGAAACCCTGAAAATACCTAAACCACTTCTCTCTTAATGACCAAAGTAAATTCCAAATAACAACCATCATTTCAAGATGGGAAGGAACATGTAAACCCCAAAGAACAAAATAAGACAGAAACCAAACAGCAAAGGAACGAAAGAACAGAGAGAAAGAACAAGCAAACAACAATAGAACTATTTACATACAGAAAAATAAATTATTTACATAAAGAGCAGCAAACTATTCACATAGAGGACAACATTATTCACACACAAAGACAAGCAAAAACTATTTACACAGATGCACGACCCAGAAAAAATACCAACTTCATGACTCAAAATAGTGTTTAAGAAACTGTCCATTGACATGCAAGGGAACAGGTTCTCTAGTTAAACTACTTAATCGGAAAGCATTCTCTCCTAGGATCTCTGCAACTTGATAAGGACCTAGCCAGAGCTTGTCAAAATTCTGGTGACTTCCTTTCTTTTCACTAGCTTTATCTCATAGCAGTACCAGATCTGATATCTTGAAAGTTTTGATTTTGGCTCTTTTTTCAAACCATCATTTGAAAACAACCTGATGTCTAAAGAATTGTTGCAAGGTGACATCTCTCTGCTCTTCTAATTTCAACAAGGTAGCTAATCTTACTTCTATCCTATTGTCACTAGAGTAGAATTTCTGCATGAACTCAAGGATAGGTATTTGCAAGTGAATAGGAAACACATGCTCTTGTCCATACACTAGCTTGAATGGTGAGGTCTTTAAAGCAGCCTTGATCCTAGTCCTATCTGCCCATAAAGCAAACCTCAGCTGGGTGTGCCAGTCCCTAAAATTATTTTCTAACAGTTTCTTAATTACCCCTAAAAGATTCTTATTGGTTGATTCAGAAACTCCATTGCCTTGTGGGCAATAATTTGAAGAATATTTTAAGACAATCTTGTGGTCATAAGCCCATGAAATGAATTCAACAGAAGAAAAGGAAGAGCCATTGTCACATACCAACGTGAAGGGTACTTCAAACCTAGTTGTGATGCATTCAGTGAGGAACTTGATCACTACCCTCATTGTACTATTCTTGCAAGGTATAGCCTCTACCCATCTTGTGCAGTAACCAGTAGTAGTCAAAATAAACATGTGTCCTACAAAAGAATTTGGGTTAATTACCCCAATAAAATCCAGTGCCCATTGGGAAAATGGCCTTACCTCATAGACAGGCTGCAATGACATGGTTGAATGGCATTCTTTTGATGCAGAAATATGACATATGTGACATGTTCTTACATGTTGATGGGCATCTTTGAACACACATGGCCAATAATAACCAGATCCGATGATCTGGTGTGCCAATGAATCTGTAGAACCATGACCTGTGTCGTGTTTCCCATGAAATTTCACAATTACATGCTTAGCCTCTTGCTGATCAAGGCATCATAGGTATACTCCCTCAAAATTCTTCCTGTATAGCAACCCTCCTTTGAACATATAATGGGAACTCTTCATTCTTAGCGCTCCCCTTTGAGTTGCATTCATTCCCTCTGGGCACCGATTATGGAGCATGAAGCAGATGATATCGACATACCAAGGGTCATTGGAGAAGGACTGAGTTGTGTATTACTGACAAATGATGTTGTCACTAGCATTGGCCACGGACTTAGATAGGCCTGTACCTCTGATGAGTTTCATAGGGTGTATCTCTAGATCGAACTCTTGCAAAATGGCCATCCATTTCCCTCTTCATTCTCCCAATTCGCTCTGCATGAGTAGGGACTTCACAACTGCATCAGGGACTACAACAATAATTTGACTTCGGAGAATGTAGTGTCTGAACTTCTTGACAGCTCTAACCAGCATAAAAGCTTTTTTCTCAAGATGTGGGTATTTGATCTCAGCATTCGTAAATGGAGAGCTCATGAAGGCGATTGGCCTCTCCTCTCCCTCTTCTCTTCGTTGAGTTAAGACAACTGCACAGGAATGCTTAGAGGAAAAAGAGTAAATATAGAACGACCTCAAGTAGTCAGGGCTGGTGAGGACTAGAACTTCCGAGATGGACCGCTTGGCCTGTGAAAACGCGGCCTTCGCCTCATTACTCCACTCTATCTTGGCGTCTTTCTTCATCATTTCATTCAGTGGTTTTACGATTTTTGCAAAGCCCATGATAAAATTTCTCACATAGTTGATCTTTCCAAAGAAAGACCTCATTTCTTTCTTACTTCCTAGCCTGGTGATCTTCAGAATAGACCCAACTCGGTCTGGATTGATTGATATTCCTCTTTCAGAGATTACATGTCCCAAAAGCTTCCGTTCAAAAACCTTCGACACACACTTTTTAGGATTCAAGGAGACTCCATACTGGATACATCTTTGAAGAACTTTGGCTAAGTATGCAGCATGGTTTAGTCTATCCCTGGAGAACACTGTCAAGTCATCCATGTAAACAATAATGCATTTACCAATTAGATCCTTAAATGCTATGTCCATGGCGCGCTGAAAAGTTGCTCCAGCGTTTATCAGACCGAATGACATCTTTCTGTATGCAAATGTTCCCCACTTTGTAGTGAAGGCTATCTTCATCCTGTCTTCACAGTTAACCATTACCTGATTGTATCCAGAATAACCATCCAAGAATGATATCATCTGAGATCCATTGACAGTCTGCAATACCTCATCAAGAGAAGGAAGTGGGTAGTTATCTTTTTCTGAAGCTCTGTTCAGATTTCTGAAGTCAACACATAGCCTAATCTCTCTGTTTTTCTTACGGACTGGAACTAAGTTAACCACCCATGTTGAATGGTGTACAGGGAAGATTATCCTTACATAAAGAAATTTTTGAACTTCTTTAAAGATCAATGGTTCAATCAAGGCGTTGACAGGGCATTGTTTCTGTTGAAATGGCTTAACTTCAGGTTTCAAAGGAATAGTATGAGTCATTACAGAAGCATCAAATATCTTTAGGTCTTCATATCCCCAGGCTATTGCAACAATATCTTTCTTAAGTGCCATCAATATGTCTTTTCTAATTGCTTCAAGGCAGACTTTCCCAATGTAGACATTCCTTTTAGGGCCAGAATCAACTAGGTTAACAATTTCATATTAGCCTCCTTTGTCTTCAGCTGATATCTTCTCTCGAGTCCTGGGGTCTGAATCAAAAATTATTTCTAAAGCCACCATTCCATTGGGAATGTTATTATTCTTTAAATTGAGGAACCCCTCTATATCACAATCTTCAGGGTTCCAATCCTCTTGATCCCTATTGGACTCATCAATGATCCGCCCTTTAAAAACATCTGAGCTTGCTAGAAAAGCAAGGATATGTCGATCATCATCAAAAACTTGAAAGTTCCTGACATTATCAGGAACAGCCGGGGTGGAGATCAATTCTACTGAGAATCTTCTAAGCTTGGAGCCTTGCATGGTTTCCAGGGTACTTGCAACAACAACTAATGAATCAGCTACCTGATTCTCCTCTCTAGGGATTAAACTAATCTCGAAAGCATCAAAATCTTCAATCAGGTTCCATACCTGATTCCGATAGGCTGCTAGCCTTCTATTGTGACATGTGTATTGGTTGCGCACTTGCTTGATAACTATTTCTGAATCTCCTTTAACCACCAAGGAAGTGACCTTCTTATGTGCGAACATCAGCCCCTGAGCTAATGCCTCATATTCTGCTACATTGTTAGTGCATCCAAATTGCAACCTGTAAGAAGTAAAGAAAGTTTTTCCTTTCGGGCTGGTTAATTCAATCCCAACACCACAACCTGTTTTGGACTTGGATCCATCAAACGTGAGGGTCCAAAGCTGGTCATGAGTTGGGGTTGATCCTTTTGAAGTTGTTATGGGTGCTCGGATTAGATGAGCCATAGGTGGGGCTACTTGATCTTTTGCATCAAATGTTAGTAAAAGGTGTTCAATGGGTTCTTCGGGTGTGATTTCCAATTCCTGCATAGATATAACATATAATCTATGAATATCCTTCTGACAGTCACTTGTGCCTTCGGTTAACCCCTTGGATTTTGGTATACTCGTGAGTGCAGGGGTGTCAGACAAATCTTGGAGCTGTTCCCCCTGAATATGCTGGTTAGGAAATGTGACTGGGGTAAGTTCAGTTTGAGAAGGAACTTCCTTTGAAGGTATCTTATCCCTAGTTAACATTCATGCATCTTGGGCTTCAAATGAGAAGCGATCTGAAACGGTCTCGATGTGCCTCAGGCTAGTTTCTTGAGATTGAGAGACATGATTTAAAATGCTGATGCAGGGTTGGCAGGTCAATTCAGAATGATTTTGGTAATGCACCCTGCACCAATTAGGGAGTAAAATACTTTGCAAATCGATGTCTTCCCCTAAGACTAGGTGATCCTGTTGCAACTTCCTAGTCAAGGCCTGTTGATTTTCATTAATCATGGAATTAGGGAACTCTTGTATTGGTATGTCTTTAGAATCGAGGACTGAAAGGGTTAAAACTTCCTCTCTTTTATAAACCCCTATCTCAGTTTCGAAATAGGCTACCTCATTGGGGAAATCATATTCAGTGATGAAATGCTTGAGGCGAGGCTCACTTTCAATCCTAATCTAGGTAGGAATTCCTCTCCATGGTAGCCACATGTGTGAAAATTCAAGGGAGAGATACCCCCCTATACCTTTCATCAAGTCTCTGCTCAACAACATACCATAAGTCTCAGGAATGCCTGCCACTTGAGCATCTATATTGGTTTGAATCCTAGGGTCTGACCCTACTTGCACATGTATGTTTCTCAATTCTCTAACTACATTAACTTCCGGTTTATCAAGTTAGATGACCTGCTTCTTTGTTTGGATAGGGTTCAACCTCAATTTCTTGCATATAGAAAATGGCATAACATTGCCAAAAGCTCCTAAATCTAACAAACAATTGTGTAGATTCTTCCCACAAGTTCTTAAACTCAAGAGAAATGGTGGAGTACCTACCTTGCTTCTGTACAAGGCTGCGTTCATGTCTGCAGCAGGTGCCACCTTTTTTTTCCCTTTTGATTTATCAGCTTGTTCTAAAGCTTTTAGCACTATCTCTCATTGAGCAGGGCACCACTTTAAGATGTCAAAGTATGACAAAGAGGTTTTCTATTTTTGCATCTCAGAAACAATATCAAATTCTATGTTATAGCTTGTATTGCTCTTGAAAACACCAGATGAATTACCTTTGTTATGGGAGTCAGGTGGACCCTTTGGTGGAGGAGGGTTATTGTCAACACTTTGATTTGGAGGCACCATGTGATTAGGTGGCATTGATGTAGTGAATGGACCCTTATTCTAATTTCTTAGGAAGTGTCCTCCCTTTGTCTGAAAAGTTTGGGCATCATACCTATCTTCCTCTGGTTCATTCTCACTCCGCATTGGGAATGAAGGTTCTTCTTCGAAGAGGTCATAAGTCATTACTGTATCTACTGAGTCGCCTCCTTTGTTTGAATTCCCTTGAAACATGTGGGCATCTACCTATGCCATCTTGACAACTTTCTCCATTTCAGGGCAGTTTATCTCAAAATGAGTTGCAGTATCATGCAGTCTGCACCAGTTAGTCATAAAATTAAGGTCATCCATATTTGCAATATGTGACTTGTCCTCACTAGCTTGATAATCGTGAGAAACTCCACCATTATTTGGTATGGTATTCCATTGTCGGTTGTTATTTGGCCTCTGGTTGTATCCTCTACTTTGATTTTGATAGCCTTGGTTAGAGGAGTTTTGGCCTTGATAACCCCTTTGGTTATAATTGTTATGATTCTGGTAATTACCCTAGTTGTTATTGCTCTGATTGGGATAATTACCTTGGTTTTGAGAGGGGTTCAGTCTAAGTTGAGCCATGTCATTCATGACTTGAGACAGTGTTTTCTTTAGGGTCTCTACCTCGTTTGTGAGTTGAACTATCTTTTCGCTTTCAACAACCTTAGTAACAGGTGGCTGACCACCATGATTTGGTGTTCCAATTTGGTTATGATGACCATGGGGATTTTGAGGAACCTGTGATTGTTGAAAAAGTTAGTAGTTCCATTAGCACAGAATGGAACAGGAGGTTGAGTTTGCAATTCAAATATAGGTCCATAATGGGAAGGAGACATTCCTGGGACAGTATTGAATAGAGGGGTTGGGCTATACATCTGATCTACTATTGAAGGAAAACCCCCTCCCAAACTTCCTTGTTGAGAACTAATTTGTTGTTGCAGCTTGATAGCCAAATGATAAACTTTGGATAGAGAATCAATATCAACTGGTTGATAAGTTCTTTGCAGGAACAAGCCAAGCAAGGGGTCTATAACCCTAAAGTAAGCTTGAATGGCATTATTCTCATCGACTAGATAGGGGTCTTGCAATCTCCTATACATTCGTTGGAACCTGGTATTAAACAAGGGCAAAGGTTCACCTGGCTCCTTCCTAATAGTAGAAAATTGGTGGAACAAAATGGCAGGATCCACGTAAATTCTGAACTGATTGATGAAAGCATTCTCCAAGTCTGTGTAGCTCATAATAGAATGCTGAGGGAGATTTAGGTACTAGTTGTACGCCATATCCCCTAAGGAATAAGGAAACAACCTACAAACTACATCATGGTGGGCTATTTGAGCTCTACTACAAGCATCCTTAAAAGCTTGTACGTGCTCTTAAGCACTCCTTCATTCACCATGAATGTACTTGGGACAAAATTTCTCAGGATTCTTAGGCATATCATGAAAACCTCCAGGAATAGTCCTAATGGAGAGGGATTATTCTTAAAGAATGCCATTGGTGGTCGTGGTGGTTGAGCCAGTTGTTGGATGGGTCAAATCAGTTGTAGTGACAATTGAGATGGATTCAATGATGGGTTGATAGGAATCCACTGGGGTATTGGTGAAAAACCTAGTGGGATGAACGGAGCTGACAAGGGTGGTATGATGGTTGCTCCAGTCTTGTGACTCTTGTGTCTTATTGGGGTCTTGAGTTCTATCAAGGGTGGTGGGTTTTTGATTGATCGAAGAACTCTGTAGGGCATTTCTGAGGAGGATAACCCAGTTTTATCCAACTTGCTCTCCTAGGCCCTCCTTTTAGCGCTAGATCTGTTGACGTGTCTGTTGGCACAAAAACGTGTAAACAAAATATTACTATTCTATTTCTCTTGAAAGAGAAAGACAACACATGGATATCTTAGCTACTAAGGTCTTTGTAGTTGGTTCTCAACTATGCTGATGTTGCTCAATGCTCAATGTAACAGTAATATTCAAGGGGCCTGCTGGTGTTGAGCTTCTGGATTGTTCTAAGATCAAACATAAACTTAAACCTACTTTAACCAGGGTTTTAAATAAACAACAAAAGATAGATAAGAGCTTTGGAACCGAAAAGAATGTTAATTCATCTAACTTAACTAGACTTGTTACCTTTCAAGGAATTCTTAACTAAAACTGTAGAACAAAATTACTTGTGATTGACACACAGTTTCATTCATTAGCAGTGTTGATTTCAACAAATTGCAAGTTAATATTTAAAAAAAAACACAAAATAAGATCTCATTCCTTGAAAACTTCTCAAATCAAATGATTAAGTCAAGATAAACACCATTCTGGAACACAACATGAAGTAGATTTTAATCTGGTTGCCTCTAATGTTAGTGAAATAGATAAACAACGTTTACAAATCTGGCACAATCACTAGTGTACAGAAAATCCATGACTCCAAATTATTTCCATCTATCCTAAGAAAACTTGAAAGATACATTATTATCTATGCTAAATCTAACTCCTATTCCACTGTTGCTCTTAAGTTTTTCTCTACTACTGTTCAAGATCTATTCTTATATCTTCTGACCGTCTCTATTTTTTCTTCATAACTCCTCTAACTCCCTTTCAAAGAGGCCAAATGCCATATATACAGAATGTACCCAGAAAGAATGCGTTGGCCCCCTATTTTTAGGGTTTACAAAATATCCTAGTCCAGAAAGGTCAGCTCTCAGATCTTTTGAAGATAGTTAATGCTACATTGAATGGCATCCCTGTTGGCCATGTTGATGAAAGATTTCTATCCTTAGGAGAAGCCTTTAGATCTTTTGTTACTACAACATTAACTTCATGTCTTCGTGTCCATACTCAATCTCCCTTTGAAGGGCTGCCTTGAATGCTATAAAGCATTATCATTAATGTCTATCCCCTTCTGTCAGTAGCAATCACAGTTGTCCCTGAGACTCACAACTTCCTCTTTGCAAATTGATCCTTTTGAGAGACAACATCCAACTTCCTGTTCAGATTCAAACACCATCGTTCCTGGGCCGATCCATTAGCTCATTCACATAGCAGATCCACACCAGTTGCATTATGTTGACATTCCTCACAGAGGCAGTCAATCAGTCAAACTGTCAATGGGTGCCCCCTTTAGCTCCTTTTGGTTGGTAGAACAAAATCCACGCTAGATTCCGGGGTAGTCAAAAGTGGTCCACATTAGATCGCATGTTGATGAGACACTTATCGTGTCTCCTCGATGCGATTATACCTCCCCTAGCAGCTATCGACGTAACATATGACAATCGGTAAGACCTCATAGTGAGCTGCACAATCCATATCGATATCCACAGTGGTTGCTGAGACAATCGTCTTCGGCCTGAAGTCAGGGCGAGCTCTCGGGAGATATATTGCAGTGCCTCCTTCCATCGGCGAGACATTTACATTCGGCAGGACATCCCAATGAAACCATGCTATTTCCCTGAGCGCAGATTCTTCCCTTTCGGCAAGACCACCTTCGGTCGATGAGACATTACATTGACCGAGCCTTTTCTCAGCGAATGCAGCTCCCTTCGGCAAGACCTCACTCTGTCGGCCAAACGTTACACTGATGTCATCTATGTCGGCGAGACTTTCACTATCGGTGAGACCTTTCACCGAAGGCACTATCTTTCGGCGATCTCATTTCATTTTGGGGAGACAAGCTCCCTTTGCTGAGACCTTACACCGATTGCAAACTTTCTCTAGGCTCATACCTTACTTTGGAAAGACTCCGCCTTGTCGAGGAGAGATTTCAACGAGATCCAAACATTACACCAAAGGGAGAATCCCCTTTCCGTGAGACTCTTCTCTTTTGGCCAGACTTCATGCCAAACACAAATCCTCCGCCTGATGCCACTTCATTTCGGCAAGAGTTCACCCTGTTGGTGAGACTTTGGCTATCGGTGCTAACCGTTGTCGCCAAGACCTCCCTTGATTGGTGAGACATTACAGTGACCGAGCCTTCCTTTCGCCAAACTTAGAGCACCTCAGGGAGACCCTAGCATGTCGGCTAGACCTCATGCTAAACGCATAACCCTTTCACCGAGACTTCTTCAGGTTGACAAGACTTCCTACTGAAAGTAAATCCTTCCTGGTGAGACATCTTATGCCAAGCGCAAAATCTTTTGGCGAGAGCCCCTCTGGTCAGTGAGACACATAAAGACTCACGGCGACAGGGATGTTTGGGCGACCGGTGAGCCTAAAATGAATAGAACGCACTGCCAATCGACAAGACAACTGCAGAGCCTCTCCGAATTTCCTCTCAGAGGAACTTTATGCCAAGCTGGATTGGGAGATGCTTTCCAACTGAGCTCCTTGAGAAATATCATGTGCACGATCTAATCCTACAAAATAAGTTCTCCATTAGTCCTCAAAAACAAATAAAATGTATTATAATAAAATACACTATTGCTTATGATTATTTCATTCAATTCCTAGCAAGAAGAAAACCAACTTAAGCTGAGACAGAACCAAAATCAAATCAGATAGAATAAAAGACAAAGTTAGGAGGAAAACAAAAGAATTCCAAAGGTCAAAGAAAACAACTAAAGGAAAAGAAGACAAAATAAAAAAAGGGGGACCTATTTTATTCCAAAATAAAATGGGGTGGTTATGCAGGGCATAACAGGTACCATGGTAGTTAATCAAATCATTATCATGATTGCATTCATCTTGTATCCACACACCATCAACACATTCACATTGCATATTGCATATCATATAGCAAGCATTAAATAATATCATAACATTTCATTTCCATTATACATAATATAGATTTGTTATTCTAAGCATCTCATGAATCATTACATTGCATTCATCTCACATATACATAAAAGACAATCATCCCACAACATTATAAACATTTGCATCATCATACATCATTGGCATCCATCATATCATATCATAGATATCGTCATAACATTCATAAATATCATTTACACATATCATCATCATATCACATCATATAACATCATACCATCCATCATTTTATAATATAGATATGTTAGTCACATAATCATTATATAGTGCATGCATCATCATAAAAAAATGCATAAGAAAAGATACTGAAAAAAAATGTATCCATACATCATCCATCCCATAAACATCATGGCATCGTAAGATAGAATCATTGCACAACATATAGAAATAAGAACCATCCATAATGCATCAAAGTAAAGATATAACATCGCATCGCAACATCGTCATCTCATATCATATATATCATCAAAATATGTACACTATCATGGTACAAAAATCAAATCAATGTACATGTGTAAAGTCAATAAGTACAAAATCTCCCATGGGGCTATCAAAAAATGAGCCCATCGGGTGCAAAAAGAATCCTATCTCAATCAAAGTGAGGGCTAGCCCTACTGGCTGTTGCCCTCGCCACTTGCTCTCTCCCCGTGCTGCTCTGCTGGTTTGTGGCTAGTCCTCTGTGAAAAATCTAGGACTTAGCCTGGTCTCAACATGGCCTGGTGGTAGTGCATCCTGTAATAATCAATCTCCTGAATGACCTCCCTATATGCTTGAAGTGATATTGTGCTCCGGGAGAAAGAGGTGGACATGCTCTCTATTTTCTATCATTGGCCCATCTCAGCCGCTACATGTAACTCTGTGGCCTACCTCTACTAAATGGCCTGGTCCCACTCTACTCTGGCCTGATCCCTCTCGGCCGTCAATACCTGTATCTGGGCTTGCAACTGTAAAATTTTCCCATCTCTCAGATTTGGCTATAGGGGAGGCTGCACATGAGGCGGATCCTAATCACCATCTCTAGGTGGTGTCATAACCTGATCCCGGTGCCCGTCTTGTCCGTCATGTTGCCGATGGTCCTAATCCTGTATTGGGACATCCTAGTGGGGTTGATCCTACTAATCCCTAACTGGTTGATTGGGTGCTAGTCCTCTACCACCCTGATCCTGATCCTTGTCCCCTCAGCCTCGTCCTCCTCCCCTACCCTTGGCTCTCCAGTGAGCAGATGGTGTGCCTAGAACTATCAACCTTAGTGGTGGCCTGAACCAATCTTGGTATGCCTGTGTGGTCCTAGGATCTACTTGTCCCTGGTCATATGGCCACGACCTGGCCACCAACTATATAAAACTCTAAATTGCCTCATGGGAAGGTATGGACCAGCCCTAGGAGCTTTGTGTCATCGTCCTCGCAAAAATGACCACATACTGATCATCGAGCCGATCCTAGGCCTCTCTAAATTGTCTTTGTATCTGACTTGGTAGATACATCTCTAGCATAGTATTCTCTCGCCCCTGCATGAGTTTGTCCTAGCGGGCAAAGAAAAACTGTTGTGCATCGTCAAACTAGGCTGGTTGTCCAAGGTAGGGCCGCCATGTAAACACTCTCATATCATTAAGGACCCTCCTCCAGTGAGGAATCTCGTGTTGTCCTATGTGGGTAAATGAAAGACCCCCTCTATATCACTAGACCATTGGATCATTTGGATCTATCAGAACTAGAACAACTCGAGAATGAAGTATGGGGATGTGCTCCCATGCCCAGATATGTAGGAGTGTGACCCTCACTCTGAGTGCTCTACCATCTACATAAGTGAACTCATGAAGATCCCTGTAAAGTGAGGCTAGCAGAACTGACCCCTAGGAAAATAATGTCAGTTTCTATCGGACAATGCGCTCCTAGAAAATCCCCCATCTTAGACTGAAATATCGGCCTTGCCGATCTGGTGCGACAAGAATCGATATGATGGATACAATCACTAAACTGTAGGGTGAGGCAAGAGAACTATGGCGCTCCAACTCGATCTTCCCCTTGCAAAATAAAATCTAATCAGTCTCTAGGATGGCATAGTAGACATCCCTCTCGACATCCATAGCATAAATCACCCGCTCACCATGGATGGGCAATCTCAGGATCCACTCCACATCCTCTAGTGTGACTGTGGCCTTGCCCGTCGGAAGGTGGAATGAGGAGGTCTCACTATGCCATCTTTTGGAAAGTGTTGTCATCATGCCCAGGTGTGTCTGCACGAGCGGTGTGTAGGTGATGTACCAAGGTGCCATCTCTCCTAGGCGCTCCTGCTCTCGTTCAAACAAACCCCTCAAAAGGCTAAAAATATCTTGGGACCTATGCTCGCATGAGTAGATCTCCCTCGCCTCCTCTTGCATCAAGAAAGTCGTCATGTTAAAATTCATAAAAAAAAATCTTGATCGTGGCTTGTCTCGACATCCTGAAGTGGCCCCAACGTCGCTACTTGTGAAGGTGGTGGAGTTTGCAAATTTCAAACTACGATGTTGAAGCCCTCAAACTCTCAAATTGCACTGCGGTGGTTCAGTTTGCAAGGGCGTTGAAGTTTAGCAAGAAACCCTAATCTAAAGAGTACTGCAGCGATGCAATCTACAAAGGCGGTGGAGTTTAAAATTTAACCCTAAATTTCAAACTACATCGCAACGTCGAACCTTGCAACGACGACATAGTTTAAACACCGAGCATCGCTATTTGAAAATTTAGTGGGCCTATATAGCGCCGCTCCTAAAGACCTAGTTGTTAAATGTCATAAATGCATACGAAAATCAAAAAATCAAGTTGGGTCAAGTTGACTCATTGGTGGTCCAGTGCTAGGAAGCCTCTGATGTGTCTGTACCTTGTCAGAAATGTGTATGGGGAGCTATTGTTGCGTCATCTCGCAAAGGTGTTAGAGCTTGAAATCTTAGAATCTCTTAAGGCTGAATGTGAAAATGAATTGGAAATGGCTCCTCAAGGCCTATTTAAGCCTGGAAATTAGGGTTTTTTTACCCTATTTAGCTGTCCTTTCAAGGTTTTGATCCTCGGATCCTTTTTTCGCCCAATCGAGGGCCGTCTTGCACCATTTTTTGTGTTTTACCTTGTTTTTTGGTCTCCTGGAGCCTTTTTGACCCGTCAGGCACCTTGTCCCTTTTCACAAGATCACCCCAAAAATTAGAATTTTTTGTCTGATCTCTCGAGGGGGCAGTATATCATCATATTTATCTCACCGAGGTAGCAGTGGGGCAAATTTTAAAATCAATTTTTTTTTTACTTTTGATCAAAATAGTTTATTCTTTGAACCAACACAACGAGTACTTTACTTCAAAGAGGGGGAAAATATAGACATGGAAAATATACCGACATACTTGATCTCGATTATTAACACCATTTCATCCTAAATCATCCCTCAGTCTAGCCATTTAATCAAATACCTTTATTTGATTAAATTCATCAATCTTCCTCTCTTAATTAAATAAATCATTTTTATCTAATTAAGTCTTTCTCTCTTGTTAATTAAATCAATCTATCTGATCTAATTAACTCTATGTCTATATTTAATTAATTAATTTTTTTTATTTGATTAAATCTCTTAGGTCTATTTATTAAATTAAATAAATTATACCTTGTTTAATTTAAGCTAACCAACCATCCCCTTTAGTTAAATAAAACAAAATATTTAATTAACTAATTCTAAAACCACATTATTCTCATCTTTGATTTAAATAACCCATAAATCTAAGTCAAATTTGTCACATCATCTAATCTCTCATTAAATTAATTGACCTTTGATTAATTTAATCCTAATTCATGTCCCATTCTCTAGCTTTTATCACTTGCACATGAAAATAGATTTAATTCATTTATTAAATCCCTATTTTCTCTCAATGTGGCATAATAGAGGAATATTCTCTCAAATTTGAATTCAAATCCAAGTGGAATTTGTCCTTCCAACAAGACATTTACTTCACCTAATAAGTCCTTTTTCCTTGAGCCAAGTGGCATTTAAGACATTCCATTTCCCTTTTACATGTCATTTCACTAATTTCAAATATCACCTAATTGCATTTATGGGCACATTCATCAAATGTGCACATCCTCCATCCATCCATCTCTTGAAAAGTGGCACCTTACCATTGGTTGAATGTTAGTTCCACATTGCTTCATTTTGGACATTTCTTCAACTTTTCATTCTATAAATAAGAGGTTTCTCTCCTCATTTCATCATCCACAATCCAAGTAGAATTATTAGTCATTTTTAGATCATCCACAATTTGAGCAAACTTACTATACTCATTTGCATCTTCAAGCATTAGAAATTTCATCAATTTCATCAAGGCATAGCTAGGTTATTACAGGTTTTCTCCATGGAGTTCATTTGAAGCAATCACCAAGTGGATCAATCATCACAAAATCATCAAAAGCTTGCATAGGAGTTGGGAAAGGGCCAATTTCCACATCAAGTTGGAACCAAATCCCCCATAAGATCAAGAGTTTGCATGTTCTTAATAGGATTTAGTTTGTTTTTATCTTCTTTCATTATGTTCTTGTTTTATTCCTATTTTGAGCATAGTTAAATGGATTTTATGGGGAACTTTGATCTTAGCTTGCATTTGTATCTTCTAATGTGTTTGTTTGTTGTGTTTTGCAGGTACTAGGATCTTGGTTCAACACTGACCAGTGCCTAACCTATTGGGTGAATGGAGTGTATGGGTGGATGATGATTATAGAGACATATTTGTAAGATAAGTAAACCTATTGTTCATTTTAACTCTAATTGTTGGGCACTTTGAATGTTTGCACCTTGTGCAAATGTGCAGGTTTTTTTATTACAACGCTCTTCTTTAATGATCCCAGTGTATCCCCTCAAATTATTGTGATTCTATGAAAGGATTTTAATTCTTAGTTTGAACGAAACCAATCAGATTAATTATCTTTAAAGTATTTTAATCCCTGAGGGAACCAATTAAGATGGATTAACTGAAAAGATTTTAATTTTTTCTTACCAAAACCCAATCAAAAAAATCACACAGTAACAACAAATGTGTCCTGATAAATCTTGTAGATATAAATAACTTGAAGAAATCACTTTGGAGCCAACAAAGTAACAAATAAGCATGAAAATCGACACAACAATTGAACACTGAAAATGGATTACGAATTATAAGTATTTTGCTCCATTATATTGCTTTAAAAAGTATACATTTATAATAGAAGTCTTCAGTATGATATGGATGGGTGGAATGTGCAATCAATCTTCTTACTAAAGCCTACTCTAATATTGATGAAATGGAATATGAAATGATGAAATGGAATATGATATGATGATATAAAAATTGGGCCTTGGTTTCCCTATTTATATGGGAAGCAACAAGCTTTAGGCCCATTCACAAAAAATTACACTATTTCATAACTAAAACATGATTAACATAAACATTAAAACTTTGAAAATTTGTTGGTGGATGCACCGTAGTTTGTTAATCTTCAACAAGCTCCCGTGATCACCAAAGACCTATTCAAGGATCATGCACCATGATATTATGTCCAAAACCACCAAACTTTGATCCTTTCTACTCCCTTTTCATTTGGCTTGTGCAATGAATAAGTTGACCCTCGACAAGTGCTCAATGTATCCACTCTTGGCATGAATTTCCACATTATGTATAATATCCTTCATTGCATATTCAAGTTTGAAATTTTTTCCAAGCTACTCATGTGTTTTCTTGAGTACCTCAACTTCATAATTAATTGCATCAAGAACACTTGGAAAATATTGGGCTATCTCATCCTTCCATGTATCCTAATTTTTCAGATCTGTTTCCTCAAAGAAGTTGGGTAGGGCCATACTTAGTTGCTGACTGAAGTCACTTAATTCCTGTGTTAGGATGTTATGGAAGTTTTCATGTGCACTCATGATCTCTTGATATTCTTGGAGCACAGTATTGTTATCTCCCCTCTTTTCTTTGATTTGAGACTCCACTTCTTTCATTTTTTCGCACAATTTGTTGTGTTCTAATAGAGCTGCATATGTTTTGTCATGAATGTGCTAGACCTTGTCAACATGCTTATACATATCTTAAAACCTCATGCAAACTAGCTCTAACGCCATTTCAAAAGTGGTGGTATTCATCTTTTCCTTTAATTCTTCTTGCCCCTTATGTGCTTTTTCATATATGTGCTTCCAATAGGTGGTCTCAGACATTGCCTCAATCACCCTTCTTTCATGCTTAATTAGTGGTGAGTAAATCCCTAAGGAGGAAGGTAATTTATCTCTGTAGATGGTCACCTCCTATTTTAACATCTCATTCTCTTCCATTAGTCCCTTATTATCTCTGACCAATTTATGAATTTGAGCTTTAATAAATTTGGTCGAATTTACATTCAGGTCAACGATTTCCATAGGGTTTGTCTCCCTTACTCTTTGTAATAGAAGATGTCCAAATATTTGATCATTATGATTAATAAGGGAAGGCCTTTTTCCTGGTAGGTAAAGTGCCCACATCTATAAAGTAGTATTATTAGGGAACTATACCCTGATCCAGTATATATCTTGTCACCAACCTCATCTATCAATTGCAAGGTCTTGTTCTTTCTCTTCAGAAAGTTGTCAAACAAAATGGTTGAACTGATATCCCACCTTGGAAGAAGTATAACCTCAACTTCTTGCAATAGTGTCTTTCCTCTTTTAGCAATAATATTCTTCATCTCTACATCAATCTCATGTTGAAGCTCTTTTAAGGCACATGCTTCCTTTTCAGGGCTGATGGCTTTTATCATTTCTCTTTCTACTCTTCCTTTATACTCATAGATGAAAGCCTTGAATTCAAAATTTTGAACAAATGTGTCATCTGCAATGAATTCTTGATTGAAACGACGTCTCACATCATCGGATAGCTCATTAAAAGCTTCAAAGGTAATCACATTCCTTTCTAGTGGAATTTCATACTAAGGAACAATAGGAATTTTGATCTAGGTGACCTCTTCCTCTTCTTCAATATCATCTCCAATCATGATTGGGGTGTTAGCTGAGAAGCTTACCTTTGGAGTAGGTTGTTGTGACAAATGGACCAGCGGTGTTACATTCTCAGCTTGTCTCCTAGAACCAATATTTCTTCTCCTTTCAAATGCTACTAGAGTTACATCCTTTGTTAATTCTTCTTCATTCAGAATTAATTGTTCATTTATTTCCATAGGATCTTGAATTTCATGAAAGACTTCTACATAGGATGGGTTATTATTCATTCTCCAAGCCTCAGCCATAACAATTCTATTGTAGGAATTGTTTCTTATTATCACTTGATTTTGCTCACAGTTCCTAATGACATTGTCCACATGGAGCTGATGCTCATATCCTTTCAGTTTTTGTGAGATCTTGGCATCATAAATGAAATGTTCAGGGTCAAAATTTTCTATTTTGTTTCCCACTAGCAAGCCATAATAATCTAGCTTGCTACCAACCAAGTCATACCTTGTGATGAGTCTAGTTTATGGTCTAATTTTGGGTAGAATTTATGGCTTATTTCCTAAGACTTTGATGTTAAGTACTGATAATTTTATGATATTTCCTCAAACTATATACATTGGGCCTAATCCTATTTCTGCAAATCTTTAATGATATTGGCATGTTATATGGACCATCTAGATTAATCCTGCATGTGGTTAATGAATTTTCTTTAAGGTGGTTACAAATATGCAATTATTGTGCGTACTAACATTACCATGCAGATATAATTTGAAGATACTAAATTGAGAAAGACACCACCAGCTGGGCATGCACCATAACATCTAGCGAGGGAATCGTTCAAAGGTCAAAGGAGGTCGACGACAAGAGATTCCTCATACAAATTGAATGTAACCACCTTGTAGTGGTGTTTATTGATGTTGAGAAAACATGTGCATTACTGCAATGCTAAATCTATGGGTTGACATGCATGTCTGACTGGATTCCACGCATGTGTAGCCGCCCCCCCACTTTCTTTGTTTTCCCTAAATGGCGTCCTCCCAGTTCATGGAGTTGATTGCCTTGTTTAGTTGATAGTATAAATAAATATCAGGAGCTCCTTCTCATAAGGTTGCACGATCTAATATTATACATGTATTCCTAAGTTTTCATCAATATATTTATGCTACTCTTTTGTACTCATGATTCTAGTGAATAAAATGAAGTTTTGAGTTTGAACATCTGAGTTTTTCATTGGTTTAGAGGATACTTATCCAAGGGGGGCTACTTGGTGAGTAATTTTTCCTTTAGTTTAGTATTACTTTTTTGTTTGGTAGCTAGTTAATAATTTGACACCGACTGTTCCTATAGCCACTAGAATTCCATTCTATGATTGTTCCTGCAGCCAAAGCAGATAGAGTAGTTTCTTGTTTGTTGTTCAAATTTTCATTTCTATCATGCATTTCAACTTAATGTAGTTGTTGATTGATGATTGAAATTTATGTTATTCCTTTCTAAGCACTTTACCTTCAACATTGTGTCTTTCTTAGTTGTATAGTGAAGATGACTACTTTGAGTTCCTAGTGCACATATTGTGTTGACCCATTTCAAGTTCACATCCCTGGGTTGACAAATTAAATGCACCTTCATGATGATTGAAATAGATATTTAGGTTAGACGTTCAATCTCTGAATCATGGCTGTAAAGGCATAGTTGTTGAATCATTATAGGAGGCCGACATTTTTGGCGTCGTTGTCGGGGATGGTGTCAAACTAGGGAGTTCTTTGGACTCATTGGTAGTTTTTGTTGTTGTAGTGCTTTTGGAAGTTTTTCTTAGTATACCTCATTTAGGAAGTAATGACCCCCCTTATTCTTTACCAATTCTTTGTGTGAGTTGGATGATAGTGAGTTGATACCACATGCATAGATGAAGGAGAAGGGATGCTTATGGGAGATTCCTTCCTAACAATTCTAATCCATTCTAGCTAGTTGAATATCAGAACTTGCCAAGAGAAGAAGAAGAAGACCCAAACCCCTTTGCTGATGCATTTCCTGATCTAACCAGTTTTGAAGCGTCCATTGAAGACCAAAATCAGCTTGAGAACCCCTTTTCTTTGGAACTGCATGAAGTAGGCATGAGTAATGCAAATAGAAACAAACCTAACCAACCAACTTTTCCTTTCCCCATTGCCCATCAGAATAAAGTTGACAACATCGAAAGCATCCCTGCTTCAACACTCCCCAAGTTTTATGGCCTTGTCACATAAGATCTCGATACCTTCTTGTTTGATTTTGACATACTCTGCAAAAGTTATGGTTATACCATCGATGCACATAGGCTTAAGCTATTTCCCACCACTTTGAAAGAAGCTACATTAAGTTGGTTCATGCGCCTAGGCAGAGATACTATGGAAACTTGGGAAGACATGAAGACAAAATTCCTTGAGAAGTACAAGGAGTATTGTAGGGGTAGTGACATGAGAGGAGGTGACATTTTTAGGATGTAACAAAAGGAGGATGAGAGCCTGGAGGATTATATTGCAAGGTTTCTATTTTTCCTAAAAAAATCTCCACACCATACACTCAATGAAGACACAAAAAAGTTGCTTTTCCTAAGAGGAATCAATGACAACTGCACTGATGCCTTGGACTTAATGGGAGGAGGAGATATCTCCCAAGTTTCTTGGGAAGAAATCAAGAAAGTATGCCAGAACTACTCCAGGGAAACCTCAAAGAAAGGGAGAGCTTACCAATCTTCCATGGGTAAGTCATCTATTGGTGGAGTTTCAAGAATGGATATTACTCAATTTTTGGCAGGCTTCAAGCAAGACATTATAAACAATCTAGCTACTCAACTAGACACACTTCATGCCAGGAAGAAGCAAGAGGAGGAAGAGGAAATGTTGGCAGAGTATTACCCCCATTATAAACAAAAGAAGAAGGAATGCAAATGCAAGATGGTAGCTAATATTGAAGGAAAGAAGGTTGCACCAGAGTTCAAGCCAATTCAGATTAAAGAAGATCAAGACTACTATGTTGCACAAAGGAGGCCTTGGTCTCCAAGACAAGGTATGCCACCAGGTCCACTCTCTTATGTTGGGCCATATTTTACTTCCTATTCATCTAGTAACCAATGACAACCCCCATATCCATCCATCTATGGAGGATATCCACCACAACCTTGGGGTAACCCTCCAAATACTTGGCCTAATCATCAAAACTCTCCACCCCAGTGGCAACAATCTCAGGGGAATTGGCAGCAATTTCAAGGGCATTGGTAGCCATCCCCAGGAAATTGGAAATAAACAAATCAATGGAGGGGAGGACAACAATGGCCCACCCAGACAACCAGTTACATGCAACCACCTTCTCAACCTCAATATCCTGCTATAATGCCTCCACCTGCTAATCCAAGCTCAAATGCACCTAAACCTACTCAGCTACCAACTCAGCCCACACCCAATCCCAATAAAAAATCACAACAACAACATGTATACTCTGTTGATTCAAATCAATTCCATGTATATGTTGTGAGTGTAAGTGATATCCACTTGTGTTCAGGAACTACTTTACCAACCCCTTCCAATCCCATTATCACTGAGCTTCCCGTGGAAGAGGAAGAGGAATCGCTAAATGATCCCATTCAGCCAAGCACACCTAAAAATATTGAACCAGTCCAAGTCAAACAGACTAAACAAGAACCACCATTTCCTCAAAGATTGGAAGTTGTCAAGAAGAAGGAAGAAAATGAGGATACAACCTTTGATATCTTGGATCAGTTGAAGCATATATGTGTCTAGATACCTCTATTCCAGGCCATAAAGGATGTCCCAATCTATGGAAAAGTAATCAAAGAAGCATGCCTCAAGAATCCAGGCAGGAAGTAGAAAGACCCAACTATAGTTCATGTGGTGGGACAACTAGCTGACATAATGCTTAGAAAAGTGACTATCTCTAAGTACAATGACCCGGGTAGTCCTGTGGTAGCAATTGTTATAAATGAGATTCAAATAAAGAATGCTCTAATTGATTTAGGGGCAGCAATAAATGTAATGACCAAGGACATCCTGCAACAACTAAATATTGCAAACATGTGATCTATTCCTATTGTCCTACAGCTTGTTGATAGTTCTACTGTTAAGTCTGATGGTATAGTGAAGGATCTTGTGGTAATTCTATGCTCTTGGGAGTACCTAACAGACTTCATGATTCTTTCTCCTAAAGCTACATTAGGTGGGTATCCCATTATACTTGGAAGGCCATGGTTAGCAACTGCAGAAGCATATATTAGATGTTGGTCATGTGACATGACCATTTTTGATGGGAAGAGTACCAATTTTTTTTCTCTTTATCCTCCTACTTAGCCATCCCATGATGAGGATAATCCCGTGTGGCCACATGTTGGTGAAGAGGCCGAGGAAGTTAATTCTGTGGCATAGCTTATGATGTTAGGAAGAATCCGTTTCTTGTAGCTTCAAGATGAAGATGAGGTATTGGTTAACATTATTCAGAACTATTGTAAAGTGGAAGAAGCATCATCTTCTCATTCTACTACTCCAATCAAGAAACTTTTGCCTACTCTTCCTACAACCACTGTTCTTGTAGACATTCTTTCTGTAGCCACTCTTCCTGCAGCCACTGTTCTTGCAACCATTGTTCTTGTAGACATTCTTCCTACAACCACTCTTCCTGCAGCCACTATTCCTACAGATAGACTTCCTGCAACAGCAGGTATGTCCCATACATTTATTCCATATGAACTCAAGGTACCATGCATCAATGAAGCATCTACGATAGATTTAACTACATGAGTGTAGGTGTCATAGGGAAAATATTTGAATGTTAACAAAAAACTGAGTGAAGAACAATAACTGTTATTGGAAAACTTGTTAAGGACCCACCATCATGCATTTGTGTGGGACTATCATGAGATGAATGGATTGGATCCTAAGCTTTGCACTCACATAATTTATATTAGATATTATTGCACCCTAGTAAGACAGTTGCAAAGAAGAATTAACCCTGCACTGAGAGAAATTGTAAAAGGAGAACTGCAGAAATTGCTAGATGTAGGATTTATTTACCCCATTTCAAATAGCCAGTGGGTGTCTCCATTAGTGATTGTGCCTAAAAAAGGAGGGAAATGGCGAGTTTGTGTTGATTACAGGGAACTTAATGCTGCTACCAAAAAGGACCATTTTCCCTTACCTTTCATAGATCATGTTTTGGACTCACTTGCAGGAAAATAATACTTTTCTTTTCTAGATGGATTTGGTGGCTACAACCAGATCCAAATTGCACCAGAGGACCAAGAGAAGACCACCTTTACTTTTCCATGGGGGACCTATGCCTACTTAGTACTCCCCATTTTCCTATGCAATGCACTTGTAACTTTTTAGAGGGTGGTCATTAACATATTTTCAGACATTTCTCATGATTGCATGAAAATTTATATGGATGATTTCACTAACTATGGTGTTGATTTCAATGGAGCATTGGAGAATCTCAGGAAAGTCATATAGAGATGTAAATATCACCATCTCTCTTTAAATTTTAAAAAGTGCTTCATGATGATGCAGGAAGGCGTACTTCTTAGACACTACATCTCTCACAAAGGAATTCAAGTAGATCCTACAAAGATTGAGGTGATCACAAATCTTTCAACACTTGCAAAACAGAAGGATGTTAGGAGTTTCTTGGGTCCTGCAGGATATTATAGGCATTTCACCAAGGACTTTAGCAAAATAGCAGCACCATTGTATACTCTCCTCACTAAAGATATTGAATTTTAGTAGACCAAAGATTGTGACAAGACATTTTCTAATTTGAAAGTAGCCTTGACTCATGCTCCTGTACTCAAATAACCTAATTGGGAGCTCCCTTTCCACATCCATACAGATGCATTAGATTATTCCATAGGAGCAATCTTAGGACAAAAAGAAGGAGAAATTGAAAATGCCATTTATTTTGTCAGCAAGAATTTACAAGGAGCTTAATTCCACTATACAGAGATAGAGAAAGAAATGTTGGTAGTAATCTATGCCTTGAACAAATTCAGACACTACATAATAGGTTACCAAACCTTTGTGCACATTGATCATGCAGCCATTAAGTATCTCATGAATAAGCCTCTGATCTCTGGTAGGCTAGAAAGATGGTTATTTTTGATGTAGGAGTTTGACATAACCATTGTGGATAAACCAGGAAAAGCCAATGTTGTTGTAGATTTTCTTTCAAGGTTGACTACATCAAAAGATAATCAAGCCATAGATGACTCTTTTCTTGATGATCATCTATTCTCCATCAGTGTACAAAAACCTTGGTATGCTGACATAGCTAACTATCTGGTCACAAGTAGAGTTCCTCCTCACTTCTCTCCAAAAGAGAGAAGGGCACTCATTAAAAAATCTTTTTCTTTCTCATGGATTGCTGGATATTTGTTTTATACTTGACCAGACCATGTCATGAGGAGATGTGTGAGAGAAGATGATACATATGACATTTTGCATGCATGCCACAAAAAACCATGTGGAGGACATTTTGTAGCCAAGAGGACAACAATGAAGATTTTGAACATAGGATATTACTGGCCAACACTCCAAAAGGATGCAGGAAGGTATAACAGAAAATGTGATAGATGTCAAAGAATGGGCAGACCAACCAGATTTGATGAGATGCCACTTTGCCTTTAGGTCGTAATCACTCCATTTGACAAGTGGGGATTGGATTTTGTAGGACCCATTGACCTTCCATCAAATGGTAAGTCTTATATCTTGGTATGCACTGATTATGTAACTAAATGAGTAGAAGTTAAGGCCATGAAGCTGCAAGAGATAACAAGGTTGCATAATTTATTTATGAGGAGATATTCACAAGGTATGGAGTCCCACGAGAGATAGTGACTGATCAAGGGGCTCAATTCACATCAACCCTTGTTGCAACTCTAGTCAATGGGTACAACATAAGACACATGAAGTCTACTCCTTATCACCCCTAGGGCAATGGCCAAGTTGAGGTGACCAATAGAGAAATTGAAGCTATTATGACCAAAATAGTAGTTATCCACATAAAGAATTGGGAAAATAGATTACTAGAAGTTGTTTGGGCCTACAGAACTACCTGGAAAATGACAACATGCTTCACTCCATTTGAATTGTTGTATGGAAAGACAACTATGATGCCCATCGAATTTGAACATAAGACTCTTAGGACTGCAATAGATTTGGGGATGGATATCTCTAAGGCACAAAAAGATAGAATCATGTAGCTGAATACTTTGGATGAGACAAGAAAAACAACCTTGCATCACACAGAGGTAGTGCAAAATCAGAGAATCAAGTGGCATGACAAATTTATCAAGGACAAGAAATTCCAATTGGGAGATTGGGCATTGATTTATGATTCTAGATATCAGGACAATGCTGGAAAATTGCAGACAAGGTGGCTAGGACCATATGAAGTTGTTGAAGTATTCCCTAGTGGTGTTGTACAACTCATTACTATTGACCCAATCAGATTCAAGTTACTTGTCAATGTTCATCGCCTCAGATTGTATCACAAGCCAGCTTCCAAGGAGGAGTTCTTGTAGCAATTCACTCAGCATGTTGCACTTGAGCTTCTTGTAACCAAAGGAATTGGACCTAGTGTCCCTCCTAGATAATTAAGGTATGTACTTGTCATAATAAAGACTTCCACTTATGTGGGAGTCCATTTCTTCGCCCATCCACCCATCCGCCCATCCATTTCCACCTTTCTCTCTCTTCCATCAAATCACTTCATTCCACTCCACTTCATTTTCATTAATTGCTCAACTTATTTCCTAAAAATTCAAACAGTACTTTCTCCACAATCCTTGCGATGAATCTTCCACACATTCAGGTATGTGCGCATTAATTGCTATATCTTAATTGTCTTTAAGTGCATTCATTTAATTGTTGTACATTAGTATGGATGTTCACCATAGCATGCCCATATTCTCTACCCTGTCAATTCGACACATGCCCAAATTTAGGTTGGGGGGGAGGAAAAGATGTGAATATTTTTCCCACGTGTTAGTCCATGCTGGTCTACGTCAACAAAATTTAAATTGAGCTGATTTGAAGTATGAGTGATAGGACAACTCACATGTGTGAAGTAACACCAACTGTCGCCGCCATTTCTCTCCATCATAGCTTTCCTTTATTACTCCTTCCTTGCCATTATAGCCCCTGTCATATCACAAGTTGCAAACAAAAGGTAAGTTAAAAAGGGAAAATTCAGTCAGCATTGGCATTGGAAATTTAGCAAGTGTTGTAGGAAGGTGAATTTGGTTTTCAGACGAGAATTTTAGGGAGGAAACTGTAGTGTGATTGTTTGATTGCAAACAATGGGAGGTGGGTTAATTCGAAATGAACCCATGATGCACGATGTATTACTATAGGATGCACAATGTTTGGCTGAATTCAGAAATTGCAGATGGATAAACTACTTCCTAAAGCTGAATGATTTTGATGAAGACATTGCACTAGAGTTCGCCCATACATTGTCTGAAGGGAAGGCCATGGTAAAAGGGTTGGAGGTCATGGTGAAAATTACCTTGCTTCCACAGACGTCAGATCAACTAGGGTTGAATTTATAGAGTCGAACGACCCTCCATTGATCATAGATAAATAGGGTGTGAAGAGAATGTCTTTACCTGAGCCATGGAAGAAGATAGTTGTTTATGTCACAAAATACATCACCTATGAATGTCGCCAATCAAATTTGTATTTTGTGCACTTCAATCCTTTGAATCATATGAGGCACAAAAGGAGGATGAATGTGTCGAATGTGCTATACAACCTTCTTTCAATCATAGCGATCGGGACTCAGAAAGGTAGGAAAGGTAGGGACAATTTCGTTTCCCACCATTATTTGATTAAATTTATTGTTGAGAAGTCTTTGCATGATGTATTTGGAATGACGTGGGAAGAATTCATACAAATTGATCAAATTAGACCTAAGCACTTGCAACCTAGGGTTTTACCTCAACCCCATAGGTCTAGTAGGAGATTGAGCAAGACTGAAGCCACTCTTGGTGTTCAACCTTTGGTGCAAGCCCTAGTGCAAATCCTCCTGCAATAGAAGAAACCATAGAAATTAGCTCTTCTGGGACAAAGCACTCAGACAAAGAAAGTTTTTCCCTTGATTTTGATGATGATGTTCCACTTGGTATCTTGATTAAAACTAGGGAACAAAAGAGAGGTAGAAATGATAAAATGAAAAGCCAAAAGGCACCAGGTAGAAAGAGAAATATCAGGCATTAAGAAGAGAAAGGTTGACACTGTTCATCCTACAACCAAAGAAAAACATGAGAGCCCTCCTAGGAAAGCAAGACCATTTGAGCCAAGCTTTGGTATGCCTTGGCAGGAAAGCACTAGGTCTAAAGAAATGTCATAGGAGGACACAAAAGCTCCAAAGGGGCAGGAGAATTTTGAGGAAGAAGATATATTTAAGACGACAAGAAACATAACATTGGCCAATCTTGCTAACATTGCAGAACAAGTGAAAAATCAAGAGTATGAGGAAAATCAAGATTTCCTATAGCAAGAGGTCCTGCAACAAAAGCCAGAACAAGAACAAGAGTAGGAGTCCTTGTAGCAATAACAAAACTTGGGAGAAAAATATATACCCCCACAATCAGAATTAACTGGACAACCTGAATCCTTGCAGTTGGTACCTTATGAAGAGAAAGCATCATAAAAAATATTGGTAGGAATGCATAAACCCCCTAATTTCTCAATGCACATGGTAGCTACTCATTTATGGAAATAAATGCAAAGAAGAGAAGAATGGAAGGATAAGTGTAGATTGAAGAAAGAAATTCAAAAGAGAGATGAGGAGATCGAATATAAGGATGCAAAAATTGCCACTCTGAAGAAGAATGTGGATGATATGGTAGCTTTAGTACCACAAATTTTGGAGTGTAGGGCCCCTCCAACGGTCTATGCACTACACTTGAAGGAGAAATATCTTTTTTTTAAGCTGGCCATAATTGTTTCAGGTTTGAACCCTTTTATTGAGATCCCTATTGAAATTTTCAATGCTTATCGAATTGCTTCCCCTAAAATGAAGAATTTGTTGTGTGAGTTTTATTTGCATAATTATGTTGTGACCCAAGACCATGATTGGAATCCATTGTTGTATGTTGGGGATGTCCAATTAAGGGCATTTATGTCCTAGGTACAAAATGAGATTAGTTGGGGGCAACAACATGGGGCTTATAAGCAATTGGAATCCAACATCCCTGTGCCCATCAGGGTTGAATCAAGGAATCCAAGGGATATTTTCAGGGAATGTCACATAATGCTTTTTAGACCTAGCCATGGTAATAGGAATATGCCTTGGATAGAAGCAGTTTATAGTGAATATGAGGCAAAGGCAAAAAAGAGAGAGGAAATTGTGAGGAGATACCTCTCTCAAAGATGGAACAACCTAACTAATGACCTCAAATAGGCTAAGCCTCATTCCATCCAGAACTATGATGCAGCTCTTAAAAGAATTGATAGAGTTACTCACATTGGAATGGAAAAAGGGTGATTCTCACTTCCCCTGACTTTCCAACCACCCATCCTAATGTGGCTTGTACCGAACTTCAGTTTCTACCAATATGATATTGTTGCAAAGAGACAGAGATGGAGTAGATTGGGAGGATTCTACCGGGACCTTGATTCACGAACAACAAACACTAATGTAGGGCAGTTGTCAGTTGCAAATTTTAGAGCATTGACCAAGCAAAAGAACAACTTTTCCCCTGTTGGAGGACCATCAATATCTTAGGTTGGGGGGAGTGATGAGTCTAGTTTATGGTCTAATTTTGGGTATAATTTATGGCTTATTTACTGAAGTTATCATGGAATTTGATGTTAAGTACATGTTAAGCACTGATACTTTTATGATATTTCTTCAAACTATAAACATTGGGCCTAATCCTATTTCTACAAATCTTTAATGATATTGGCATGTTATATGGACCATCTATATTAATCCTGCATGTAGTTAATGAATGTTCTTTAAGGTGGTTACAGATATGCAATTATTGTGCATACTAACATTGCCATGTAGATATAATTTGAAGATACTAAATTAAGAAAGACACTGCCAGATGGGCATGCACCATAACGTCCAGTGAGGGAATTGTTCAAAGGTCAAAGGAGTTCAATGGCAGGAGATTCCTCATGCAAACCGAATGTAACCATTTTGTAGTGGTCTTTATTGATGTTGAGAAAACATGCATATTATTGTAATGCTAAATCTATGGTTGGACATGCATGTCTGACCAAATTCCATGCATGCGTAACCGCCGCCCCACTTTCTTTATTTTCCCTAAATGGTGTCCTCCTAGTTTGTGGAGTTGACTGCCTTGTTTAGTTGATAATATAAATAAAGATTAGAGGGTCCTTCTCATAAGATTGCACGATCTGATATTGTACTTACATTCCTAATTTTTCAGCAATATAGTTATGCTGCTCTTTTGTACTCATGATTCTAGTGAATAAAATGAAGTTCTAAGTTTGAGCATCTGAGTTTTACATTAGTTTAGAGGATATTTATCCAAGGGGGCCCACTTGGTGAGTAATCCGTCCTTTAGTTTAGTATTAGTTTAGTATTACTTTATGTTCAGTAGCTAGTTAAGAATTTGACACCGATTGTTCCTACAGACACTAGAATTCCATTATGTGACTATTCCTGCAGCCAAAACAGACAAAGTAGTTTCTTGTTTGTTGTTCAGATTTTCATTTTTGTAATGCATTTCAACTTAATGTAGTTGTTGATTGATGAATGGAATTTATGTTATTCCTTTCTAAGCACTTTACCTTCAACATTGTGTCTTTTTTAGCTGTAGAATGAAGATGGCTACTTTGAGTTCCTAGTGCACATACTGTGTTGGCCCATTTCAAGTTCACATCCCTAGGTTGACAAGCTAAATGCACCTTCATGATGATTGAAATTTTTCTATTCAGGTTAGATGTTCAATCTCTGAATCACAACTGTAAAGGCCTAGTTGTTGAATCATTATAGGAGGTTGATACCTTGTGTTAGCAATAATAGTGAAATCACCAAAACATAGAGTAGAAGGCATAAAGGTTTGCCTTCCATAGCTTTTTAGGTGCATGAAGGTTGAATAAGACAATTGTCTTATAATCTCAAGGTATGCAACCCTATTTGGCATAGTCTTAGTCACTAAATATGGTGCTGCCTTAAATCCATATATTCTAATAGCAGTACAATCTGCAAATGCATACCAATCCCCCCAATTGTGGCTTATTTTTCCTTCAGAACCCTTCTCTTTTGGTCGGAGGAACCTTTGTATTTTTGGGGACAAATTATAATTACATTTGTGGCCAAGTAACCTATATAAGGGTTTGACAAAATATTCTTCAAAATACAAGTAGTGGGATCTCCCACATCTACTATCCCATATAGATGTCCACATTTGTACTTGCCTAAAATTTCCATCACTATCCAAATCCTTTGATTCTCAATTCTTCCCCTCCTATTCCCATCACTTGCCCTTCATACAGTATCATGTGCATAAGAAGTGAATAGTTTTTGAAGCTGATAGCTTCACTATTGTTCTTGATGACATTTAGAGCAGTATTGATGACCGCAGATAGATATTATGCATAGTCATAGGGCCTGACATCTTGGCTTTTGATGTCCACAACTAGAACCATGGGAGCTATAGTCATGTTAGCAGGGACATCAACTCCCAATACTTGGCCAGCTGAATAGTGGGTGTATTAATAGTATTCTTTGAACAAATCCACTAGGAATGGGGGCCTTTCATCACTGGAAAACCTCCTAGGTTGATTTCCTAGACCTTTAGTCCTGTGCAGAGGTAACTTCCACCTCTTATAGCTTTTATCCATAGTGCGATATTCTTCCAGTAAATCTCTCATCTATAGTTTTGTTTTCAAGGAGGTATCCAATTAAAAAACCATACAAATGTAATCCCGTGTTATAATCATGAATTGTGACCCATCGTGTAAGTGAATTTCCCTCATCTTTGGATTGTAATTTCTAGCCAGTGCTTTAATTAGTTCTACATTCACGAAAACATTTGGCATCACAAGCTTCCCTAAATTCAAGTTCCATGGGTTTGAAACTGGCTTATGTCTATATTTCTTCCTATAATGATAAATAAACAAGTCATAACCCCTATGTGGAGTCCACACATCTCCTAAATTCTTGTGTTTTTCCTCCAATGTTTCACATGATGGGTTTAATTGAGTTGTTGTTCTTGATTTTGGCCTAGACCTAGGACACTGGTCTATCAAATCTTGGTTTAGTGGCCTGGTCTCTATTTTTTGCCTTTATACCTTTGGTTTCTTTGGGGTTTTATCCATTTTAACCCTACTTATACTATACTTCAAGCTATCTTTTGAAAAAATACGTTCAACTGAGCCAAGATCACTTACTTGAATGAATGTTACAAATTCTAAGTTGCTCGCCATCGTCCAACTCCATCCTCTGAATATCCAGCCACAATTCGTAGCGATTCCTAATTTCTTAGAGGTTGTATTTATCAAAATTTGGCATGCTCGAGCTAGCTCTGGTTGATAAATGGTGCATGTGCCACCCTTCTAATCAATTTAAAAAATTAATAGTAGTTGTCTCTTCAATGACTTCATCAGTCAAATCAATTAGCTGAAACATTATTTCATATTTGTCGAAGAAACTTTAATTATGATGCCCATTTCTCTCTTTGATGTATCCTTGACCGTCCTTTTGAAAATGTCTAAGAGACATTTAAATTTTTCTCTTTGATTCTACAAGGTCTCTTCGACAACTACATTTCAGGCTCTTCCCTTGTGGACCCCTATCATTAGATCATCGATGAGATGGTGAATATCTCTTGTCGACAATCCTATGTCTCCTCGACATACCCTTATCTTTCCCTTTAGTAGTATTACTTGTTAATGATCTCTATGTGACTTTGTCATGTCAAGGAGACCCGTGGTCACCTCTCTCCAATGTCTCTTAGTCTCATCGATAGTTTTTGTTTGTACCTATGCCAGAATGTCGAGGAGACTTTTGATAATGTTTGTTCGATATTCTTGTGTCTCCTCGACATGTCATTGTTAGGATGTCGATGATACTTTGATCACTGTCTGTTCGATGTCTTTATGTCTCACCGACATTTTATTCTCACTCACTCCTTAAATGTTGGAGAGACTCCTTTATTTCTCTCCTCGATATATCGGTGTCTCCTCGATACTGTGGTTTGTTCACGTTGTCTTACCAGTGATTTACCATTTATTTTATGATAATCTATCGATGTTCGAGAGATGTTTTTCTATTTCCTGAATGTTGAATACTCCATATGATTGTTCCTTGTCGATGAGACATGTTATATTTTCTCCTCAACACATCTAAGTCTCTTAAACATATTGTTCTTCAGGATGGCGGGAAAACTTTTGAGTATGTCTCCTAAACATACGGGGGTCTTGTCAACATTTTTCATCGGCCTTTCATGCTCTTGTCGAGGAGACTATGGTGAGACTCTTCAATATGGCATTGTCTTAGCAACATGCTTTTTGCTACTACGAGGACACTTCAAAGAGGGAACTCATTTAAGTGTTATATACAAGAGGCCTTATTCATTGGTTTGTGTATGAGGATTTATTAATGTCAACCACCTTGAAATGAATGGTAATGAAACATACAGTGAGTATGGGGAGATGGATGAAAATGAAAAATCAAGGTGTATTTTTTAGCTCAACACTTGTGATGCGTCCTTTTCTTGGTGGTGTCATTGGGTTTGATTTCCTCTGAGAGCATGATATTTCTTTGACTTGTCCTCTCTTGGAGACATTAGGCGCAATGTTCCCTAAGAAGAAGACCTTACACGAACTAAGAAAAGTCCCTTTGAACAAAAATTGTATATATATAATGTTCATAAGTGTTTGGCATAATGCAACTTGCTAACCTTGTGAAGCTCGAACCCTAAATTCAAGGCCACCTAGCTCAACACACCTTGCTTATCTGTGGATCCTTTCCTTGTGTCACCTTATTGAAGTTATCAGAGGGATAGTTGTGGTGTGGTTAGTATGATGAGATCCGACACAGAGGCATGACTTTCTAATTGTATGGTGAGAAGCTGAAATAGAGGCATGACTTTCTCACTAAGCCATCCATTGGGAAAACTCACCTAGTGGACAGCCTGAGGTTCCACTACCCCAAAGTGAGCATGCATTTTGGACAAATAGCTTAGATGACGTTCAAGGATTGATCCACCCCTTTTTTATTTTTATTTTTTTATTTTTTTATTTTCTTTCTTTTAGTCTTTGACATTGTATGTTTTTGTATCTTTTCTTGTTGATGCATATCATACACCTTGAGTGTGTCCCTTTGTGCTTATGTTGGTTTGATGTAGCATCTTAGATCTTGGGGGCTTGGCCACCCCCTTGATCTTTGTAATCATATACCATCCACATTGGTACACTTTGACCCCTCTTGACTACTTTAGTGTGAGTTTGATGCAAGTTCCCCATCTCACTAAATTTGGGGCTAAATGTAGTGTAAAACAAAGTATCCCTTTTTCACACTTAATTTGGGAATAATTAATAAATAAATGAGTTTAATTATGCCTTAATTTAGTGTTGTAATATGTTTTACATATTCACATTAAGTCTAGGGCCCTTTTAATTTAAATAGACTTAATTGTGCCTTGTTTTAGTGTTGTAAGCTGTATCTTTACACTTTCACATTAATCTAGGGCTGTATTAATTGATTGAGGTTAATTTTCCTTAATTGGCCCCTTTAATTCAAATCCAAGCCCAATTAAATGCAAATTTTGAGGGATAAAACTTGATATTTATAAATGTCATTACACAACACTTAATTTTGCAAGATGCGTGTCCTAGGTAGGTGACCTAGGACCCATTCGCCACATAGTGAATTTGTTCTCACTTAGTCCTAGGACCCTATTTTTACATAATATTTCACCTTGTCTGATGTGTGTCCTAGGTAAGTGGCCTAGGACCCATTCACCATATGGCGAATGGGTCCTCACTTAGACCTAGGACCCCTCTTTTGGATATGGTTTTGGCAGTGTTTTAATGATTTCAAATCTACAATTCAATGTCGGCTTGTGATATTTAAATTTTGGGAATTAATGTTAAGATATGTATAAATAAGAGGTTATTTCTCTAAGTTTCATCTAAGAAATCTAAGAATTTTCAAGAGAGAATTCCTATAGCAATTTTATGAGTTCAAGAGCATTTCAAGAGTGATTTCAAGAGCACTCAAGGTTATATTTCTTCATCATTTGTTGTAGCAATCAAGATCATTCATCGTGTCAAAGTCATATTGCATCATGCATGTTGTTTGAGCTAATATGGTGATGTAGTATTCAAGATCCAATCAAGTATTCAAAATCACTGTTTCAAGTCAAAGTTTCATGATCAAGATCCACATCCATTGAGGCCACTTCATGCTAGTTTGCAGATTTGTCATCCAAGATTTCAAACAAAGTATCATTGTTTCATGTTTCATGTTTCATTGTTTCATCATAAGGTTTAATTACCAAAACAAGGTTTGACCAAGGAAAGCCCCCATTCCCTAAAAAAACAACATTTTTCTCTCCTTTGATGTGTGATTGCAAATTTTAGATTGAAGATCTTTTAAGGAGCAAGATTGAAGAAAGTGGCAAAGTTGTCACCGTTCTTGTAATTTCACTAAAATTGACCTACAAAATTTATTTCCAACTGTTTGACTTTGAAAATTGGGGATTTGGGAGTGCAGACACAAAGGAACATAACCCAAAAATAGATTTTTTGGAGCCCTAGCCAAGACTAGTTCACCATAGGATGAATGAGTCCTCAGCGAGCCATGAAAAAACACTTTTTGCAAAATGTACACAACATTTATCCCTTCCAAACTCTCCCTAAAGTCTGTAGGTTCCATCAGTATTATATTTAAGCTTCTAAATGCACTTTATAGCTTGTAATTTGGAGTTTATTTGATGGTCTTAATCTTTCTTCCCAAAGTGCAATTTAGCTCATACCCCCATCCTAGCAAAAAAGGGAAATTGCAAGATTCACACCTTGGGTTGAATCACCCAAGGGTTGTTGGTCAATTCTTGGTGTGGATCTCATTTCTTTAAATAAAAATAGAAGAATAGGACCCCTTTTTCCTCTTTGGATCCACTTTTCCAATTTTGGGGGAAATCTCCCCCTATCGTATTTTTCTATGTTTCAACTTCATTTATAATTTATTTAAATTGGAGTTTGATTTGGACACTTTTGCAAAATAAACTAGGGCTATAACCAATGCTAGATATAATTCCCATAATAATAAGGTCCAAAAATTGCTAAATTTCCAATAGCCTTCTAGGGAGGAATATAGTTCATGGTTAGAAAAATATATCGAATAAGTATCTCCTTGAGTTTTTTTTTTTTTTTTTTTTGTGATTTTACCAAGGTGGAGGCCCTTTTGTCTCTTATGGCCTAGTCAGAATTTTCCTTGGGGATTTTCCAAGAAGATACTATCTTAAAGGGATGGAGGAACTCAAAAAAATAATTATGCACCCTCTCCATTGTGCCTTATCATTTCAAAATCAACATCTTCTTCAACGGCCTTTGCAACTATTTTGTCATTTAGTGAAAATATGTGTCTTTATAAATGCATATGTAACTTATTTTTGTTTGATCCTTGAGACAAGATTGTAAAATGAAAATGTGACGTCTACCCATGGCTTGAAAATTGTTGCTCCCTTTTTTCTATAAAAGGGAATTCAAAGCTATTTGCAAAGGATCTTGGATTTTTGTAAGCAAAGAGTTTATGTTTTAGGTATGTACTAGTCAGATCTAGGTATTCCAGGGAAGAATTGTAAATGTAAGTATCATTTTGTGTAGCAATACAAGTTCTAAGTACTTGAGAATATTGTGATAATCTCACAATTAGTTATCTCCTAAATTGTATACTTCATTACACATGAATATAAAATGATCAAGGATCATTTTTGTTCATTATTGCAAATTTTCTGCAAATGAATATTTTTTATATAGCTTCTATTTAAGTAGTAGATTAAATTGTTGTATAAGGGATCTTGAGGGTTATGAATGTATGTAAGGATTGTTAAGAAGAGTTGATTGTAAATTCTGAAGGATATCATTGTAAGGCAATGATATACAAGCTTTCACATAATTTGTTTAAATTTTTTTATTCAAGATATAATTGTTTTCCTTTTAACTATGTAACCAAAGTTTATGGTACCAGTCCAAGTATGAAAGATGGTTACATGTCCATGGTCACCAAAATTCAAATCAAAATTTCCTTTCTGTTGTAAATTATTTCTTAATATTATCTTATGCTCTCAAAGCTAGTAATGCATAAAACCTCCAAGAATCTAGTCAATTGAGTTAGATCTATCTGTAATTCTTGGCCATTTGATGAGGACATATTTGTTTTAACAATATCTTGATATGAATTATGTCCACTTCCAGTAGATATTATAAAGGATCACCCTCCTAAGTTTTACAGAGCCTAAAGTGCAGAGGAGATAAGTGTTAAAATCTTTTTCTTGTTCATTGGCCAACCTCTTGAAACATTTGAGTATAAGAATTTTCTATCCCTTTAGATAGTTTCAAGATCCAGATGGAAATCTAAAAAACAAACCAACAACAACCTTTCCTAAATAAATTGGAAATCCTTGAGAAATAACCACAATTCCTACATCATTCAACATATTGCTCAAGTGGGAATATACTATTAGAATATTGTCATTGATGTCAAAGGAACTCGAATACATTGAGGAAGATGCACGAAATCATCTAATGGCTCAAGGCCACTAATCGTTTCTAAGTGATGGCCGATACACCTCCATATTGGCGCATAAGTCTTATGGAAATAAATTTAAATTAATATCATAATCATTTTTGGATGATCACGACAAAGTCATATAAAGCTAATGTTGGCCGACATTTTTGAGAGATGTTCAAAGACATATAAATATATGATTGATCACCCAAGAGAGTATGTAATAAAAATGAAGATAGTGATTAATATAGTTGCAGTAGTTGTTAGTTAATGAGGGCAGCGAATGAGTATAAGGTTGTCCTTAATAAAAGGAAATGATTGATAACAAGTTTGAAAAGTAGTGATAAAGTTTGAAAAGGCAGAAATTAATATGGGTGAAAAGGCAGTGATAAAATTTGAAAAGGCAACAATTATTATTTAAGAGGAGTCATGACTAGTTGAAGGGTAATTATCTTTCAAAAAGGTGTATTCTTCATACAAATATGAAGATATAAATGGAATAAGAAGTATGTGGAGAAGTGTGTGTAGATAAAAAAAGGTATATTATTCATACACTAGCAAATTTGTGTGAGAATAGAGAGGTTGATCGAAGGAGGATTTTATGAATACTTATAGCAAAACTAAGAGTAATATTATAACATATTTTTTAGCAAATTTGTAAGAAAAATTTAGAGCAAATATAAGAATCGACTTAACAAAAGATCTAAAGCAGATTTTGTGAAGAATTTTATGAGTAACACTCATTAAAGGTGCATAATCCAGGAAGGCATACAAGATTAAAGAAGGAGATTAATTTCCCATCATCTGTTGTAAAGGCAACATTCATAAGGTGGAATTTTGTTTGAAGTTGGTGCATCCTAAAGGAGATATTGGTGTCTCTCACTAAGTTGGTGCTTAGCAGTGGGGGTTGGTACCTCTAGTAAGTTGGTGCCTACAAATTGTGGAGATTGGTGTCTCCAATAAGTTGGTACCTCCAAATTGTGGGGATTGGTGTCACCAATAGGTTGGTGCATACAAAACTTATAAAAGAGTTCTATATAAGCAATAATTTGTCACAAGTTTCTTCCATAAGGGTTTCCATGTAAATTGTGTGTTCTTGTGTTGCATAACTGTTAGATATTATGTGAATGACATTGTGCAATTGATATTATTGTGGTTGTTAGTTTGAAAAAGTAAAGAATTATCTTATATTGATTCACCCTCCTCTTAGTATAAGTGTGTGCTCATAAATTGGTATCAAAGTCAGTTCCTTCAAAAATAGTCTAACCGCTAAAAGAAAGATCTTAAGAGCACACATGGCCTGCCAAGAAGGATTCTCCTCTAATAGGGTTCTATTGTTTGATGGTACAAATTATGTCTTATGGAGCATAAGGATGCACACCTATCTAATGGCTCTTGGCTTTGCTATTTGGCAATTTGTAGTAAGTGGTTATAAAGCTCATACATCTCCAATGGATTTGGGGTGGGAAAAAAGGCAAGTGAACATAACACAAAAGTTATGAATGCAATTTTGTGTGGTCTAAGTGGATCAAAGTTTGTAAAGGTGATGATGCATTGTAAATCAATGAAAGAGATGTGGGATAAACTACAAAAGATCTATGAAGGGGATGACAAGAGTAAAAAAGGTTAAGCTTCAAACTCACATAAGTCAATTTGAGAGTTTGAAAATGAAGGATGAAGAAAACATTGCAACCTATTTGCTTTGAGTGGATGAAGTTGTCAATACCAAAAAAGGTCTTGGTGAGAAGGTTGAAGATTTTATGATTGTACAAAATTTTTTAAGATCTCTTCCCTTGAGATTTGATTCTAATGTCTCTACTATTGAAGAAATGAAGGATCTAGATAAACTCAAAATGGATGAACTACATGGGATCCTCACAACATATGAAATGAGGATTGAAAATAAGAAGCCACCAAAATGAGAAACAACTTTCAAAGCTTCTAAGAAAATGAAAAATAGAGGGCTTGAGCCAAGTGATAGTTCTAATGATGATTTAAACAAAGAAGATCATTTTGTGAGAAAGTTGAAGAAAGAATCTAGAAAGTACTAAGGCAAGTTACCTTTCAAATGCTTTAATTATGGAAAGGTAGGACATCTTGTTGCCAAATGCCCATATGTGAGTAGTGAGGATGAAGAAGATCATGTCATGAAGAAAGATATCAAATATTATCAATACAAAAAGAGCCATATAAGCATGGTAAAATGAGAAGAATTTTCACAAATATAAGAAAAGCCTTTGTTCAAAAGAGGAAAGTAATTCTTTCAAAGAGAGATTCTCTAATAATAATAGAGAAGAGTTTCTATTCATGGCAATAGAAACAAAAGATGATATATTGAAAAATGAAAGCCAAGAAAGGGAAGAATAGTTAGAAGGAGAAGAGAATGTTGAAATAAATTTAGAAGATGAATATGATGAAAATGAAGGGGAAGTAGATTTGGAAGGAGAGGTCATGTGTACTCTTAAGTGAAATAAAGATGCTTAGGAAAAAGAATTTGAAGCAAAAATTATAGTTTCAAGAGGAATGTGAATCTAAGGCTAAATGTCGCAAAGTTTGAAGAGTCGAAGAAGATGATCATAAATTTGAAAATTCAAATTGAAGAGGCAAAAATAATTGAGGAATAAATAAGAATTTAATTTAAGACAAAAGAAAAGAGTACGAAATGTTAGAACTTCAAAAATTGTTTCTTGAGAAGGGAACTAGAAAAGACAACTACTAAGTTGAATCAAAGCCTCAAGTTTGATGAGTGTACCAAGATTTTGGATGATATTATAAATGGACAAAGGTCACCATTTATAAAGACTGGTATTGGCTACAAAGAAAATCAAATGGCCAACAAAGGTCACAAAGAACCTCCAAAGAAGGCATATGAGGAAAAGACAAGAAAAACTTTGTAAATGCTAGATCAAAAGTCCTATCAATGAGAAGAAGAACCATGTCTCGAAGAAACCAACGTTCCTCCTAAAGTTAACAAGGACAAATTCAGAAAGTTATTTCTTCGAAGACAAGCACACTTGACCAGGTTTCGTAACTTTCTCTGGTTATTATTTTTCATGCAATCATTTTGAGTTAGAGAAAAGGAGAGCATTATACTCATAGGTTATTTCTATGTGAGGTTGTCATCAATGATAAAGGGGGAGATTGTTAGAATATTGTCATTGATGTCAAAGGAACTCGAAGATATTAAGGAAGATGCACGAGATCATTTAATGGTCAAAAGCCACTAATTGTTTCTAAGTGTTGGCCTATACTCCTCCATATTGACGCTTAAGTCTTATGGAAATAAATTTAAATTAATATTATATTTAGTTTTTAGTTGACATCCCTTCATTAGCATTCATGATGGAAATAAATATAACTTAAATTACCTTCCTATGCTTGTTGACCTGTCCATATTGGCGCCCAAGACAAAGTCATTTAAAGCTAATGTTGGCTAACATTTTGAGAGATGTTCAGACATAAATATATGATTAATTTCCCAATAGAGTATGTATTAAAAATGAAGACAATGATTAATATAGTTGCAACAGTTATTAGTTAATGAGGGCAGCGAATGAGTATAAGTTGTCATTATGATTACAAGTTTGAAAAGCAGCAATAGAGTTTGTTAAAAGACATAAATTAATATGGATGAAAAGACAACAATCAAGATTGAAAAGGAAACAATTATTATTTAAGAGAAGTCGTGACTTTCAAAAAGGTGATCTCTTCATAGAAATATGAAAATCTAAATGGAATAAGAAGTATGTGAAGAAGTGTGTAGATAAAAAGGTATATTATTCATACACTAGGAGATTTGTGTAAGAAGAGAGAGGTTGATCAAGGGTAGACTTTATAAATACTTATAGCAAAACTAAGAGTTCGATTATAGTAGATTTTTTATCAGATTTGTAAGCAAAAAATAGAGCAGATTTAACAATAGATCTAAGGTAAAATTTGTGAAGTATATGAGTAACTCTCATTAAAGGTGCAAGATGAAATAAGGCATACAAGATGAAAGAAAAAGATTGAATTATTCATCATTCGTTGTAAATAACATTCATGGGGTGAAATTTTGTTTGGAAGTTGGTGTTGTGGACATATAAAAATGCCTTCGTAATCATTTTCATCTATTGCACATGTGACTTATTCCATTATCTGCATAATCATATCCCTCATTGCAAGCTTCATGTGATCATTTGCATATCACTATACTCATAAAACCATTTGAATATCTCATCAATCCATTTCATTTAAATATATTTGCATAATCATAACTCATCCATTTCATTAATCATTAATCCATGATCATTACTCATACACTAAATCATATTTCCATATTCATAAATCCATTATATGTTTTATATATAATTCATTTCATATTCATGGCATAACCATTTCATAAATATTTATCTCTCATTAAATTATCTCTAGTCATTAAAATATTATTTATTCATTAATCATTGAAATATCCATAATCATTCGTTCATTGGCATAAATCATTAATCCATGCCACTTCAATCATTTGCATAATCATACATTAATATATTTGCATATCCCATTTATCCAATTCATTAAAATATTGCACATATTCATTAATTTAGTCATTTTATCTATTTACCATTTGCATGCATTTTTCTCCACTACAATCATTTGTCCCACATTTCCCCCATAACTTGAATTCACCCTATGAATTCAACTATAAAAGCATGCTTTTTCCACACATTTCAAGACACAATTTGTAGTCTTATTTTGATCTCATCCAATTCTGTAGAGCTTCTTGTGCTTTTGCTTGTAAAATCTGAGAGCAAATGCAAGATATTGTGGAAGAGGAAAACAATGGAGTGAATTTCTTGTGAATTAATATGGGTTTTTCATACTTTTGTTTTGTTATTGCATATATTTTCATTTTAGAGAAACTTCATTGATGTCATGTTGAAGGGTTGATAGATTTAATCATTTAGCTCTTTTAGTTTTTCAGCATTACAAGTGCTTTTTAAAGGAGAGATTGGTATCTCTTGCTAAGTAGGTGCTTAACAATGGGGATTGAGGTCTACAATAGATTGGTGCCTACAAATTGTGGGGATTGAGGTCTACAATAGATTGGTGTCTATGAAACTTGTAAAAGAGTTCTATATAAGCAATACTTTGTTGTGATTTTCTTCTGTAAAGATTTCCACATGTATTTTTCTTGTGTTGTATAATTGTTAGATCTTATATGAATGATATTTGTGCAATTGATATTATAGGAAATGGATGATAAAGTTCCTATATCAAAAAATACTACCCACAGCATTAAAATATAATATTGGTACATGCACACAAATAAATTTGAGTATTATGAACATTTCAAATCTCGATTCCCCTCCTCCAGGAAAAAAAAAATTGTTATAACACATTCCATACTTAATTTCATTGTTTGCACAGTTTTATTCATAGCACATACGACGAGCAAAAACAGATATAGAAGCCTCAAAAGCTTATATAGATAAGTTCATCCTAGAAACTATCTGCAATTCTGTGCAATCCAGAGGTTCAGAAAGTTCAGAAAGTTTACAAAAATGAAAACCATGTTTGATTTAGTTTAGTACCATTTTCCATCCAAAAGGTTCAGCTTAAGATGTTTGGTAAAGCTCCATTGATGCGCATCACTTTACCTAAGGATAAGCAAATGCTAGTGGAGAGAGGAAATCCTTGATAATATCATTTATTGCATTACTTGAATTTATAGTCACAATATTACAATTCAAGAATAACAATTGCATTTCTCTATGAACTTTCTTGCTCCTAAGACATTAAGAATTTGCCAAAACAAATTATTAATTTATTAATGTTTTTGCTCCATTCAATCATAAATAAGAGAATAAGGATTAAAAAATTATAAAATAGTTGCAATTTCTAAGCATAAGAAAAATAGGCAAGAAAACGAGACAACAAAATAAAAAAGATTGCATAGAGTTGAAAAATTATCTGAGAGCTAAAAATATATCACAGTTACGCACATGTGGCAGAGAATATAATTCAGCAAATTAAAATCCAGAAATATCATTTAAGCACATTGAATTGTGGCAGAGTAGATGATCCAGCAAATCTCATCCCATTGTAGAGAGAAAGCAATCCCCTTTTTCATTGTGCACACTTGAGTCAAAGAACGAGTTATCTACTTGCATTGCACAATTGCAAGGGCCTTAGGTTTTTCTATTTTCTACTGTTCAAGGTAAACATTAATGTCGGGTATAGTAACAGAGAAATTCACATGATACCTACCATGTTTGTAACAATCTGAAGTTCCCAATGTCAGTTCACTCCTCCAGCTTTCTTAGCCGTTGTAACATCTTCAAAAAAAGAATTTGACATATGAATTCCATCTCTCACCATACCATTTCAAGAGGTATGTAAACTAGAAAAACATATGCAAATATATAAATTTGAAAGTGATGAAAAAAATTATAAAAATTAAGATGGCTATCATTTAAAGAGCAAATTTTATCCAATCAGTTTAAGTCCCAATTCAAATTTTACCCTGGTTAACAAACAAAAAATTAGAATCTGTCGCAACACATTTCACTGAATCATCATTTGCACAGTTTTTATTCATAACACAAAGACTACAAACAAATAAGCCTCGAAAGCTTATATACAAAAGTTCATCCCGTAGTTTACCCGTCATCTCTCGACACTACTGAAACCATCTGCAATTCAGTGCCCACAGTAGATCACTTTAATGTGCAGCGGGCAACCTCATTTCAGACATTCAGGAACTTCTGAAAGTATATTATATAGCCCAAACAAAAAACATATTTTGGTTTACTTACATCGTCCATCCACTTTAATGTGCAGTGGGCAACCTCATTTCAGACATTCAGGAACTTCTGAAAGTAAATATTATATAGCCCAAACAAAAACCATATTTTGGTTTACTTACATTGTCCATCCACGGGTTCACAATCATATTCAATTTCAGCTCACAGGCTTCAATCTCCATGGATGCGCGCATTGATGTAAATTATAAATACATGATGATACCTACCATGTTTGTAACAATCTGAACTCCCAATGTCCACCCAGTTCACTCCAGCATTCTTAACCGTTGTAACATCTTCAAAAAACAATTTTGACATATGATGAACTCCATCTCACCATATCATTTCAAGAGGTATGTAAACTAAAGAAAAACATAAGCAAATATATAAAATTTGAATGTGATTGAAAAAAATTATAAAAATTAAGAAAAGAGCAAAAATTTTACGCAAACAGTTGAAGTCCCAATTCAAATCTTACTCTGGTTAACAAACAAAAAATTAGAATCTGTCGCAACACATTTCAATGAATCATCATTTGCACAGTTTCATTCATTACACAAAGACTACAAACAAATAAGCCTCCAAAGCTTATATACAAAAGTCCATCCTCTAGTTTACCCGTTATCTCTCGACACCACTGGAACCATCTGTAATTCAGTGCCCACAGTAGATCACTTTAATTTGCAGTTGCAACCTCATTTCAGACATTCAGTAACTTCTGGAAGTATATTATATAACACGAACAAAAACCATGGTTGGTTTACTTCCATTGGTCCATCCACGGGTTCACAATCATATTCAATTTCAGCTCACAATGGATGCGCGCATCGATGTAAGTTATAAATACATGATATTTATACCTACCATGTTTGTAACAATCTGAACTCCAAATGTCCACCCAGTTCACTCTAGCATTCTCAACCATTGTAACATCTTCAGAAAAGAATTTTGACATATGAACTTCATCTCACCGTATCATTTCAAGGTATGTAAACTAAAGAAAAACATAAGCAAATATATAAATTTGAATGTACATGAAAAAAATTATAAAAATGAAGAAAAGAGAAATTTACCCAATCAGTTGAAGTCCCAATTCAAATTTTACTCTGGTTAACAAACAAAAAATTAGAATCTGTCAACACATCTTACTGAATCCTCATTTGCACAGTTCTATTCATAACACAAAGACTACAAACAAATAAGCCTCGAAAGCTTATATACAAAAGTCCATCCTCTAGTTTACCCGTCATCTCTCGACACCACCGGAACCATCTGTAATTCAGTACCCACAGTAGATCACTTTAATGTGCAGTTGCAACCTCATTTCAGACATTCAGGAACTTCTGAAAGTATATTATATAACCCAAACAAAAACCATGTTTGGTTTACTTCCATTGTCCATCCACGGGTTCACAATCATATTCAATTTCAGCTGACAGGCTTCAATCTCTATGGATGCACATTGATGTAAGTCATTAACATATACTAATATAATAAAATTCAGTGTGGGGAATAAAAACAGACATGATTTGTAACAATCTTTACTAAAAGCCTTAGCTTCCAGTGTCACTCTTCAGGTTTCTAAACCGTTGTTACATCCCAATGTCATTCACAGTTCACCTTTATTTTCAAAAGTCAAGAAAATTCACCGCATTGACTCCAGGTAGGCTAATTCAACCCAGTTTCTGATTATATAAAATTATAAATACAATTTCAATTTTCCTTGCCATTTTCATTCTTCTGCAAATATATTTCAACCATTAGTAGAATTGAAAGCTGAAAACTGGGAATCTTCCACCATTAACTCAAGAAACATATGTCTGAAGCCATCTACGGTAACATTACGAACCTCTCCCGAGCCATTAAAACTGCGAAGCATCAAGAGATACTAAAAGGCCTCTTTTTTCTCCTCCACGCATCAAAGGATTACATTTGAAACTGAGATTGATGGTTCTCTCTTCTCCAAATGCTCTCCCATTATTCACAATCTACAGCTACCATATTTATTCTAAATCATTTCCTAACCTTGAAATCCACATCACCAACCATCTGCAGATTAACTGTGAAGAAATATGCTTCAACTAATTGCCACTGTGAGCCATCAAACACTGCATCCGTAATAGATGCCTCCCCGCTTGACATGCTCCCTTCTATTTCATACCCTACTATCACTTCATTTATTACACGATTATTCTAAATCTATATACAAGCAGTCACTGTACTACTACATATCTTAGTACAAATACAGGATACATAACAACTTCTGGGCTTCCAAAATATCGAGCCATTCTCCACTCTCCCGTGATTAAAAAAATGGGAGGTTCAAGTTGTGAAGTATTCCTGCAACAAGTGTCTCCTACTCTGTGCCTTAAAAAAATACAAAAGGAAATGTAACCTCTAAATGCTTCTCATATGAGCTTTATACTCCACGCTACCACAAAGAGCAACCTACTTTTTTCATTTGAGACCCAACAAGCGTCTCAAATCTTGTGTCGCAGAGACGTCAAATCCAAACTGAATGGAAGAACCATTGCTGGAGTGTACTTTCTTCTCGGTTTGTGAAACTTGATCAACATTTTTGGCACCCTCACTGGCATCAATCAGATCAGTTGCAATAGACCTCATCTGCTGCATGGAGAACTTAGGGACTGGCAAGCTACTTGGAGGTGGGCTATTGGAATATGCAGGACCGGCCCATTTCTCCATTTCAAAAACAGGAGAAGAGCCACTAAGATAGTCACTCCCAGATGGAGGACTCTCAGCTTGAAGGGGATCAATACCATCTGACATAGCAGAGTCTTTCAAAGTTACTGGATTTCCATTCCCTGTTGGTATCTCTGTTGACTTCATTGCTGCCGCGATAGACTGCAAAATTCCTGATCCTTCCTTCGGAAGAACACTGGGATCTGGCCCCAAACGCTCAGTCGATGTTATAACCACACTATTGTCCGTGACCTTTGGCTTTGCATTCCTGCCTGCAGCTTGAATTGTTTTCGGAGTAGCATCTCCAGGGGCATTTGAAACGGCCTTTGATGCCCACACAGACTTATTTTTCTTTGGATTTGATAGCCTGGCTTCTACATTATTTTCAATGAGGGCGTACTTTTCTCTAATCTGGCTTTTCTTATCAGTTTCCTTAGCCTTCAAGGTTTCTCCACGTTTCAATATGGTAACTTTCTCCATCACAATATGCTTGCCATGCTGGCTAAGTCTCCTCCCCTTGGCTTCATGATTGGCAACTGAACATTTGGCATCCTGAAAATATTGCCTTGATGATAATGATTGTTGGAGATACGACTGCTGTGCATAGAAAATGGACAGCGACTGACCATAAGGTGCCGATCCACCTACCTGAAGCTCAGGAGGTGTGCTCATAGGCCTGAGAATCCTCTCGGCAGACCTGAAATTTTGCGAGTGCCATGTGCCATTTGGTAAATTCCCAGACGAAACTGCTTCAGATGCTGCAAAGGCTAGGTCACTTTGAGGATTCCATTTTCTCCTTTCAAACTCATGAAACCTCGGCAGTACTTGAGAATCAGTCCTCCTCCTCTCAAAATCAGGACTTCTCCCTCTCAGACTTCTATTGGCACGAACTGCTTCATGCCCTGACTGCAACAGATTGGATTGATGAAAAACCCTACCAGATTGATGCCTATTTTGATTTGCCTTGTAAGAGGCAAGGTAATCTTGCGCAGGCAAGATGGCAGTCCCCATCCAAACAAAGCTGTCCTTTAAAATTCAGTAACGGCACCTTTCTCTTAAGAAAGATGGGCTGCCTATTATCTAGATCGAATCCCTCTAATTCCCAACAAAAGATCTCTCAAAAACCTCTAAATTTGTACTAAATACTAATTTTTCCCTCCTAAACAACACCTAAATCTAGAAAACAAATACCCCCAAAAAAAAAGTCCTAAATCTTTACAGATTCTAAACTAATCTACAGATTGGCAGGGGGATGAGCAATAAAAAATAGCACCCCTCTGAAGCCAAACAAAAGTCAAACAGGTCCTTCAAAATAATAGAAATTTCAATTTTTCAATGTATATTGAAACAAGAAGAAAAACAAATGAAAACTATAAACAGAATCTGGGAGAGATGAAAAGAACAAAATCCCCAACAATTATATCCCTACAATTGAGGCTTCAACCAGATCCTACCATTCCGCGGCCTGAAAATCAAAATACCCTATGAGCCCTCCGCAAATGGCTAATATCTAGAAAACCTCTCCAAATTTAATTTTGAGATCAACCCACTAGCTATATATTAAAAGGGTATCTAGAACCAAAACACCCACCTAAATCTAACCATGAACCACGCTACCCCCAAGCTTCTGCTGGAAAAAAAACCAAACTAGACCAAAATTGACAACCAGTCTCTAAAAATCCTTAGTAATTAATCAACGAATGTCACAACTTAACACCCATACACTCAATCCCCTCATTTATTCTCAAAATTTACAGCTGAAAAATCTCATTCTTCCTCACCATAACAGCACCCAAAAAACACCCTCAGATTGAAGAAACGTTTCAATAAAAACCCCGAAAATATAATAAAATCTCTCACCTCCTTAAAAGACTTGCAGGTGCCTTATGAATTCCTATATTCTTCAGTAATGTCTCTATCTCATGTCATTCAGGACTACTTGATCAAATTGCCAGGGCCTCTACCTGTATATATAACCCTAACTCCAATCATTCACCGCTTTGTTTTAATTTAACTCAACCCTGCTTAAGCATCCGTGGTTAACGGTCAGTTGTACCAACCGCCGGCTAGGTTTCCCGGTAATGTAGTTGCCGTTAATACCTCCCCCGGATAACTCCACCGACCAGCGTTAACGTCGTGAAAAATCATTAGAGTCAATCAGACCGACAAACGGTTGCAGGCTTGCCACGTGCAATTTTCGGGCTGAGAGTCGTTGGATCTTGACAGAGGAGCGGAGATATTTAAGTGGGTGATAGCAACGGATAAAATTTTAGCGGATTAAAGTACGGCATTTCTTTTGCTATACGAGGAAGTTACCACTTGCTCACTGCCACGTGTCCTATCTGAACGGAGGCTACAATATATAGGCTTAACCTGTGGGGCACAAAAATGCAATTTGACTTTCAACCTATGGATAAAATATCCAAATTTTGGGCATGAAGTTTTTGGAAAAATTTAGATAAATTATTATTATAAGAAAAGAAGGATAAATTGAATTGTACGAATAGTTCAATCAATGTAAAAATGTATTTAAATTATATTGGCATGGTGTGTTCGTTGAAATGTGGTGTTGTTGTTTTGGGTACCAAGGTTCAAATCTTGTTGGGGTGGTATTGTTGAGTGGTTATATTGAAGATGAAGTCCCCCATTTGTGACCTTAGTGATGTTTACCCCTTTAAATATATATATATATATATATATATATATATATATATATATATATATATATATATATATATATATATATATATATATATATATATATTTAAATAATTAGGAGTGAAAATTTATTTAGTTTTTTGATGTTGAATGTTAATGTTATCAATTTGATTGTGTGGGAGTGTTAAATGATTAGCAATTTGATTATAGTTGTGTATAATGTAGTTTCATTTATTTGTACACTTATTTACATTTGTATCAAGTAGTCTTAGTTCAATTCTATGTAAGGTAGTCATATGCATCACTTAGTACACAATTCATGCATATCTTTGCACAATTGTGTGCACCACTCAACACAGTCTACGCATCTTTGCATGGATACTCCTCTACATATTTTGGCCTTACACATAGATGTGCATGCCTTCACTTGGATACATCCAATTTGGCATCATATAGGTCCAACTCCTAGCCACACATGATCCACATATTCTCCCAACTATTTAGGTTTGACACTTGAAACCATTTAAGTTTAACAATTCCAACATAAGCAAAAAAAAATTGATTTCTGGTTTTGATTGTGTGAGAATTTTTGCAAAAAATCTCACACAATCAAAACCAGAAATCATTACAAAGAACATTATGGATTGTGGAAACTTGAAATCATTAATCGACACCCTTCATGGGAGGGAAATATGCTTCAAATCTAAACAGCTTGAGCTGCTAAGGATTAAGCTTGCAAAGAAGGTTGCAGACCTTGCATTTTTAAAAAGGTGTAGGGATTCTAAGTTGATTCCATCTTTTGTCAGGGTCACCCATCACTTGTGGAACTTCAACACTAAGCACATCTTCATCCGAGTTGGTTTGTCCCTTCGCAGAGCAATCATCAAATCTACTAGAGTGGCTATCAATCTCCTAAACTCGAGGCTTCTTCCTCTTCATCTGGAGCTTGCTTCCTTGCTTCGTCTAGACCTTTGGATTCGACTAGACACCTCTTCACACACCAAAGCCACAGGTAGACAAGAAGATTGCATCAGAAGGAAAAAGAAGAAGTTTTTAAAGCTGCAGCGGAAGTATCTTTCTAATTCTCTCCACTCATCCCTTCCAATCCTTCATTATCGCTCTTCTCCGCGTTTCCCCCAACATTCTCCTCATTCCCATTCTATCCTATTGTCGCTTGCTCTTCACACCTCTCGCTGCTCCACTTCTCCCTCTTGGTGCCTCCCTCTCGCAGTCTCGTGCTTCCAACCAGCCGTCACCACCCTCTAGTCTGCGTTCTCCCCCTCTTTCTGAGTCAAAGAAGCAATATGCCCCTCATTTGTTGTGTCCTATTGAAAGCCCTACTTCTCTTCTTTGCCACCCTCCCTATGCTCTTTCCTCTCAGTTGTGTCTCCAGCATCATCAGCGGGTGTCTCCTCCTCAGGGTTCTCCAAGTCTTTGCCCTATCTCGACCTCTCCTAGCCCCTGTGTCCTGCCTTCAGTTGGTTCCTTCTTGTCACATAGGTCTTCCAATGAAGTTGTTTCTTTGCCTGTTGATCTCCCTGCTCAATACATCTTGTCCATCTCCAATTTCGCAGTGCTTGGTGAGCTACGTTCCACAGCTAACGACTCCCTTACAACAACTCCAGGTACGTCTCCTCCCATCATTTCGTCTCATCTCTCCTCTGTTGATTGCTTTAATTGCATTAATGGTTTTGAGCCTTTATTGGATCTTTCTTTGCGTGTTGAGCTTTTACCCGTCTCTTTTTTGTCACCTCAAGCCTATCTCCGCTCAGTATTTTGTCTGTCCTCGCCTCCTCCCATCTTTAATTCTCTCCACCCTACTTCCACCCACCCCGCTTGTACCTCCCCCCACTTGCTTGTCGCGATGGATTTGACCACTCACCCTCCATCTCTCGATCCTAGCTAGTCAGGTTGTAGCAGCTATTCTAGCCTTCTTGATCAGTTGTCCCAACCGGTTCCTCGCTGTGATCCGTCCAAGTGTCCTCCTCTGCAACCATCTCTCCAACTGAATTGTCTTCCCTGCCTTTCTCGTTTCTCCCCCAATCTCCCCCCTATCCATGACTAGGAGAGAAAATTAGTGGTCAATTTATCTAGCTCTTCCTTAGATCCCCTTGTCGTTAATGTTCTTAAATGTGGTATCGGGTTTGCCTTGTCGCCTAGAGCTATCCCGCATGTTGACTTCCTTATTGAAATTAATAATGCTATTTGATCTCTTCCTCGTGACATTGTCGAGGAAATTAGACAAGATTGTGTTGTTGCCCTTAGGCACGCCAAACCTCCTAAACACAACGTCCCAAATCTTGAGCTTCTTGCCTTCAATAAATTATTGCGCAACCAAGACATTGTTATTTCCAAGGCGGATAAGGGAAATGCTACCGTAGTCATGAACAAACTTTACTACAATTCTAAAATGCTTGAGCTCCTTTCAGATGCCAGCAGTTATAAAGCCTTGCTGCGCAACCCTTGTTCCAAAATTTTAAAGCATGTCAAATTTATGGCGTCTTCCTCCTCATTTGATGAGGCCACCAAAAAGCGTCTGATTCCCAACAAAGAAATTACTCCCTGCATCTACGGTGCACCCAAAATACACAAAGTTGGTATTCCTTTGAGACCCATTGTCGACACCATGGGTTCACCAACTTCCAACCTTGCCTCTCACCTCTCTAAATTATTGGCCCCTCTTGTTGGGAAGTCAGACTCCTCCATAAAAAATTCTTCCCATTTTGTTCAGTTTGCCAATGATCAAAAGTTGGAGAGTAATGACCTTTTGGTGAGCTTCGATGTGGTTTCTCTTTTCACCAAGGTTCCCATCCTTAACTCGATTGAAATTTTTAGGCGCAAATCTAATGACGAGATTGCTTCCCTTGATAATTTGTGCTTAAGGTCTACTTTTTTCTCCTTCCAAGGGGTAATTTATGAGCAGGTCGATGGTGTGGCCATGGGTTCCCCTCTCTCCCCAGTCATTGCTAACCTCTTCATGGAGCATTTCGAAGACATGGCCCTTCACTCCTGCCCTCTCAAGCCAAAGTGGTGGAAAAGATATGTTGACGACACCAATGTATGTTGGCCTCATGACTTGGAAAAATTAGAGGAGTTCCATTCCCACCTCAATAGCCTCATGCCTTGTATTTCCTTCACCAAAGAGATCGAAGTGGAAAACTGTCTTCCCTTTCTCGATATTCTTCTTCTCAAAAACCTTGATGGTTCCCTTGGGCACCGGGTGTATGGTAAGGCCACCCACACCGATCTCTATCTCCACTCATCTTCTCATCACCACCTGTGCCAAAAAGTGGTGTCCTAAAAACTCTTGCCTTGAGGGCCTTTAGAATCTGTGACGAGGATAACTTAAACTTTGAGTTAGACCATCTTCGTCACATGTTCATTCTAAATGGTTACTCTAATAAGCAAATTTCTCGAGCCTTCAACCAAGCCAAGGCTCGTTTCTGTTCCACCTCTGAACCTATCCGCTCCTCTAGTCTCCCTGTTGCCTCCCTCCCCTTCGTCAATGGGTTATCCCAAACAATCTCCAAGATCATTTGCAAAAAAGGTCTCCAATATGCTTTCAAATGCCTCTCCACTGTGAGGAATCATCTCCCCTCTCTCAAAGGCCCCAAGGACATCTTTCTCCACTCAGGTGTCTACAAGGTTAGGTGCTTTTGTGGTGCACCTTATATTGGTGAAACCGGTCAATCATTCAGCACTAGAATCAAAGAACACAGCCGATATTAGACATGAGTGGGTCCTCAAATATGCTTTAGCCGACCACTCTTCTTCCACAAAGCACCATATTTGTATTGAAAGCACCCAAATCCTGCACAAAGAAGACAATTTTGTCAAAAGGAAGATCAAAGAAGCCATTGAAATCAACAACCACCCCTTGAACCTTAATCGGGATGAAGGGTGGAGGTTGAGTTAGGCTTGGCATCCCTTGTTAGCCAACCTTCATACCCCTCATCTCCCTTCCTCATCTTGATCCCCTTGCTTTCCCTTGTTCGGTGGGTGCCCTTGCTTCCCTTCCCATGCTTTGGTCTCCTTGTCTTGTTCTTTTCCGCTCCCTAGGTTTATGTTGGCCTCCTTTCCTTTTTTCTCCTCCTTTGTTTCCCTTACGGTCTTTTCTTATTTTTTGGTTATTTTTGATTTTGTCTTCCTTTTTTGATCTTGCCCCTCTTTCCTTCATGTGTGTATATATATATATATTTAGGAAATTATACATAAATATATATTTATATAAATATATTTACATTTATATAAATTTAAGATATATATATATATATTTTTATTGGTTCTTGGTCTTTGTGCCCCCTCTCTCTCCTTTCCCTACCTTTGTTCTTTTTAAATAGCTCTTGATTTGCATCTTTTCATTCTCTCCTTTAGCTCTGCTCTCATCCTGATGATGGATCATGGAGTGTGATCCGAAACATTGATGCAAAAATTCTCACACAATCAAAACTAGAAATCATTGCAAAGAACAACGTCTAATATTTATAGCCTCATTCCAGGGTAGTAGTGCCATCAACCTCAGTCTTTATAAAGATTTTTAAATATACCCAAATCTAGACCTGGATGGTGTGGTGCACGAAGAGCCAAAGAATCACAAATATGGTACCATCCAAAACCAAGAAGCACCAAATTAGTCTATCAATTGCACCATCAAAATAGTTGTGAGTAGTAGGGGTTGTAGTGCCCCTCCATGATTCACCTTTCTATGATGACGCTTGTAGATTCATTTTATGTCTTAGGTATTCTTGGCTTGTGGTTAAATTTTTTTATAATGACATTTGTACAGTATGTTACTATGTTAGATGTTGAATTGGTCTTTGATTATTTTGATGATGATTATGACATGGTTATGAATATGATAGAAATAAAATGTGTTACCTTATCTTGGAATGGTTCATGATTATTGGTGTTATGAGATGTTATTTGATATAGTATATGATGTTTTTAAATGCTATGTAGGTGTGGAGGGAAGGATGTCAGATTTCTCACTTGTGAGAACCCTACGATGTTTTGATTTCCTTTCACTAGGTATGTGATGATTATATAGATGTGCAAAGATGTTTGTGTGTTGCAGGTTGCAGGTATTAGGCATCGACTCCACTTGAATTGGTAGGTCTGAGTGTGCATCAAAACCAATGGAATAGTTGATTGGAGATAGCACTTGGTCCCCTACCCTAGCCATCATCCTCGGAAAGGATGAGTTTCTGGTCTGATACCTTGTCAATGTGCTAGTGTTGTCTATGGTCAGTTGGTCTTGCTTTTCGACCCTGGTTAGGGTTCAGGTTATGGTTTGGCATTTGGTTTGTTTGATTTAAAATTATTTTGATAAATGTTATTTTTAGTTAATAGATGCATTAAAATAAATTATTAAGTAAAAATGGCACATTGATAAATAAATATAAATATATTTACTAGTAATCATAGTTTATAATAAATTAAATGTGTAATATGATATTAAAATAAAATAAAATATAATATAATTATAGTGAAAAGCTATAATTAATAAATAGTAAAAATAATTTGATAAATGGAAATATTTGCATGTAGCAACATGCAGCTCATGTACAACTTTGATCAGATTGTCAAAAGAGAAACTTAATGCTTTCTTGGAGATTTTATTAGATTTTTGGTTTCAAAAAGTGAACAGTCTTCCTTTTGTAAATACTTATCCTTTTGAGAGATTTTGATTATTATTGTTTTTTGGTTTCCTGGAAAGGAAGTAATTTTTGGTTTGCAAGAAAATTTCATAGGCTGTGAATTTTGTGGGGAATTAGGGATTTCAAAGAAGTTGTTGTTGCAAAAGATTGATCTTGGCATCAAATTCCCATCTTAGCTAGCATTGGATCCAGGTTGGCTTCGTTCTTTGTTCCTTGTTTTGTTCTCCAATTAATGCAATTGATTTCTCTCTCTTTTTTCCTATTGAAAACGAATGCTTGTTTGCATGATGTTGCTTGAAAATGTGGTAATTATCTATTTTATTTTTGTAGAGAAAACAATTAACATATGCATTTGTGTGTATATCCTGCAATCATTGTATTCTATGTAATATGCCTTTCCTTCTACTAGTACATTTATGTGGGATTCGTAAGCCTTTTAATCAATACCCTATTTGCATTGAACCTGCAATAATGCGCTTCTTATTTTGCTTTCTTAGTTGAGTGCATTCTAAAAGATTTAAATCTACTTTGTTCCATATCTTGCAACCTTTGCATCCCATGAATCGTTGTATTTTGTACATCGACTTAATCCACAACATACCTACTTTACATCAATCATTCTCTTTATTGTTGCATAATCCCTATTATGGAATTTGGCTTTATACCGGACATTTGCATTTGTTTGATAGTTTCCCAATCCTTTGTAAGGCTATTCCAATGTGGTCTTCTCCCCACAACAACACCCTCCCTTCCACAAAGTGGTTGCTTTTGCAGCTTCCTTAGTGGATGTACTCAAATTGAAATTGTAAGAATTGGCTATGAAGGTAGCCACCCAAGATCTAGAGGCCTAATAGAAAGCACAAAAGAGAGAAAAGAATATGACAAGAATAAATTGTATTCAATGTCAATAATACAAATATGATATGTAGTACAATACTTACATAGGAGAACCCTTGGTTATATAGCCAAGGTGAGAACATAGAAGGGCATAAGATTATGACAAGTGTCGTAATCTTATGACATGAGACAACAATGAAGAGTTATCACTCCACCTAAAGTGGGAAAGAGATAATGTGATAATCTCCACAAAAGGTGGATCTCCCACAAAAGGTGGAGAGATAATCACATGATGTGTCCACAAAAGGTGGAAGTGATGTGGTAATGAGATGTCAAGTCCACCAAAGGTGGAAAATCTCCAACAACCTCCCATGTGGTCCCTAAGTAAACTTAACTAAGGTGTAATCATGACCTAGGACAAGGTACAAGACATTTAATTACACCAACACCCCCCCTTAAGTGCAACTTAGGGAGAATGTACACAAATGCAAACAATGCAAGATGGGTCCCAGCTACTAGGCCATGTTAGGTACCCATGTACAAATGCAATGAAATCTCTCACAAGTGGAGTAAAGATAGAAAAACCTAGTGGGAAAAAACTACCCCCCAAAAGAGAGATGAAATACAAAAGCCTATGAACATAGCATGAGAAGGATAAAATCCCATGTGAGGAAAAATTCCCCCCCATACAAGAGAAGAAGAGAGACTAGGTAGCCCCCCCTTAATGTACAATGATCACCCATGGAAGATGCTCGAGAAGGAATGAAGAAGCTGCTCCAAAACTGTCGAACAACGTTCCTCCCCTTAGGAAGAAATAATACCAAAGGTGTATGAATGAAGTCTCCCCAATCCACAAGTGAAGAAGGAAGAACCCTCAAAATGTAAGGAGTCTCTAAAATCTGCTCAAATGTCCCTGTGTTGATGCCGAAAGATGCCTTCCCCAAAACATGTGAAGCTGCAATGATGTAGTCACTTCTTGGAACCTATGAGAACCCCTGTGCAACAACACTCTCATATGCTGAAAAAGAAAACTTAGGATCTAGCAAGGATGAAGGTAGAACATACTCCAAAGACGATGTCTCCTCAAAAGAGAAAGTGGCCTCCTCCAACTGCTGTACATATGCATCCACAATCACAACAACCTCGAAAGACTGATCATGTAGAGGAGGGTCAAAGTGTTCCCTCGCAACAACTGAAGAAGAATCACCTTCATCAAAGAGAAGATGCAAGTAATCAAGTGTGTCTCCCAAGTCTGCAATGTAGGACTCCACAAACAAACTGCCAATGTCTGACAAGTAGTCATCCCATGAAGCTGCTACTGGAAGACAAGGTATACACTATTGCATTGAATCACAAGGAACTAAAATTGTCATAACACAAGTATCATCACGTACATCAGTCAATGTAGGAGATGGAGTATCAACAATAGGTTCAAGAACCTCAGGAGTAGAAAGCACTCCAAGATTCAAGTAACCATACTCAATCTCTTCAAGTGTTTCCACACTAGGGTGAACTGAATCATCAATAGGAGCAAAATAGGAGAAGGTGTAGAACCGAGAATGATTATCAACCTCCCCAACTGCAACAAGAGCCTTGCTATGCAAATCTCAAACAATGACAAAATCTGGTGTGAACTCTACACTCTTTCCTGTACCACTGTGTGTAATCTGATAGATGGAAAGGATGTTCCTTGACAAAGTAGGCACACATAGAACATCATTAAATGCTCCACCTTCAATGTCAATAGATCCCTTCCCACAAACTGCCAAAGAAGCGTTGTTGGCCATCAAAATGGGTGGTGATGAACACGAATAAAATGAAGAGTACATATCCTTGGATGAAGTCATATGATGTGATGCTCCTAAATCAAGGATCCACCTATCTGAATTGGAATCTGCAAAAGCAAGAAATGCTTGCCCCTTATGTTTCTCATGTTGAGATGATGTAAAAGAAGGAGAAGAGCTTGATGCTGTTGCCATGAGAGTTGTTCCTTTTCCCTTAGAAGAAGTGGAAGGAGATGAGTCCTTTTCTTGATATGCAACTGGCAAGTTGATGTTGTTCTTCTTAAGGATGTGTTTCAACTCATCAATTTGCTTAACATGACAACGATGCTCATCATGACCAATCCTTTTGCAATATGCACATGTTGGTTGCTCCCTCTTGTTTGAATTGTTGTACTTCTTTGAAGAAGATGAAGTTGATGAGCTTTGTTGTGGAGGAGTGGATTGTTTGTTCTCTCCTTGTGGCTTTGATGAAGATTGCTTTTGGTCCTTTCCTTTGCCTTGCTTATTATTTCCATGATTGACCACCAATGCTTTTGAAGTTGAAGACTTGAGGATTCCCATTTTCATCAACTTATTTTGCTCAAGAATCAAAAGATCTGTGAGAGCCTCAAAAGATGGTGTTGTGAAGTTGCTAATTGTCAATCTTTGAGTCTGAAAACTTGAAACAAAGGCTGCATACTCAACTGGAAGTTTATCCAACAAGTTGAAGACCAATTGATCATCCTCTTTTTCAATACCACAATCTTTTAGTTGTACTCTTAGTTCAGTTGCCTTAGTGACATAATCCTGAATTGTATCAAAATCCTTGGGATCAAGGCTTAAGAGATCATGTTCAAGTTTGTATCCCTTAACCTTACCAACCTTGCCATACAAAGCAATAAGCTTATCCCAAGCTTCCTTAGCTGTAGTACATTTATCAACATGAAAAATGAGATCATCTGAAATGAACTTTCTTAGTATACCCAATGCCATAGAATTTTTAGTGAGCCAATCCATATATGCAATTGGATCTGCCTTAGGATCTGAAGGTGCAGTTATGGTTCCATCAATGTAGTAAATTAAACCTTTTTCCATTAGTTTACTCCATGCATGTACTTTCCATGTACAATAATTATGTGCAGTTAAGAGTGGAACTTTAGATGAACCCATGATGCAATGCAAGAGCACAAGAGAGAAAATATGAACAATCACACAAGATACACCCCCCCAAATTCACTCAATCAAAGTACCCCCCCACAAATAGATGATTTGGCACTTTATAATGTAGTGCGTGTACAATAGGCCACTTGCAACTTGGCTAAGTGGGCTTATGATTTCTAATTTACAACTTTCCAATAAAGAGGCTGATAACAAAGTAGAACAAATAAGCAAAGACCTAAATTTAGATCTATGCAATACAAGTGCCAAATAGGCCAAAAAGAACCATATGTTGAAAGTACAGAATCCACTCAAGATCGCTTCAAACTGATTGCAGATTCAAGAAGTAGACAAAAAATCATGCACTTTAAAAAAAACGACACTTGAAAAGGAGTTCGTATGAGCCTGAACGAAGCCTCAGAAGTTGCAGAAATGGTGACAAGACAGGTACAGTGTTGAGAAACTGAAAACTCTAAAAAATATGTTCACCAAAATAAAAAACTGAGTATACCACTGCGAAGTACACGAAAACTTAGCTCAAATAAAAAAAAATTGCTCAAAAAAAGAGCAAAAATGAGCGAGATATGGCCTTCCAAAGTTGAACTGCAAATTCAAAAAGCCCATTGGTGAGGGGGGCAAATTTTTTTGAAACTGATGACGTCATCTCTGAGGCATGTTGACATCAGCAAACTAGGATATTAAATTTGACGTGCTCGGGCCCGTCGGGAGTCTACAGTAGCTTAAATTTGATGGCTCATTTCCCGTCATGCTGGAGTTCGTACCTTGCTGGAATATTCTGCCGAATTTCTGAGAGGCTGCCGGATTCTTGACGGAATATTTCGCGGCCGTTTAGGAGAATGTCTGCCGGATTGGAAGCGCCTGCCGGTAGAGGGAATGGGAGTCCGCAGGGGCAGAGGTGCTGCCACGTGGCGGGCCGCATACCACTTCTGGTACCGCTAGTCTACAGGTCGCAGACTTGTACAGTCTGCGACTTTGCAGACTTTAATTATTTTTTATTTTTTATTTTTTTTTCAAATTATTTTTATTTTGATATATAAAAAATCAAAAACAATACAATTTTTTTGATTTTTGATTTTTTTTTTACAAAATATTTGAAAAAAAAACTTTCATAGAAATTTTTTTAATTTTTTTTGAAAAATAAAAATCGTACCGTCGCTGTGTAGATGGGCCGTACGGCCTACAGCGTAAAAAATTTTGCCCCAAAAATGACTATCACAGAATATAGGAAAATTTATAGTCAAAATTTCTGGAAACAGCCTCCTGAACGCAATGGTGGGCTCAGATTTGGCATAGGATGCTCCAGAAATATGATGCTCCCCAGATCTGAAAATACACCACCCTTCAAATGCGCTAAGATCTCTCCAAAATGGCGATCCAAAGACGCTCCAATGGCTTTGATACCATGTTAGAATTGGCTATGAAGGTAGCCACCCAAGATCTAGAGGCCTAATAGAAAGCACAAAAGAGAGAGAAAATAATATGACAAGAATAAATTGTATTCAATGTCAATAATACAAATATGATATGCAGTACAATACTTACATAGGAGAACCCTTGGTTATATAGCCAAGGTGAAAACATAGAAGAGCATAAGATTATGACAAGTGTCGTAATCTTATGACATGAGACAACAATGAAGAGTTATCACTCCACCTAAAGTGGGAAAGAGATAATGTGATAATCTCCACAAAAGGTGGAGAGATAATCACATGATGTGTCCACAAAAGGTGGAAGTGATGTGGTAATGAGATGTCAAGTCCACCAAAGGTGGAAAATCTCCAACAACCTCCTATGTGGTCCCTAAGTAAACTTAACTAAGGTGTAATCATGACCTAGGACAAGGTACAAGACATTTAATTACACCAACAAAAATGTTGATAAATTTTCATCGCATTCGATAGCCTCATTTTCATGATATTCGATAACTCCATCATTTTGACGTTCGATAATTCATGGCAATGATGCTATAGTATGTGATTTCATTTTTCTGTGTGTTTATTTCATTGTTGATTATGTCGACTTCATATCCATGGATTGTGTTTGATATTTAGCAATTGATATTATGCATTTCATATGTTGTGTGCTAGCATTCAATTTACATAATTCGTTGAATCTGTACCATGTTTGGAAATCACTAGTTATATCATGTCAAAGTTTGATGAATATGCATTCAATTTTTCACTTCTTTTATTTCCGTGTTTCTTTTTACTCTATGCTTTATATATTGCATCCTCCTTTTTGCATTGAGTAACTAGATCTGGATATTGCGACTTTTAAGTGGTATATATGCCTTATGAATGGCAAGCAAACCCCATTCTTTCTCCCAACGACTTGTTGTTTGGCATCACATCTGTATTTGGTTTCTTTTCCATGGTATATTGTTTATGGTGAACTTGTTGCTGCAAATTATGTATGGTATTTGAGTCTTTGGCCTGTAATTCCCTGAATTCGGTATATGGCCATTTCATACTAGTGACTGTGATTTACTTACATAGTATTTGGTACCTTTTAATGTGTTTTCATTTTGATGATTTTTTTGTATAACTAGCATTTGATTATTCATATATGTATATTTATATATGTATGTTTATATATGTGTTTACCACATTTTTATCTGATTCATTATAATTAAAATAAAACAACATTTTGTCATAATATATATACATACATATATATATTTATATATGTATATGTAAGCATGCATATAATTTATGGTGTTAGAAAAAAAGAATATTTATGCCTTGTAATTAATTAATTATGTAGATAGTGAATTGGAAAGTTAAATAGGGAAAAAATTGATTTACTTATAATCAGTTAAACAGAATAATTTGTAACTTTAGTCTAAATAAATAAATTAGATTATCTTTTAAATGTTGATTTCCTTCTTAATCATTTAATAGTTGATTTATTAATGCATGCGGATTTCATGGTTGCATTGTTTACTTGTGAGCTTGTATTTCATAATGTATTTGATTAGTGGAATTGGGGAGATTTTGGTTATTGTTCTACAACGGGAGTCTTTTGTGCAAAGTGGTTAAGGTTGGCTTCTAGAGGTTTAGGAAGGAGTAATTTTGCATGTATGGTTTCATGATTGTTTCAGTTTGGAAGTGGTTCGGTAATGTTTTGAGTTGTGTGCAATTGGGACAATGCCTTGCACTATGTATAGCTTCTTGTGATTGTGATACGTGTGCGAGAGGGACAATGCCTTGCACTATGTATGGATTCATGTGGTTATGTTAAGTTTACAAGATGGTAAATGCCTTGTTGATGTGTAGGGTTTACTAGTTGCAAGTAGGGGGAGTGGCTCTCCATGGGGGCCAGGACCTAAAGTGGTGACCAGGATAACCCATGGAGGGTTTCTTAATCCACTGATAACATTAATAATGAATTAGGGGGAATGGGAAGAATTCACATTAATTAAGATAATGTATGCCTCACTCATGGCTTAAGTGCTCATTTAGGCTTGAGATAAGATGGGAAGGCCTGGAATGGAAAGATCAACTGCCTTGTCCTCATGAAATGTATGTTGATTCTACATGAGTTTGTATGGAGGCCAGGGATCGAGAGAGGTCAACAAGATAACCCAGGATGGGGGTTGGGGCCTAGGAAGATCCGCATGGATAACCCATATCAAGCTATGTGATGACACTCCTCCCTATTGCAGTCTAGCATGTTGTACCTTCCCTTATATTGGTGTGCACCTCTAGAAGTGAAGTCAGTGTTGCATGTGATGTTGGTATCATTAGGAGTGTGTGTTGGAGTCATGTATAGCCCTTGTTTTGTTGGCCTATTATTTTCTTGATTGACTGTTATAGTGGGACCTTGTGTTCTCTCCTAGTACGGGGAGGTGGACCTTAGGGGTCCACATGGTCAGGAGGTTGGTGCTTTTTCCTCCATTGGGTGTCCTTGTTGCATGTTCATGTGTGTGGAGGTTGTACCTTGTGTAGCGGATTCCAGATCTTGTTCCATATTGAGGAGATAAAATTTTATGTTTATGTATTGGAGTGCACATCAGTTGTATCCCTCATTGTAATCAGATGTATTCTTCCCACATGTACTCTGGGAAGCAATATTGTAAAGACTATAATGATGTATCTGATATTGATGTATTCTTCTTGTAATGAATGCTATAATGCAATGCATTTTGTACATGTTGTTTAGATAGAAATGATATTTATTATTGTTTATCATATGTTTGATATGGACGTATATAATGTTGGATCATTTAATGTAGTGATTTAAAATGAACTTTCTTACTAGTTAAATCATGTGATCATAGTAGTTAATGAAATGATTATAGTTATCTTGGTTGATAGTTATGTGAGTAGCGTAGTCATGGAACCTTAGAGGACTTAGGATTATATTATTTGTTATGTTATGTTACACAATCTACTGTTATTTCATTTAAAAAAAATGTTCCATTATTGTGACATAGTGTGTGTTGTCCTCTAGGGTTCCTTGGTAGGGGCGTTACACCTGGTATTAGAGACTAGGTTCATACACTGGGTACTCTGGATATATATGAGCCCAATATGCGGGATAGTAGTGTAACTTTAATAGTTAACCTTGGAGCTTTCATTTCAAGTCTTCTTGGTTGTGCATTCCCTAGACCTAACTTTATGTTTGTTCATACTTGTACTCTTTCTCTCTTCTCTCTAGAAATTATAGCTATGTGCATTACGTGTATTTATATTTTGTGTCTGCCTTTTGATGCGAGTGATGGTTATATGATGCTATGTGATATTTGTTTCTCTTGTAGTTGTTTTTGGGTACTTGTTGAATGCTAAGGATAGTGTTGAGTGTGTTGCTGATCATCTTGTATGTATTTCCTTAAATGATGTTACCATGAATGCTCATACAACTAGCTTTATTACAAAGGAGTAGTATGTTACCTTCTTTATTAATAGTAGGATAACGTGCTTGTGTTCCACATAATAATTTGACTTAGAATAGATCATAATGCATATGTGAACAATTTGTTCAGTGAGCATATATTAGTTGAATGATGTCTTTCTCTCTCCCCTCTTTCTTTTCCAAGTTTGATATGAAATATAAAAGATGTTGATTTATGATGTGTTGTATCTATTAGATGTAAGAAGTTTACTTATATGTGATATTGTATGCAAAAAGACTGTTTGTACAATTTTTCCCTCTTTGTAAGGAATCAGGAATAATCAATTGCATTTATAATGTTAGGAAATGTCATGGATTATTGAAATTTGCACATTTAAGAGCATGTAGTACAAAGATGCATTGTAGATAGTGACGTTATATCCAAAAAATTTGATTATTCTTGCATGATTTTACTTATTTGGCATGTAATGTCCCCTTCCAGTTGACATCTCTTAGATCATTGATTAGCCTATTATGTGACCCTCGTAGGCTGATAGGGTGGATAGAGGGTCTGGTTGAGGCTTGGCTTAGCTCCAGTTGCATGATTGTTCAGTTTGGCTTTCGTTCGGGGTCGTTCAGACATCATTTGCTTGACTTGCTATTTTTAGTAAGTTAAGTCACTCAGCGGAGCACCCCTGCTATTTTTAGCAGTATGGTCTGGTCGTGTGCAAATTCAATCACTTATTCTCCAACTTCAGATGGTTCATTAATCAGACGTATTTTGAGGAAGATATTAATATTTAATGGTCAAATTAAATATTAATTATTTTGAAGCTTATATTATAAAGTTATAATATTATTTAATATTATAACTTAAGTGATTTCTAAAGGGGTCGACCAACATTGAAGAGGGTCCACTTTTCAATTATATTTTATAATTAAAAGTGCGTTCGAGACTATTGAAAAATTAAAAGAAAAGTTTGAACTTTATTTAAATGATGCCTTTTTGTGAAAAGTCAACTTTTTGAAGGATATAAGGGTTTCATTGGAAAAAGAGCTCATTATGTTTGAAATTGAATTTTTGTCAAGTCTTTCTTCTGAGAACAGAGCCAAGGGTTCCAATTTTCATCTTGCATTGGAGAACGAGCCATCTTTAGTGTTGCAGTTCAGAGGCTGTGAGATATTAGCTGATTTATTGCTACTCAGAGAGGTAGCTTCATTAAGAGGTTATCAAAGAACTTATACAGAGATTGCATTAGTCAGGGTGTTTGGATTGGAAATCATCCGGAAGGGTTCTTTATTCTTAGGCGCCTATTTTCCAAGTAGTGGATTCATATCTCAAGGGTCGTACAAATCTATTGCTGCTGTTTGTTGAGCTGTACTTGTTGCTGCAGGTCTGTACCTTTCATGTACAGGCCGTACCATTTACCTTGAGGAAAATGCCTTCTCTTTTGGTAGTCTGCCTTCACCAGTAGGGGCGCATACTTCATTGGATGCATTTGCTATCATCTGGCGCAGGGGAAAGGTGGATCTCTATGATGGATGTGAAAATTCATTGGTCTCACAGGCTGTTGCAAATACCAGGTTTTCATCATTAAAGTTGTTGCTTTTTTCGTTGCATGTTGTCAGATCTTAGATGTAATCAATCCAGAAGATCAATAAATAGTCTAGCATTATTAGATCCAGTAGTTTCCATCATTTTTGGCATTGTAATATTTTATTTACATTTTATAAGCAATTTCTTTCAAAATCACAATTTCATTTGTTCATGCAAAAACACAAAAAAATCAAAAACATTCGAAAACAAGACAAAACAAGTAGTTTCAGAAATCAGGGAGAACAGGGGTTTCTACAGTGGTATCAGAGCTAAATCCTGCCATCCTGAGGGTTTAGCATTCTTATGCAGCCATAAGAGGTTGGGCCTCACAGATATTACACTCGCAGGAGAGCCTTGATTGACAGGGAACAGGGATCGAACAGGCAGCCAGGTACCATGGCTGACAGGATAGATATTCCTCGAAACCCTAGGGATCAGGATGATGCAGAGCTTCTACACACTCTTAGATATTTATGAGTAGGTCAACAGCAGGCCACTGATGTACTACAGTAGTTGACAGTGGCAATCTAGAGGTTAGGTACGCCGAGGAGACCGTCACCACATCGTGACGAGAACAGGAGTGATGCAGGATCACAGAGAGCACCTAGGACTGTTTCATAGATAGCAGACAGGCCAACCCGGCCTACTTTTGTGAGACAGGAGCCTGATGAGGCTATAGCAGATGAGGAACCTAAGGGCATGTTCGGTGACACTCTTATGGCAACGAATGATGAGTGGGAGTTACTATCACCAGAGGTCAGAGAGAGGATCACCTTTGACAGATTTATCACACAGAGGAGAGAACATCACAGGGGTCGACAGGATTGGAGGCCCAGATATCAGAATAATGATCTGAAGCATGCTACAAATAGACTCACTCTAGCTATGTTCGACGGTAGTGGCAAGGTTACAGCCCAGGCCTGGATCAATAAGCTAGACACTTTCCTCACATTGCGTCCCATGGCTGAGAGGGATGCTATTAGGTATGCTACATTGCATCTTGAGGGAGCAGCTTATGACTGGTGGCACCACGGGATGGTGACACTCCAGCATGATTGTATCACCACATATCAGGAGTTCGTAGACAGGTTGGTGGAACGATTCGACAAGAAGGATCCAGAATCTTATTTCAGAGATTTGGCTCAGTTGCGACAGAATGGTAGTTTGGAGTCTTACATAGGAGATTTCCAGCGATTGTCGGTTATGGTTCCTAATATATCAGAGAGGTGTCTCGTTGTGCTTTTCATGGAGGGACTGTTGGAACCATTGAGAGGTTGGATCAAAGCCTTTGATCCTTCTTCATTACAGGAAGCGATGAAGAAGGCACGTTGTATGGAGTTTGTAGCACCATCCAGTAAATTCAACTCCAGAAATACTTCTTTATTTAGGGACAATAAGGGATTTAATAAGAATAAGGAGAGATCTGATTTTAAGAGTGACTCAAAGGGTAAATCAATAGCACCCTTGGATCGAGAGGCTCTTAATGATTTGCGCAGGAAGAAGCTTTGCTTCTACTGCAAAGGTCCCTACGATGCTAACCATGATTGTCCTTTGTGGCCTAAGGGTAAGGCCAATCGAGTAATATGGGCTTATTATGAGGATTAAGAATCTGAGAGTTTTGAACAGCAGGAGAGTTCTGAGGAGTCAGAATCAGAGGCTTCAGAGCCTAAGGCAGAGGCAGAGTCAGAGCTTCAGATCCAGGAGGCACGGTTGTCTAGCATTCAGCAGGAGGGTTCTTTTAGACTTAGTGGAGTTTTGGCGGGTCAGAGGGTCATCACCCTTCTAGACACAGGATCCACCCATAATTTTATTGATGCTAGATTTGTGGAGAAGCGTGGACTCATTACCGAGGAGTTCGAAGGAATTAGGGTTAAGGTGGCAGATGGTTACACTCTCAGGTGTGATCGTATGATTAAGGATCTCCCTTTGTGCTTGAATAACTATGAATTCAAGGCTGATTATTACGTAGTGAACATGGGAGACATTGATTTAGTTTTGGGCATGAAGTGGCTTCATTCCCTTGAGGAAGTTACATTTCGTCTCAAAGACATGGAGATTCAGTTTGATGTGGACAGGAAGACTCATATCTTGAAGGCCATTCAAGATAGTAATGTCAGGACTATTTCCTTCCAATGGATGGAGAGGCTCATGTGACATGACATGGTTGAGTGGGCTGCCGAGTGCACTTTGGCACCTATATAGGAGGGATAGCATAAGGCCGAGTATCATCCTGACATTCAGCAGTTGAGAGTTAAGTATGAGAAGGTTTTCAGTGACATTCCACCAGGGAGACCTCCAGACAGGGGTATTGAGCACATTATAGAGCTTGAGGAGGGTGCTAAGCCTGTCATGATTACTCCTTATAGGCATCCTAAGCGGATTAAGGATGAGATAGAGAAGACTATCAAGGAGCTGCTTGCTATGGGTCACATTCGACCAAGTAAATCACCATTTTCTTCTTCAGTTGTCCTCGTGAAGAAGAAAGATGGTACCCTTCACATGTGCATCGATTACAGAGTCCTGAATAAGAGGACCATAAAAAAAAGGTACCCCATACCTCGTATAGATGAGCTTATTGATGAGCTCCATGGTGCCTATTATTTCATGAAGATAGACTTGAGATCAGGATATCACCAGATCAGAGTCCGTGAGCAGGATGTTGAGAAGACTGTGTTTCGTTGTCATTGTGGACACTTTGAGTTTGTGGTGATGCCATTTGGGCTAACCAATGCGCCAGCGACATTTCAGTCCACTATGAATAGGGTCTTCCACTCACTACTGAGGAGATATGTACTTGTCTTCTTCGATGATATTCTGATTTACAGTAGGACTTGGTAGGAGCATTTGGCTCATCTGGATACAGTGCTTAGCATTTTGGAGAGGGAGTCCTTGTACGCCAAGGAGTCCAAGTGTGATTTAGGGATGATTGAGTTGCTATACTGAGGGCATATCATCAGTGCAGAGGGAGTGCAGATGGATCCTGAGAAGATCCGTGCTATCGTAGATTGGCCTACTCTGGCGAACCTTACACAACTGCGAGGATTTCTTGGCTTGTGTGGTTTTTATCGCAGATTTGTGAATGGTTATTCACACCATGCAACACCTATGATGGATTTTTTGAAAAAAGGTGCATTCTTTTGGACTCCTGAGGCATAGGAGTGTTTTGTGAGGTTTAAGGAGCTGATGACTATGTGTCCAGTGTTAGCACTGCCATATTTTACGAAGCCTTTTGAGCTTCAGTGTGATGCTTCTGGTGAGGGAATTGGAGCGGTGCTTATGCAGGACAAGCACCTGATTATATATGAGAGCATAAAACTTAGAGGACCAGAGAGGCTCTACAGTATTTATGATAAGGAGATGCTAGCCATAATGCATGCCTTGGCAAAATTTAGGCAATATCTCGCGGGCAGTAAGTTTTGCATTAAAACTAACCATAATAGTTTGAGGCATTTCCTGGGGCAACGAGACTTGAATGATCGTCAGCAGAAGTGGGTGAGTAAGTTACAGGCATATGACTTTGATATCACCTACATCAAGGGCACCCAGAATGTAGTGGTTGATGCTCTCTCACGCCGGCCTTATCTGAGTTCTATGGTACACATTGCAGAGGACTGGAGGCATTTGATTGTGGCAGAGTATGCCAAGGATACTTGGGCATCTAGTATTGTTGAGGGAACTATGATTGACACCAGGTATACACTTGTGAATGACTTGATCATTTACAAGAACATGATTTTCTTGATCTCAGGATCAGAGATGAAGAACACTATCATGTGAGCCTTTCATGATGTACCTACAGCAAGGCATCCCGAGTACTTCAAAACATACAAACAGATTCGGGAGAGATTTACATGGAAGGGGCTTAAGGTGGATGTTCTTCAGTATGTGCGTGAGTGCCCTGTTTGTCAGTAGAACAAGTAGGAGAACACGCACCCGACAGGGTTATTGCAGCCACTTCCGATCCCTGATAGGAAGTGGGAATGCCTGTCGATGGATTTTATTACGGGCTTGCCTAAAGCCCAAGGACGGGATTGTATATATGTAGTTGTGGATCGGTTGACGGAGTATGCCCACTTCTTTCCGATCACCACCAATTACACAACTACACAGGTAGTAGAGGTCTTCTTCCGTGAGGTTTTCAGACTACATGGGTTGCCTCAGAGCATAGTGAGCGACAGGGATAGTCGGTTCCTGAGTCACTTCTGGCAGGAGGTGTTCAGACTTTGTGGGACTGAGCTTACACCAAGCACCAGTTACGACCTACAGACCGATGGTCAGACGAAGATAGTGAATAAATGGGTGGAAGGTTACCTCAGGAACTACATTGCGGGGCAGCAAAAGGCATGGGTCAAGTGGATATATTTGTGCGAGTATTGCTATAATACTACTTTCCACATGACCATTCAGATGTCCCCCTTCATGGCGTTGTATGGTTGTGAGGCGCCTAGCTTTCTGGATTTGCTACTGAGTGACAGTAGAGTGCCTAGTGCTGGAGATTTACTGCAGGAGAGTCAGGACACCATGAGGGCTCTTAAGGAAAATATTGCTAGGGCACATAATCAACAAAAGCAGTACGCAGATCAGAAGAGGATAGAGAGATCTTTTGAGGTGGGAGACATGGTATATCTCATGCTGCAGCCCTACCGTTAGTCTACTCTTAGGAAGAGTGGTTCGGAGAAGCTTAGGCCGTGGTATTATGGTCCTTTCAGGATTCTAAGGTGTGTTGGAGAAGTGGCTTATGAGCTAGAGCTTCCGGTGGATAGCAAGGTCCACAATGTTTTTCATGTGTCACGTATCAAGAAGGCGTTGGGACACCGTGTGGTACCTTCAGTAGTTTTACCTCCCTTAGATGATGAGGGAAAGTTGATCTTAGTACCTGAGTCTATCCTGGAGTACAGAGAGAGACAGTTGTGTAGGAGGACTATCAGGGAATATTTGGTGAAATGGAGAGATTTACCAGTAGAGGATGCTACGTGGGAGAGCGAGGAGATTTTGCAGCATCCGGAGTTGAGATTGCTTGAGGACAAGCAATTTCAGGAGGGGCAGACTGTAATGTCCCCTTCCAGTTGACATCTCTCAGTTCATTGATTAGCCTATTATGTGACCCTCGTAGGCTGATAGGGTGGATAGAGGGTCTGGTTGAGGCTTGGCTTAGCTCTAGTTGCAGGATTGTTCAATTTGGCTTTCGTTCGGGGTTGTTCAAACATCATTTGCTTGACTTGCTATTTTTAGTAAGTTAAGTCACTCAGCGGAGCACCCCTGCTATTTTTAGCAGTATGGTCTGGTTGTGTGCAAATTCAATCACTTATTCTCTAGCTTCAGATGGTTCGTTAATCGGACATATTTTGAGGAAGATATTAATATTTAATGGTCAAATTAAATATTAATTATTTTGAAGCTTATATTATAAATTTATAATATTATTTAATATTATAACTTAAGTGATTTCTAAAGGGGTCGACCAACATTGAAGAGGGGCCACTTTTCAATTATATTTTATAATTAAAAGTGCGTTCGAGACTATTGAAAAATTAAAAGAAAAGTTTGAACTTTATTTAAATGATGCCTTTTTGTGAAAAGTTGACTTTTTGAAGGATATAAGGGTTTCATTGGAAAAGAGCTCATTATGTTTGAAATCAAATTTTTGTCAAGTCTTTCTTCTGAGAATAGAGCCAAGGGTTCCAGTTTTCATCTTGCATTGGAGAACGAGCCATCTTCAGTGTTGCAGTTCAGAGGCTGTGAGATATCAGCTGATTTATTGCTATTCAGAGAGGTAGCTTCATTCAAAGGTTATCACAGAACTTATACAAAGATTGCATCAGTCATGGTGTTTGGATTGGAAATCATCTGGAAGGGTTCTTCATTCTTAGGCGCCTATTTTCCAAGTTGTGAATTCATATCTCAAGGGCCGTACAAATCTATTGCTGCTGATTGTTGAGCTGTACTTGCTGCTACAGGTCCGTACCTTTCATGTACAGGCCGTACCATTTACCTTGAGGAAAATGCCTTCTCTTTGGCAGTCTGCCTTCACCAACAGGGGCACATACTTCATTGGATGCATTTGCTATCATCTGGCGCAGGGGAAAGGTGGATCTCTATGATGGACGTGCAAATTCATTGGTCTCACAGGCTGCTACAAATACTAGGTTTTCATCATTAAAGTTGTTGCTTTTTTCGTTGCATGTTGTCAGATCTTAGATGTAATCAATCCAGAAGATCAATAAATAGTCTGGCATTATTAGATCCAGTAGTTTCCATCATTTTTGGCATTGTAATATTTTATTTACATTTTATAAGCAATTTCTTTCAAAATCGCAATTTCATTTGTTCATGCAAAAACACAAAAAAATAAAAAACGTTCGAAAACAAGACAAAACAAGCAATTTCAGAAATAAGGGAGAACAGGGGTTTCTACATGGCATATATGTGCATGTATTGATTGAAAACTCTCCCCCTCTCTTTTCTTTCTTTATCTAAAAATTAGATTCATAAGGACACTATTTAGGAATGCATTAGACATCAATAGAGGCATTGAATGTTTTGTAAGGAATAAAATCTGAATTGCATATAAAGGAAATGCTTGTTTAGAATGGAAAATTTGTGTCTGAAAGTTATGCATCGCATTTAGGACTCTATTTTTTTTTTAAGTAAGAAGGTACAACATCTTTGCATGGATGGAATAGAAAGTTCTTATGAAATATTAGATTAACAGACTATGTTTTAGCACAAGTGTTGAATAAGGAAAAGATGGTGTGTTGTTTGTAAATTGTGCATAGAAATCATTCGTTCATGTTCCTATTTTATTTGGAATTATGTATGTTATTAGCTATTGGAAAATTTATGGACTTTTAAATGTTTTAATTAGAATGTTGACAAGAAATAAGTTGATGTGATATATGTTTGAAAATTAGTGTGATGATACATGTAAAGGAAATATACAAATAGGGTTATAATTTTTAATTTGCAAGAGGATAAGTGAGTGGATTTTTTTAAGATGTGTTAGGGAATTATCATAGGTAATAGAAGTGATTATAATTCAGTATTTATATTAAGTCATGTTTATAAATCAAGTAATGAGGTTCACCTAATGAAAATAATGATGTGATTGAAAAGTTTTCTTGCTTATGTGCATGTCTTGTACTTGAGCTTTGGGTGACTAAATTGTTTTGTGGCATTATCAAGAGAATTTTATTAGTTTGCATCCTATGCATTGTGCATTGTGAATGATATGGTGTAAGGAAAATATTATATTGCATTAAAATATAGTAAATGAATGTAAAAAGTAGGAAACCATGATTGTTTTGATTGTTGTCCACATTTGCTTAAGAGAGATGTATTATAACTGTATGGCCTGATGTGCTTGGTGTACAATCTCTAGTGCACTTAGGACAATGTGGTCTTATGTGTTGTGTAGCGGTTACTCCCTTTGGTGTGGTTGATATTAGTCACCTTGTTTTATGGTTATGTTTGGTATGATGTTTTGCCAAGATCTGTTTTAAATTTGTGTTTTGTAATATTGAGGGCTAGAATGATTTCTTTTGATTTTCTTATGCTAGGGATGACCACCGAACTTCTTTCTTTTCATTTATTTGGTGACACTTGTCATGTTTTATTCATTGTGGGTTGTTGAATTATTGGTATTCTTCATGATTTAATGTTGAAATTGATAATTTCTTCTCTTGGGTATTCTTTTTCAATCTTTTATGGTGGTCATTTTGATTTTTTGGTATTGCTGGCCCTAGTTCTAGTTGTTAAGTGTTGTTTTTATCGGGTTCAATTTGAACTTTTGATAGTATGTTAAGGGAGAATACCACAAAGATTGGAGCTAGTCATGTCAGGTGACTAGATGGTATAATATAGATTTGTATAAATGAAATGTGTTTTCATGATGAGATACATTTGTAACCTTTTAGACCTTATGGGATGCTAGGGAAAAGTGTGTTGGGATAAAAAGTTCACATAATATGTGATAGTTAGATGATAATGAACTAGATAGATTATTTTGACAAATGATCATGTAAGTTTTGTAGAACTACTTAATATGAATGCCAGTGTGGAGTTAATTGAATATAGTGTGTGTTAGAAGTTATAAGCATGCGTTGATATTCTCCTCCTATTTCCTGGTTGAGACTTTACTAAGCTTTAAGTTTAGTGTGTTATATGAGAATGTTGAATGAAAATATTATCCTACAAGGATGTCTGTTGGAGTGGTAGATTTTGGTAGGTGTTTGAGTGAATTGTTATGTTTCATTCTAACCTTGTGACTTCTAGGAGTAAGTTGAATCTTAGGGGGGGAGGATGTACTGCCCCTACATGATTCACCTTTCTATGATGACACTTGCAGATTCATTTTATGTCTCAGGTATTCTTGGCTTGTGGTTAAAACATTTTATAATGACATTTGTACAATATGTTACTATGTTAGATGTTGAATTGGTCTTTGATTATTTTGATGATGATTATGATATGGTTATGAATATGATATAAATAGAATGTGTTACCTTATTTTAGAATGGTTCATGATTATTAGTGTTACGAGATGTTATTTGATATAATATATGATGCTTTTAAATGCTATTTAGGTGTGGAGGGAAGGATGTCATATTTCTCACTTGTGAGAACCCTACGATGTTTTGATTTCCTTTCACTAGGTATGTGATGATTATATAGATGTGCAAAGGCGTTTGTGTGTTGCAGGTTGCAGGTACTAGGCATCGACTCCACTTGAATTGGCAGGTCTGAGCATGCATCAAACCCAATGGAATAGTTGATTAGAGACATATTTTGGTCCCATACCCTATCCATCATCCTTAAAGAGGATGAGTATCTGGTCTGATACCTTGTTAGTATGTTAGTGTTGTTTGTGGTCAATTGGTCTTGCTTTTCGACCCTGGTTAGGGTTCAGGATATGGTTTGGCATTTGGTTTGTTTGATTTAAAATTGTTTTGATAAATGTTATTTTTAGTTAATAGATGCATTAAAATAAATTATTAAGTAAAAAGGGCACATTGATAAATAAATATAAATATATTTACTAATAATCATAGTTTATAATAAATTAAATGTGTAATGTGATATTAAAATACAATATAATATAACATAATATAATTATAGTGAAAAGCTATAATTAATAAATAGTAAAAATAATTTGATAAATGGAAAGATTTGCATGCAGCAACATGCAGCTCATGTACAACTTTGATCAAATTGTCAAAAGAGAAACTTAATGCTTTCTTGGAGATTTTATTAGATTTTTGGTTTCAAAAAGCGAACAGTCTTCCTTTTGTAAATAATTATCCTTTTGAGAGATATTGTTTTTTGGTTTCCTGGAAGGGAAGTAATTTTTGGTTTGTAAGAAAATTTCATAGGCTGTGAATTTTGTGGGGAATTAGGGATTTCAAAGAAGTTGTTGCAAAAGATTGATCTCGACATCAAATTGCCATCTTAGCTAGCGTTGGATCCAGGTTGGCTTTGTTCTTTGTTCCTTGTTTTGTTCTTCAATTAATGCAATTGATTTCTCTCTCTTTTTTGCTTGTTGAAAATGAATGCTTGTTTGCATGATGTTGCTTGAAAACGTGGTAATTATCTATTTTATTTCTGTAGAGAAAACAATTAAAATATGCATTTGTGTGTATGTTCTACAATCACTGTATTCTATGTAATATGTATTTCCTTCTACCAGTGCATTTATGTGGGATTCATAAGCCTTTTAATCAATACCCTATTTGTGTTGAACCTGCAGTCATGCACGTCTCGTTTTCCTTTCCTAGTCGAGTGCATTCTAAAAAGATTTAAATCTGTTTTGGTGCATATCTTGCAACCTTTGCATTCCATGAATCGTCATCTTTTGTACATCGGCACAATCCACAACATACCTACTTTATGTCAGTCATTCTCTTTGTTGCCACATGGTCCCTATTATGGAATTTGGCTTTATACCAACCATTTGCATTTGTTTGATAGTTTCCCAAGCCTTTTTAAGGCTATTCCAATGTGGTCTTCTCCCCACAATGGCACCCTCCCTTCCACAAAGTGGTTGCTTTTGTAGCTTCCTTAATGGCTATACTCAAATTGAAATGTTGATAAATTTTCATCGCATTCAATAGCCTCATTTTCATGATATTCGATAACCCCATCATTTCGACATTTGATAATTCATGTCGATGATGCTGTAGGATGTGATTTTATTTTTGTGTGTGTTGATTTCAATGTTGAATATGTCAACTTCATATCCATGGATTGTGTTTGATATTTAGCAATCAATATTATGCATTTCATATGTTGTGTGCTAGCATTCAATTTACATAATTTGTTGAATCTGTACCATGTTTGGAAATCGTTGGTTATATCATGTCAAAGTTCGATGAATATGCATTCAAGTCTACGCTTCTTTTATTTTTGCATTGCTTTTTACTCGATGCTTTATATATTGTGTCCTCTTTTTTGTGTTGAGTAACTAGATCTGGATAGTGCAACTTTTAAGTGGTATATATGCCTTATTAAAGGCAAGAAAACCCCATTCTTTCTCCCAACAACTTGATGTTTGGAAACACATTTGTATTTGGTTGCTTTTCCATGGTATATTGCTTATGGCGAACTTGTTGCTGCGAATTATGTATGATGTTTGAGTGTTCGGCCTACAATTTCTTGAATTTAGTATATGGCCATTTCATACTAGTGATTGTGATTTACTTGCATGGTATCTAATACCTTTTAATGTGTTTTCATTTTGATGAATGTTTTGTATAATTGGCATTCGATTATTCATATATGTATGTTTATATATGTGTTTACAATATTTTTATTTGGTTCATTATAATAAAAATAAAACAATATTCTGTCATAATATATATATATATATATATATGTAGATATTTAAACACATACTGATATATGTGTATATGTATTCATGTATATGTATGCATGTATATAATTTATGGTGAGAAAAAAAAGAATATTTTTGCCTTGTAATTAATTAATTATGTAGATAATTGGAAAGTTAAATAGGGAATAAATTGATTTAGTTATAATCAATTAAATAAAAAAAATTGTGATTAGATTTAGTCTAAATAAATAAATTAGATTTTTTAAATGTTGATTTCCTTCTTAATCATTTAATAGTTGATTTGTTAATGCATGTGGATTTCATTGTTGCATTGTTTACTTGTGAGGTTGTATTGTGTAATGTATTTGATTAGTGGAATTAGGGATATTTTGGTTATTGTTCTATAGTGGGAGTATTTTGTGCAAAGTGGTTAAGGTTGGCTTCCAGAGGTTTAGGAGGGAGTAATTTTGCATGTATGGTTTTATGATTGTTTCGATTTGGAAGTATTTTGGTAATTTTTTTGAGTAGTGTGCAAGAGGGACAATGCCTTGCACTATGTATAGCTTTTGTGATTGTGATATGTGTGCGAGAGCGACAATGCCTTGCACTGTGTATGGATTAATGTGGTTATGTTAAGTTTGCAAGATGGTAAATGCCTTGTTGATGTGTAGGGTTTACTAGTTGCAAGTAGGGGGAGTGGCTCTCCATGGGGGCCAGGACCCAAAGTGGTGCCAAAATAACCCATGGAGGGTTTCTTATTCCAGTGATAACATTAATAATGAATTAGGGGGAATGGGTAGAATTCACATTAATTAAGATAATGTATGCCTCACTCATGGCTCAAGTGCTTGTTTAGGCTTGAGATGAGATGGGAAGGCATGGAATGGAAAGATCAATTGCCTTGTCCTCATGAAAGGTATGTTGATTCTGCATGAGTTTGTATGGGGGCCAGGGATCGGGAGAGGTCAATAGGATAACCCAAGATGGGGGTCGGTGCCTAGGAAGATCCGCATGGATAATCCATATCAAGCTATGTGATGACACTCCTCCCTATTGTAGTCTAGCATGTTGTACCTTCTCTTTTGTTGGTGTGCACCTCTGGAAGTGAAGTCAGTGTTGCATGTGATGTTGGTATTATGAGGAGTGCATGTTGGAGTCATGTATAGCCCTTGTTTTGTTGGCCTATTGTTTTCTTGATTGATTGTTGTAGTGGAACCTTGTGTTATCTCCTAGCATAGGGGGGTGGACCTTAGGGTTCCACATGGTCGGGAGGTTGGTGCTTTTGCCTCCATTGTGTGTCCTTGATGCATGTTTGTGTACGTGGAGGTTGTACCTTGTGTAGTAGATTCTAGATCTTGTTCCAAATTGAGGAGACAAAATTTTATGTTTATGTATTAGAATGTACATCAATTGTATCCCTCAATGTAATCGAATTTATTCTTCCCACATGTACTTTGGGAAGCAATGTTGGAAAGACTATAATGATGTATCTAATATTGATGTATTCTTCTTGTAATGAATGCTATAATGTAATGCATTTTGTATATGTTGTTTAGATAGAAATGATCTTTATTGTTGTTTATCAGATGTTTGATATGGAAGTATATATTGTTGGATCATTTAATGTAGTGATTTAAAATGTACTTTCTTTCTTGTTAAACCATGTGATCATAGTAGTTAATGAAATGATTATAGTTATCTTGGTTGATAGTTATGTGAGTAGCATGGTCATGGAACCTTAGAGGACTTAGGATTAGATTATCTATTATATTATGTTATGCAATCTACTATTATTTCATTTATAAAAAAAATGTTCCATTATTGTGACATAGTGTGTGTTATCCTCTGAGGTTCCTTGGTGGGGGCGTTACATGGCCGTATGAAGTATTACAGTTGAGGCAAGCTAAGTCATAAGTAATAGACATCCAAAACACATGTTGGAAATACATCACCATAGACTCTCATTACATAATGATAGTAATATATATGAAATAAAAATGGATATTTGTTTTTCTTTCAAAAACAAATGTCCATTATTTTTAGGATGCTATATTAGTATAAAAAATATAATATAATTTTTTTCATATAATATATTAATATGGTAGTTATTATAATATTATATATATTTATAACTATATATAATATAAATATAAAATATTATATTTATGTACACAATATTAAAATATTATATTATTTATATAAAAAATATTATATTATTTATATAATATTTTTTTTTGATCCGTAAGGTGATAATTTTATTGAAATTTAAAGAAATTACAGTCGTCTGCTAGGCAGGAGATGTTTCAGTGATAACCAACATACAACCAAAATGTAGCTAACAAAGATGAACTCCGCACAGTTCCAAAACAGGGCAGAGTACCAAAACGGAGGAGATAAAACATAGGCCTGACCTCCACAACAGCCAAAAAACCAAGGCACGAGTTCGAATATACAGAGTATCACAAGACAAGCGATAACATAAACCAAACGGGCAACAACATATACCCCAGTAATTCACCAGAAACCATTTACCTCTGCAAACGAAATGAAACCTTCCAACCAGTCCGTTCCATCCATTGGCACTATCTTTAATTTTTGTTTCAAAAAATCCACTGCCACATCTGCAAGCTTACGGTGTCGTGATAATGCGGGTCCTTTGAGATCCAGAAGAAAAGGATAAACCTTGACCGCTTCATCCGACTCCCATAGAGAAGCAAGGTCTGCAGGACACGGAATACCCTTCCCAATAAAAGCCGCCTTCAAAGTCATTTCGAGACCGCCAAGCAAGTCATCCTGGAACAATCGCAACATCAATTCACTGGCCACTATCTTCGGTGTATCAAGATCCAAGAGCACGGCGAGGAACTGTGATGAAATTTGAGCATTGTCGCTGGCGAATTCTTTTCTTTCTAAGTGTCCTTTACGAAGGACCATCTTCACAGTAGCCAACGACACCAGATCATCCACAAGCAAAATGCGTTTTAGGCGCTGGTCCGTGATCTCACGAAAGGCAATCTGCCTCTCCGTAGCCGTTAATGAAACAGGAGTGTCAACCCCGAAGGATTCCAGACCATCCGCCGAAAGGAGAATGGTGAACTTTGATTTCGACTGTCTCTCCATTGGCAAGAAATTGCCAGTCGCACCCTGCAACAAAAACACAAAAAACAAAAACCAAAATGAAGAACCCATGCTTTGGAACGGGCTTCATAAACTTAATAAAAACCCCGAATAATGATCAGTCAAACTTCGCATACAGAACAAAATTATGGCGAAGTAAAACTGTCCTTGGCGTGTGTGGAAATATAGCCTCCGTTCATCCAACTTAGAACCATGATGAATGCAATTAATAACAAATACCACTTGGCACGTCCGCGATCAGTACGAGGGTAGCCGTGCTCGACGTGTCACCCAGGGGACTTCGTGGGAACTGAGCCCAACATGCCATTAAACCGGCTCCAGAAGTTTCAAACTAGTAGACCGCCAAAACACCAAGCAAGGGTCACCCGAATTCTGCCAAAATTAGAAGGTTGATGTGACAAAAACATGCCAAAACTGGATGCAAACTGTCCAACCCGTCCGCCACCTCACGTCCACCCTGGACACCCCATGCCTATGAGAGGGGCGAGGGGGAGCCCACCCATCCACCCACATATTATTTATATAATATTATTTTATATTTTTTATATAATATTATATTATATTAATAGTAAAATATAAAGGGTACATGTGTTCTCAATAATAGATATCCATTATGCGAACCTCCCAACATGGTGGGGTTGTTCTATGAAGGGGATGTTGTTCTCCCTGAAACATAAATCCATTTTGTAACTATAGAGGAGGGGGACCGATTGCTCCAAGACTCCAAGTCATGAGAGAGTCCTAAGCAACAGGCTGCCTTGATCTACCTCAAGTTTGATAAGTGAATTGGGAAGGTTAAGATGTTAAGGCTGAAAATGAAGAGCAATCTGGGTGTTGTACTTCTACAAAATCAAATGCTTCATAGGGTAAGAAGAGTTGATTTTGAGGGTCCAAACTACTGCCTAGACAACTCATTATCTGAGGATGTTAACACATGTTACACTAGTAGAATTTGACAAATAAATGACTAGGTGACTAAAACTTTTAGTCTCAACAAATAAAAATGACTAAATTCTACTATTTTTTTGCAACACAACTATAAATGACTAATTTGATCATTGATAAAAAACACAACTAAATAATTAGTCACACATGATATTAAAGTGGGTAATTAAAAAAAAGAGGGAAACGTGAGCAAGTGATAAATTATTTTTTTGATTTTTGTAAGGGAAGCTTGTTGGGTTTCATTCTCTCTTTGTTTTTTTTTTATTTAGGAAAAAGGACTGAAACAACACAAGCTCTTCCAAGATGGACGCCTTCTCTATTGTTTGCTACTTTGAAGAGGAAGGTTGCGGTGTTTATGGGAAGTTATCGGATTTTCATTCAGCTAAGATCATGGGGCAACTTCATGGCAACGTTTCTGAGCATTTTTTCATTTGCATAGTTGGTTGTTTCCTTTGCCTCTTTTATGCATTTTTCCATCTTCCTGGGGTTGCTTTGTTTCATTTTTGAGTTGTAGAAGGCAAATAAGGGAGTGTTATTTCTTCATGTTCTTTCATATCAATGTCTTCTTCATCCATTCAAAGGCTCTTTCCCTTATTCCCATGGGTTAGGGTTTTCTTTTGTGTTTGATATGCATTTTCAATTTGAAATACTACTTTGTAGATATCTATTTTATGTATTATGGAGGCAACATTATGCAATAGAAGTTTTCAAATTCAAAACCCTTGCAATCTAGCCTTTGGACAATGTTTCAAATCATTATGCTTTGGGATCTAGGGTTTTAAGAGTGCAACAAAGAGACAATGGTTTTGTTTTAGGGATATTGGCTTGTTGCATTGCCATTAAAGCCATTGTGTTAGGTTCATTAAGGAGGCAGTGTTCATAAAAAATGGAGATCAATCTAACTGTGCATCAAAACGAGGATCTAGTCTCTTTGACAAGGAATGGGAATCAAGTCACTGTGAGGGTTAGTGATTTTGTAGTGGTTGTTTGCATTAAATATATAACTTTTAATGAAGTGATTCTACCTTAAATGCAAGTCCACACCTCCAAGAGAGCACATTTATCCAAGTCTACTACAACAAGGCATCATCTGGTTTTGGCCAAACACTGATCCTCTTTACACATATATTGCTCTCAACAAAACTTTTCCATTGATTCCAATGCTAAGTGATCCATCAATTCGATCTGTTCTAACAATGAGATATTTCCCTTATGGGTAACTATTTTTCAAGAAAAATCAAATATTTACTGAGTGGTATTATACTCCATAGACACAAGATATTAATGGTTTTTATTGTTCATCTTTCCTATTTTTTGTTCTTAAATTATTTTAATGTTCTTCCTTCAAATTGATAAGATTATATATAATGCTTATTTTGACATGCAAATTAAACAAATACCTTCGCTGATACTTTGCAGGTATGAAGTACTTACTGAAAATTTGATGGACCCTTCCCATATTCCATATGCACATCATGGGATTCTCGCTGAGACATTTAGACCTAGGCATTGGTTTCGACAAAATTGTAAGTTCTTAGATTATCTTGTGTAAGTTTGTTTCACATTCTTTAAAATCAGAATTTTTCAAAATAGAAACCTTAGGAAGAGCTATTGAAAATGGTAAATCCAATAACATTGTGAATGTGATATTGTCTTTTATTGACTTCTATATCATTCTAGATCCCTTTGCTACCTTTAGTGTAAGCCTGTCAATGCTATCTTTGGATTGTATATCTTGACAAGGTCATTGTATTTATTTCCTTGATGCCCTATTACCAATCCCTTGCTTTCAATACTGAGTGTAGGCATCTCATGAGTTCCTTTAAATTTTTGTCATCAAGCCCTCCTTTAACATATGCATACCTGACACTGGAGATGCAAGGTTATGCTAGACCCTTTACAATGATTGTATTGACCTTATACTAGTTTAGCAAGCATTCTTTTGCAAGGTGCTCTTAATGAACATGTAGATCTCACACATTCCTATAAGGTGCATGGGATTCCCTTATCATATGGACTCCATAATGTTTGTGCATTGGATTCTCTTAAGTTCTATGTTAAATATATTATGAGTAGGTGTGTGGTTTGAAATATAACTTTATATGCATATTGAATTGTCTACGAATATTTTTTGTAGGGGAGACAAGGAAAGGCATCTAAGTGAACAAGTCAGATAGTTTGGTTAAGTATGGCTAGGTCTCAGAGGATTTATCATGCCTTGCTTGTTATCCTTGTGCTTTTTTACTGCATAAAATATGCAACTCCATTGTTGACAGGTCAGTAAAAGAATGGAATTTCTCAAAAGTCTAAACATTTAGAGGTTGTTAATTACAATCAGTACTGAATGAATATTGCTAAAATTGATCTATAGTTTTCCTTTTCCTTTTTTCATAGGTGAAAAGGGTTTTATTAGAAACAATATAATGGGCCTATGGAATTCAATGATAATTCCCTTAGAGAGTTATGCAAATCCAAGAGATTGATATTATCTATTGAAATTTTCATTATTTATTGTTATATATTTTTGGAATCGATTGTGTAGGAATCTTTGCATCAATGTTTTGGATCACACTCAACTATTCTGATGATGGATAATAGAGTGATTTGAAACGTTGATGGAAAAATTCTTATACAATCAATTTCAAAAATTATATAGCAATAATCAATATGAATTGTGGAAACTTGATATCATTTATTTTCACTATTTTTCATTGTGATATTAATAGCGTTTTCATGTAGAATTGGAAAGAGAGTATCATATATAGAAGGTTTCTAGATACTGCAACAAATGACTATGATATTGGAGAACCCAATCCAATGCACAATTTGGGATGTTAAATATATTATGGGTAGGTGTGTGATTTGAAATATAACTTTATATGCATATTGAATTTTTTATGAATATTTTTTGTTTTGCCTAGTATGGTCTATGGGGTTGCTATCATTTATAGCTATTCTCATGATAAGGGTTGTTTTGATGATAAGCCTAGCTTGGTTGATTCGATTGGAGTGCAGTGTTTTAGCAGCAATATCAAGATAAAATGTAGGGTTTGATATTTGGTAGCTCAAAGCTTGCTAGTCCCCACTATTAAATGATATTATTAGAACCCTAAAATGTAACATAAAAAAGTAGAGGATGGCCCTATGATATTTGAAGCACTATTGTAATGGTGAAGTCAATTTAGATAGAGGCTTGCTTCATAAGTAGATGGAAGTGTACGAGACCTTTGAAGTTGCATGAGACATTTGAAGTTGCATGTGAGAAAAAGATTTAGCTTAACCTACAAAACTAGGCAAATGAAGTGTTGTCCTTACAAAAAAAGTTTTCTGAGAGTGTGGAAGTGAAGGTCTATACAATATTGTTTGTATATATTGTATTCAACATAAATATATTATGCTCGGTCTCAACAATCATTTTAGCCTTTCAAAATGATATCATCCTTATTCAACCATACACCATTTTTTTTCAAATGGATGTACTCATTAAGGAAGACCCTTTCATTATTCACTTAATGGATTGAACTTTCAAGGAGGAAATAGGCATGCAATCAAGTCCCTCATGTACAAATTTGATGGATAAAATCAAATCATGACTACTTTGTGAAATACTTTGGATTTAATCAATCCTCCCAACCTTCCTCACTCTCCCGCAAAGACTTCTAGCCATGCCCTCAGTGATGCGGGGCTTTCCCAGATCATTGCGAGCATCACTAGAAATCTTTGTGGGAGAGTGAGGAAGGCATCAAGAAGGCTATTTTTCAAATTTTTTCATTTAGGATCACCAATATTCTCCACAAGAAAATTGTCCCTGTTTAAAATGAGGGGAATGGTTCACATCTCTTAGATCAATTCTTTTCTACCTTCTCATGCATTCACAATTGAAATAGTTTTGGCAAGCTAAGTTACTTCAACATAGAGGTTGGTTTGAATTTTGATTTTAAACCTTAGTTTAGTATTAGATTGAAAAAAACCCATACTCACGTACTATCGAAAGGAAATACATTTCTTTTTTTAATAGAACACCTTTGCTAGTTTCTAGTCTTGATCTATTCAAGTTTGTGTAAGCTCATCCTTAACAATACATAATAGAATTTTACCTGTTACTACGTTTTAAATCACTAGAAATTTACAAGTTTCCAATAGTGTTATCTACTAACAATATCTTTCCTTGTCATCATTTAATCCCTCCATGATATGAAAATATGTGGTTGATAGAGGGCTATTTTTGTTGACAATAAGAAGAACAATTTCCATCGGCATAAGGAAAGTAAGCTTAATCTACAACTTTCCTTGCTTTCTTTTCATGATATTTAGCTCAAATCCATTAATTGATCGCCTATATTGATCATGTATATTATTTGTCTTTTCTAAAGTTTAAATTAATGTGATTTTTATTTAAGACTTTGGAGACAAAAATCATCTTTGTTTGAAATTTAGGGGCATTAATAGTTTGGGACCTAGACATTATAAATTCTGGGTGTGGTTAGCATCACCATTATTTCTTAGATTGTTTCATTTAGCATCACAAGAACATTGTCCCTGTTTAAAATGATGGAAATGGTTCACATCTCTTAGAACAATTTCTCTTGCAACAATCTTGGAGGTGAATTTAGATGCATTCTGAAAATCAGAACATATTCAAAGGTTCTTAACAACTCTAATAGTTCTACCAGGGGCCATGTTTAACAAACCAAATGAAATTGCTAACTTTTCACTATGGTGGTAGATAAATGATTCTTTTTTCTTTTATTCCATAGCATTAAGTAAAAGTCTTGAATCTAGAAATACCCTGCTGCCTTCATTTTCCAGGCCAATTTCTCCAATTTTACATAGATCTCCCAATTTTGTGGATACGATTTATCTCCTACACAAAAAATCATGTACCATTTTATTCCCTTCAATCCAACTACATGCAGTTATCTTTTTTAATTCCTCTATCTTTCATCAATATCCTTACTATTTGAACCTCACCACACCTGCCCGCTTTTGCACAAATGTTTTAGAGAACATAAGTTGCAACATTTTTAGGATCCAACTAAAAAATTAGTGTTGCTAGAATACTTGGCCTATATTTATATATGATCCACTTCTATGATGATTAAGTGGCTCTCCAAATTCTTTGGATCACCTAAAAAATAAGTGGATATATAGTTAGGTTAAAAATTATCCTTTTTGAACTGGTTTCTTAGTCCATAGCACTTGGAACAATGGATATATAGTCAAGTTTTGGTGAGCCCATTTTTAGTCCTCCTTTTGCTTTTATGAAACCTAAATTTGCAGAATTCTGACGTTTGCAACTATATATCAAGGTTTAAGTTCATGAATTTCAATTTTCTCAAGTCAAAGACATCTTCAGAGATATTAATTACTGAAATACTCATAGCATAGGAAACAATTTTTGGACATGAAATGGGCAAGTTTATGATTCTGTTGTCTTTTTCACTTTTGTTTTATGATTATTTTGAATGTTTAGAGTGAATTTTGATAAACTAGGTCTTTTAGAGATTCTACCCTCTCATTATAGTCATCAATGTTTCTACCCACTCTCCCACAACCACTTCAAGTCATGCCTGTGGTGATGCAGGAAAGCCCCACATCACCACAGGCATGACTTGAAGTGCTTGCGGGAGAGTGGGATCACATTTTTTTGAGGCATTTTTGAAACAATTTGCTTGCCTTGTCTATGCTTCCACATTTTCATGTATGTCTAGTACTTAGGGCACTCCATAATCTAGTTTTTAGAGTAGGCATTACTCTATGATTTTATGCTTTTTGTCTTCATAAATCATAGTTCTCTAAATTTGTTTGTCTGTGTAATTAGTAATTTTTTAGGCTTGGCATGCTAATGATCTACACTACTATGGCAAATTTTTCTCTTATAGGTTTTATAAATATTTAGGTTTCTTTCACTATTACATATTAATATGCATAAATTTTCTCTAAAAGGAAAACAAGATGGGTAGGTTTATTTCCCTATTACATATTAATTTGCATAAATTTGCTCTAAATTTGCTATAAATATTCAGGTTTTTTTCTCTTATAGGTTTCACAATCCTTTGAGGTCAGGAATAAAGTCTAGGTAAGGGTTGAGCCAAATAGTTCCCTCTCTACAAACAAGTATGCAAATCTCTTACCTAGATATTACTGATAATTTATAATATTGATGTAGTTTTTGGTTACAGTAGCTGTCTTATTCGTTAAGATGTGAATAATACTCCATTTATCCCACAAAAAGGCTCTATTGTGCTTTACTAATGTTCTGCCTACATATGTGGATTTTGGGAAATTAAACTAGTGCGCACCATACCTACCATCATGGATGATAGGTTGAAGAATATTTGGAGAAAAGCGATGAGATACTATTTCATTGAGTACAAGGAAATTCAAATTTATGATCTTCATAATTTTAAACACCATTATGGTCACTTTCTTTTAAGTGCAATACTTGTGTTGTTACATTATAGTGTAAGGACACTGCAAATTTCCTCCAAGAGGTAAATATATATCCATCTGCATGCTATTTTCATGATTTTGACATCATACCACTTATCTAAATCTATTTGTATGAAATTGTAGGTTACCTCTTGAAAAGATCAAGAACAATATTGGTACAATAGGGAAAAGCCATATGTATACTTTACAGTAGAGCAATTTTCTTAGAGATTCAAGCAATTTCATGTTGGGCAAGGGCTGTCAAAAGAACTGTTGAAACCTTATGATAAGTCCAAAAGCCACAAGGATGCTTTGTCTTTCAACAAATACTCATATAGGAAATGGGAGTTGTTCAAGACATGTTTTGACTGAGAATGGATACTTATGAAGTGAAACTCATTTCATTATGTGTATTGTAACAAATTTTTAGTCTTGTGACTGAAAATAAAATTTGTAATACTCTATTTCTAAGTTGTAACTAGAACACCTTTCTTTTATTAATAAAGTTCATTGATTTTTCCTTCTCAATGGTTGTCTTATTGTGTGCAATTGATGATTCACGCTGTGTATTTTTGTGTTCTATGTTTAAATCCTCAAATATGATTGAAAATATATGACTAAATATACTACCAGTTGACATAAATCAATAAATAAATATGACTAAAATATATGATTAAATATACTACCAGTTGATAGAAATCAATGAATACAAAAATCAGTGAGTAAATATGACTAAATATATGACCAAATTGATCAAATGACTAAATATACTACCAGCTGATAGAAATCAATGCTAATACAAAAATCAATGAATAAATATGACTAAATATGTGACCAAATTGATCAAATGACTAAATAAATAACTAGCAATAAACTACTAATAGTCACGTGACCAAGCTCAGTGAATAATATGACTAAATATATGACAATCAATGACTAAAATAACGACTAAATATACTACCAAATCGATCAATCAAAACAACCAATAAATGACTAAAATTGGTTTAGTCATAAATTTGGTCACATTATAAATGACTGGCAATAAACTACTAATGGTCACATGACCAAGTTTAGTCATTTATAAGAAGTTTTTAGTAGTTTTTTTAGTCATATATTGTTGTTCCTATACTAGTGTTATGAACTCCAGCATGACGCGTTGGTGTCTTAGATGTGTGTTGCCATTCGTATGGATAGAGGGTCTTAGAAATAGAATAAAACACCAAAAAACCAACTAACTTCCTAATTGTAAATTCACCAGTATCTCCTCTTATCCCAGTTTCATCAAATTCACTCCAAATTGCAAATTCAAATTTCAACATGACATGACATCCAAATGCACATAAAAAAAATTGAATTTCACAAGACAAAACATGAAATTCAATTCACACCAAAAATTACAATTGAAAATTAAATATCTTTTTGTTGACACATGATATCCACTATGCCATGGATGCTCCTGCATCACTTATGTGGCAAGCTAACAATAACCCATGAGAAAACCATGTAAAGTTGTCCAACACACCAATTGAAAGGCTATTAAGGGTGTGAGGTGAACACTAATGTGGCCTGCATCCAAACTAAGAAGAATAATGGAATGACTAGTTGGGTATTTGAACATATAATAGCCCTCCAAACCAAAATCCCAATTGGGAGTTACCACCCTAAAATTTGGTAACGCTTACCCACAAAATAAAAATAAAAATAACACATCTCATATGAAATTGAATACATATAGAAGCCAAAACAAAGAAAGATATTTGTTTTTAATAGTCCTCTTTTATAACAAAATTGGTTCATCTTCTTTGTATATGCTACTACAATTTTCATAAATGTCTACAGTCGCCTACATTCATATTGTATAATCTATAACTAATATTGGCACATTTTAGAATAACATGTATTTTCTATTCTAAAATGTTAACAACTATATTGTGTGTTTACTCCATAAAATTAACTACACACTTTGCTTTTACAAGCTAATTTTAGCAACTCCAAATGCTAGTACAATATTGGATCTTTGCATAGAACGAACTAGTTTTGTATTTGAAGGTGATGTACTTGTATATGGCCTTGTGCTTTTTATTTGCTGCTATACAATTATTTCTCTTAATAATTTCTTTGTATTTCATCTTCATTTTTTAAATAAATAAAAAATTATATAGACTAATATAAAAATAATATAAATATTTATATTTATATTAATATTATAACATCTTAAATGTTAATATATAATGATTTTTATATATTAATATTTTTGCTTTTAATAAATGGATATCCATTCCTATTGGATATCCTATATTAATGGATATTCGTTTTGCTTCGGTATTTGGCTTGGGGGCAACCAACCTGAAAAGTCATCATCCCCAACGTGTTTATAGGGGTTGCAAGAGTTTTTCAAAATTCACCCTTGTGTTGAAGGCTTTTTCAAACTTCACCCTTTGTGTTGAAGGCTTTTTTTCATCTAATTTTGATGAAACAAAAAGGGTTTTTTCAGCAAATTGACAACATTCTACCAATATAAGATATGCTTTATTTTGAATTTAATGAGTAATTATTATTAATTTTCTACATGCACTATGTGTAAAGTCTTGACTGATAGGTGATTGAAAAACATCTATAACTTTTAAATGTTTAAACATTTTTTGAATCTGAAAGATGCATCACACACTATGCTTCACAAATTATAGTTTAAAAATAAATAAATCAAATTTCATAATTTTTTGACCAAGTTAGGGTGGCCGAACAAATAGTTTTTAATATTTTAAAAATTCCTACTAGAAAATTCATAACTAAATATCTACTTGCCAAAAAATTACAAAAAAATATGCATAACATCCGAGCATGTGTCCTCTACTTGTATTGAAAGATTTTAAAAAATATATTTATTTTTTCTCCCCATGAGGGTGGTCAGACAAACACCTGCTTTTTATTTTTTTCCTAAAAATTTAGTAGTATTACATTGAAATTTTAAATTTTCAATAAATAGATTTATTATTTTTCAAAAAAGGACTAGTAGCTTAGAAACTAGATTCAATTTTCTACAAATTTTGTTTTTACATATTTTTCAAATTATGTTAATAACCTACTCAAATTTTTATGTCAAGTTGCGTAACTCTGTTTTTCTAAATTTTCATTACCACTTAGGGGCTTGGTTTGGCCCCCATGATCCTGCACCGACCCATTTCTAAGATCAAAATAAGATCATTGTGTCTATTTCAAAATTTTTGACGATCACATTCTCATTATTGCGTTGTATGTTGATGATATGTTGTTAATTGGGAATGGTAAATCTTTGATTTCTGATTTAAAGTCTCAGCTTTCAACATAATTTGAAATGAAGGATTTAGGTGCAGCTAGGTACATTCTAGGTATGGAAATCAAAACAGACATGACTAACATAAAAATTTGGTTAGGACAGAATAAGTATATGAATTCTATGTTGGAAAGATTCAACATGGCATATTGTAGATCATTGTGTGTTCTTGTTGCGATGGGGACAAAGTTATCAGTTTGAGATTTTCCATGATTCTAATTAAGCATGATATTATAAATATATGCAAGATAAATTGTATCTACTTCTTTTCATTCTTTTCCAACTTAAACTATTATTTTTTTGATGAATAGGCAACTATCTATATTCAAATAAAGATAAAGTTACATATTCAAAAAAAAGGTGGGTGGTAAGAAGGCACACCTCAAGAGTCACATGGGCAAAGCCCAGAAAAACTAAAAAATCAACTAGTCACGTGGGCTGAGCCCATAAGTCCATGATTACAAAACATATAAAAAAGGGCCATTAACCAGCAAAAGCAGTGCCAACAGATCCAAGAGGGTCTTTGTCATCCATTTTCTTCCCCCATACATTAGCGAGGTCTAGAGTGACATTAGGAGGAGGACCCCAACCATCATCAACATCTTTTTCCTTCTCTTTATCTTTATCCTCACGCTAGAGCAAGACTGCAAGTGCCAGACGTGGAATTTTTTTTCTAGAATCTAGCCAACTAGAGCCAGAAGTAGGAGTGTCATCAGTGGGCCACTTAGAACCGCCACTGCCGCTCCTCGAAGCACCGCCAAAGGGCCACCCTTGGCTAGCTAGCAGCGGAGGAGAGCAGGCCCGCTGAGGAGGGTGATACTCCCACCGAAGAGGAGGTTGAGAGTAGGGATGCGTAGAACCACTCCGTTGCCGGCCCCAAGAAGGCGACCGACTATGGGAGGAGGTGGGTGAAGTGGGCACTAGAGCAACAGTACACATGGCATTGCCCCAGTGGTCCAAAAGCACTTGCAGGTGAGCAACCTCAAGTGCAACTTTGTTTGCTTGGACCTGAATCTCTAAGGGCACATTAGAACACATAATAGCTTTAGCATGTAATGAAACATTAATATCCATTTGAGAATGAACAAATATGTAGGCATTTAAGTCTTTCCAGATATTGAAGAGGATTTCCACCTTGAAAGTGTGCCAAAGTTTGGTATACTTAGCAGGAAGTTTGGGCGAGTTTCCTAGTAGAATCATATGCTAGGAGAAAGGCTTTGGCCTAAAGGGCTGAAAGAAGTCATGAATCCAACTCCAAAGCTATTGAGCTCTAGGGAAAAACCATAAAAGATGCTTAAAAGTCTCAACTTTCCCACAAAAAGGGCGATGAGGGTCCTGAACCCCTAGGTGAACAAACTGAGAACCCACAGGCAAGCCTTGGAAAATAATACACCAAGCAAAGTGGAAAAGTTTCAGCTCAACACTTGCAGACCAAGTGGCAACAAATATTTTACGCCAGACATGAGTAGGAGATTGAAGAAGCCACCTCTAGTTCAAACTTTGAATCATAGGAAAATGTGGTGAAAGCCACCTGTAACCAAGCCTAGGCTTGTAATTCCTGAAAGGGGTGTTTGGGTACCACTTCTAGTCCTTCCACTAGGGTTTGGTTCCACAAATTCCAACCTTATGAAGCATCTATGAAGGAATAGCATTCACCAGACCATCAAAAGTTGCACGGTCCTAGTTATGAAGCTTGTATAGGGCACAAAATTTTTCCCATTGCATGATATGCATTGTGGGTCTATGAAAAATCCATTGCAAGGTCTGGATACCCTTTTTGTTGAATCTGAGCGCCTTAAGCCAATGAAACTTAGCCAATGACTGACCATTACTAGCAAAGAGAGGCGACCACCAAATTTTTTTCTAGTTGAGTGAAAGCCCATTACGAAAACTAGAGCCAACCCAGTGGAGCTAGGGCTTGACTTCCTCCCAGGCTCTCCAAATGATTTTGGCCATAAAAGTCCCCACAATTTGGATTGGTTCCTCGATGACCAGAAGGGTTTGAAAGCCAATCCCCTTCCAGGCGGGTCTATGAACAGGAAATCCTGGCTGAATACAATGTCTGAGAAGAATTTTCTAGGCCTCATTGCTAGTAAGGGAACAAATTATCCATTTGACACACAAGGTAGTCCCTTGCCATTGAGTGGAGAGCAACCCAAGCCCTCTAGAATCTCTAGGAAGGAAAAAAAATTCCCAAGCAACATGGTGAAACCCTTTGTGGGAATCAATAGAGGCCCAAAGAAAGTCCCAGAGCAATTTTTCAAGCTTTCCGTATGCAGCTTTTGATAGGGCCCAACACGAAGAATAATAAACATGGGTAGCCACAAGAACCTTGGAACACACCTATAATTTCCCCACCAAAGAGAGGGGCGTAGTAATCTAGTAAACAAGCTTTTGCTCGACCCTGGAAAGAAAAACTTGCCATAACTCAGCTGGGGATGCCTGGAAAGCAAAGGGAATGCCTAGGAACTAAAAAATTTCTCTTGGCCCAATCCACTTCCAATTATACTGCTGAGACCAAGGAGGAGTGGGAAAAATAGATTGTCTGTAGCACAAAGTTTTGTGCCACTGAATGGGAAAGCTAGAAGAAAGATAAAAAGTATTAAGACAATCCAAGGTTGCTTTGATATTTTCTTCTTCCTCCAGGAGAGTGAGGAAAGAGTCATTAGCAAAATGACCATTAACTAGCTGAGCTTGAGAGTTAGGCAATGGAATTCCCTTGACATGCTATTGGGAAACCGCGTTGGCCAAAAGGTAGCCAAATCCTTTAGTAGCAAGCACATACAGGGAGGGGGCAAGTGGGCACCCTTTCTGAATGGAACAAAAGAGTCCAAAGGCAGAAGATTGATGGCCATTAATGGTGATACAAACAGAGACATTTGTAAAGAGCATTCAAATAGTCTAAATGAAATTAGGCCCAAAACCCAAATCTTACAACATAGCAAGAATAAAAGGACATTCAATGCGATCATAGACCTTGGAAAAATCAATTTTGAAAAAAATGGCTTTCTGGTTTGAATGCTTGGCCCATTCCATGCCTTCCCAAACAACAATAATATTATCCATAATAAACCTGGATTTGATAAACCCTATTTGCTCTGGGTGCACAATTTGAGGTAAAAGATGGTAGATATTTAGAGCCAAAGCCTTGGCAATGATTTTGTAGGTGACATTGAGAAGTGTGATAGGCCTCTAGTTGCAAATATCCTCAGTATAACCAGATTTAGGTATGAATTTTATATTGCCTTTGTTTATTAAGTTACCTAGAGATTTAGCATGAAAAGCCTCTAAATAAACATGATACAAATCTTTCCCAACATAGTCCCAAAGGGCCTTGTAAAAATCACAAGGGAAACCATCAATCCCCGGGGCTTTGTCATCAGCCATGGAATGAATAGCTTCCTTGAGGTCATCACAAAAATTTCTCTGGGTTGAGAAAAGCCTATTTGGTACAACAACAAGACAATCCTAGAGGGCTTGCTGTCACATAGGCGTGGGTTCTTGTGCAATGAAAACCTGTTTATAATGATGAACAAAGGCCTGGAGAATTTCAGGAAGCTCAAAGAGCACCTGAATGCCATCTTTGATTTTTTTAATGCTTGGGGATGAGTTCCTAACACGCAACACCAAAAAAAACTCTTTGGAGGCACGATCATCAATTTTTAGCTAGTGTAGTTAGGCTTTGATCTGCACACCTCTGAAAAAATAATTTTTTGCAACTTGCTTTTTGTGCCTTAATTTTGCCACCTTGAATTGCAATGATTGGGAAAAGGGGTTGGCCGCCAAAGCCTCAGTAGTTGAGTGCAGGTCAGTGGTGGTAGCCTCATAAGACCGCTGGTGAAAGATAGCCAGCTAGCGCCCATAAATGGGAAAAATCTAGCTGTGCATGTGATAACATCATTCCACCAAGTAATCCAACCTATATGATGAGCTGGCCTGCACTCCAGATTCCAGACTCTATGAACATGGGCCAGGGTAGGCTTGTGACAGAGCAAAGACTTGTTAAAAAATAATTGAGTTTTACACGTGCGAGGTTGTTGAGTCTCCCATTCAATATTAAAAGAAATGGGGAAGTGGTCTAACAAAGTCACATCCGCTAACGACTTAACTGGGAGAGAAGAACTATCAAAAGAGAAAAAAGATTGAGCTGAGATCATGGCATGATTAAGGCACTTAAATATCCTGTCAGAACTGACCCTGTAATTACATCAAGTGTGCTAGAGAGAATGAGAATGGCAACAACCAATATTTGGATCAAAGAGCCCCAATTTATTGTGCATGTAAAACCACACCTCCGTTTCGCCAGCTCTACCCATCTAAAAGGCAAGGTGCCACCTTTGTCATACGCCATCTCAACTATATTGAAATCCCCACATAGTAACCAAGTAGCAATTGACAATGAATTAGCAATTTAGCACCAAAGCAAAGAGTGTTCGACAACATCATTAGAAGCATAAACATTAATAATCCCAAATGAATGATTATCAATGTTGAGAAGGATCTAGACAAGCTGATGAGTGGGATCAGACCCATGGTCGACCACACAAGAGTGCCACCATGGGGAAAAAAGGGTGACGACTTTGCCACACCCAACATCATGAGTAGTGCAAAAAAATTTATTGGATGACCAAATAGAGTGACAAGTCGAAGCAAAAAACCAAAAATTTTAACTTCTTGGAGACAAAGCACTTCAATACCAGAATACTTACTCAAGGTATCCTTGACACAATACTTTCTAGAGAGGTTTGTCAGACCTTGGACATTCCATGAGAGGAAATTCATGAATGAAACTCCTCCATATCATTGGAGTTCGGTTCCTCTTCATTTAGAGAAGAGAAATGATTCTACAAAAAATCTAGTGGAATAGACCCAATTTGGATAGAAGGAGAGGAAAATATTTGATTTTCTTGCACATATTCCCCTTCTTCCCTTGGCAGAGAAGGACTGTGAGACCGCCTTTGAGCTCCCGCTATGGGAGGAGAAACATTCAACTGTGCTATCATGAGAGTAGTGAGTTGAGGTGTTTCCTTTGGCATAGGCTGCAATGGAACATTATCAACCCCGACAAGAGCTTCGTTCCCCTTCATTGAAGGGTTTGAAACAACTTTCGCTAGTTTGGAGGCCTTAGAGATCGACCCAAAACTAGTGGACTTATTTTTGTGGTTTGTAACCATAGTCCATTTTTCATCAGTTTTGGCAACAAAAGCATCCGTTAGATGAGGTTTATTAGCATCTTGTGGCGGGGAAGGTGTACGAGGCACTGCCAAAGAGCAGTCCTTGATCTTGTGGTCTGTAGACTGACACCTATAACACGTTTTGGGAAGATTAAAATAAGTGACCTTCTGGGTATGCTAGAGAGCTCCAATTTGAATATCAATGGAGTCTTTCAAATCTTTGGAAAGGTCTACCTCCACATAGACCCTTTTCTGGGTTCGGGCCTGAAAGAACCCATCGGGCTCAATGCAAATAACCCTCCCCAATGAGGACACAATATGATTCAAAAAAAGCACACAAGGCAAGGGTAAACTAGGAAAGTCAATCTAGATCGGGATCCACAACTTATCCAAGATAGCAAAATCCTGTGTCCATGCCTGGAAAACCAACAAAGAAGAATTGACATACTAGGGACCATGGGCTAAGATAGCTTGGACATGATTGACCTCCACAAAGCAGAACAAAAAGAAACCCTTGGTTAAATTTTGGACCATATCAAGGCGGACCCCATGAGGGACCGAAGCCTTGTTGACCCACTCCTTAAGCACACTTTCAAGGGGAGTCCTACCAAAAAAATATCCAACAAGGGTATGTTGCTCAAGCCATTAACAAGTAGAATCAAAATTTGGTAAAGGAAAAACCACATCAGCTGGGGAGTCAAAACACTTACCTCGTGAAAGACTTTCATAACAAATATTTGGGTTTGTTTGTTTGGAGAAGGAGCCATTGAGCAAAGCCGACGAACCGCCAACACCAGCATGAACTGCTAGGTTAGAGCCGGTTGAAGGCATATTAAAACACAAAAACTGCACCAAATGTGGTCGTACACACAAGAAAAGAGGAGTTTCCTACGCAGTAAGCGTAGTATGACGCAAGAAGGGCCAAGAGTGACCATAGACACCACAAAACCCTATTAGAGCTCATACACCTTCCAATATGTGTATTTTTATCTTCTAAACTATTATTTAATTAACCATACGCAAGTAACAATTTCTATATGAATTGTCAAGTGTAATCTTACTACACTTTTTTGCACATTTTCAATAGATATTTTCAATTGAAGTCAAATATATTTTCATGGAAAGTACAAAAAGTAATCTAAATCTATTATACTCAAGAAATAAATAATAAATCTAATCTAAGAAATAATAAAAGAGTGTTATAGTTCTTAGGTAAGAGTATATGATCTAATTATTAACAAATGAAACTATGCATAAAGACACTTCTTCTTTGAAAGAAATAAACACAAAATAATATTTTGAATATTATTGTGCAATCATCATATTTGTGACTTCAAAGGGTCTAGCTTTTATCTATAGTATCTTCTCCTTTTCCAACCTTGGGGTAATTTTCTTGATGGAAAGGGAAGGTTGGGATAGTGATGAGAATAGAATTGTATCCTCATAGACAAGGATATAGGATTGGGATTTGTAGTGAGGAATGCAATCTTGTAAAGATGATCCAATTATTTGGGAGAAGATGCAAATCTTTTAGCAAAGAATTGCAGAGGTAGCCTAATAATATTTCTATTTAGTGAGGAGGAAAGCTTATTTGAAAAGGTTTAAAGCTTATGTATGTAAAAACTCTCCTCATTTATGAATGAGAGAGGGGTTTTTATATAGGAAAAGAGAAGATTATAAAATAGGAAAGATAAAATCAAAGAGAGAAAGAAAGCTCAACTTTAAAGTAGGAAATAAAATATGCTATCTCCTACTAAAAAATGTTTTTAGGAAGAAAATGGAGAAAAACAAGCAAACATGAAGGACTTATTATCATGCCATAAGACAAAAAAGTTTTCCATGTCAGTGTATGGGTTGGATAGTGTTGTTCATCCAAGTGACCCTACAACTTAACTTGGGTTTCTTGACCTTGGGGTCTCCCAAGTGCACTTATACCTTAAGGTAGGTGTTAGGACTTTTAGATGGAAAAAGGGATATTAAGCTAAAATGATGGGAAAAGAAAGGGAAGAACACTTGAAGAGGGGTCTAAGAGCACTAGGATGGATTATATCAAGGTAGAAAAGGTTGTGAGGAGAAATAAGAGCACTATGTGGTTTATGAGCTAGATCACCAAGTCATCGTTGAATTTGTAAATTTCCCTAAGAAATTTGGGGTGATTATAGTGATACTCAAATTGGAGTTTTTTTTTGCAACTGGTATGGTTTATCTCAAATTCCATTCTCATGTAATGTATTTTTAATTTTCTCTTAGATAAAACAATAGGGAATACCCCTTGGTCTAGTAGATCCCAAAGCAAAAGAATGAATTACTCATCATTATCAATTGGTCCATTGTTGTCCCTACCTAATAATAAGTTGTAAGCTAATTTTATTGAGTTTGACACCTTTTTTAGGGATTTGGGAACCCACAACTTTGAGCAATAATAGTGCTAAAACCCCATGGTTCACCAACAACTTCATAGCGAGCTTCCAAAGCTTTCTTGTTTGTTGTTTGTTGTGTTGAACAAATTATCTTTCTATGTGTGTGAACAATCCTCCAATAAAATGATTGAATCAAAGGGAGACATTAATAGTCTAAGGTATCTTGGAAACCAATTTTTTGAACCTTTGTTCATACTTCCTCACTAATTATCTTAGTTGTTGCTTCAATTCTTTCAACACATGTATGTTAAAATGTGTTTGAGCTCAAATGATCAAATTTTTCCAAAAAATATTCTTGAATTCATCCACATTATCCTTAATTATATTATCTATATCATATTTGGCATAATAATCTTGGCTATTCCTTCCAAATGTTGTGGAAAAATTAATCTATTTTTAATATGACATTAGTAACATTCTTTACATGCCATGCTATCTCATAGCCTTCCAATGACAAGGGGAATCGTCCTCACCCATAAAATTTTTCATTATAGTAATCATGGGCTCTACTACAACTATATGTACCATATTGTATCTTGGCATGCTGATGTAATTGTTCTATGAACTAGCCAAAACACATGGTAGATAAAAGGGAAAAATATCTTAACTCAAACTTTTCTTTATTGAGTTTTGGGTTTACTAGGTTTGCATATAAGGAAACAATTTCTATATGTACCTTATATGTTTCTCAAAAAATTCTATTACTTCTCGATTATCACTAAATATGTTCTAGATAATAAACCCACAATTTATGGTGGCATCGAGTTAGACTCGTGCAACCAATGCTTCCTCATCAAATTTTGTTATAACCTTCCCTTCTTACAAATATTCTACACATACACAAATCTTTCCTCTAGCATATGTGCATGATGTATTTAATCAATGCTTGGGCCTCATTTACATTTCCTTACATGTTCACATTGTACCTTCCTAGATTTATCATTTTTCAAGGTTGTAAGGGAAAAATTTCTTCTTTAAATCCACTTCCTTTTATGCCCTAATTTTTTCTCACTTGAACTACTAGCTTCCATGTTTGCAGTCTAATGAAATCTAGAATAAAAACCTATCACTACTTGCATCATACATTCTCTTGCATGGGAGGTGACATTGTCAAAGGTACTGGTAAAATACACTTGTTTGAACAATTGTCTTTTATTTTATATGGTTCTTTCTTTGGTTAATACAAATGACTCTTAAAAGATCTTGATTATATCTATAATATTTCCTAAAACATCTAACTTGTGCTCTATTGGTGCAAACACATATAGTAGCATGCAAATAATGAGAGGGTCCTAACAATAGAACCAAAATGCTTTTCATAATCTACTTGTGCGCAATAAAACAATGTCTATGCATGAAGACAACAAATATGATGATATATCTCTATGTCTCACTCAAAAAATGTTGATTCCTCTACCCTCAACTCAACTTATACACCATAATATAGATGCAAGTTCCTACATTAACTATGCATAAAATTACTTAGAATGAGTAAAAATAGTTGTATTCATCAAGTATCTCTATACATACACAATTTATGTCTATTAATGCACTCGAGAATAATAATTTATAACTATAAGTGTATATATTGGTTCATGTTCCCTTGTGCCACCTAAACTATATTGAGATCCATGCATAATCCATGGTAAAAGCAATGTTGTTTTAAAGCTAACTATAAGTTGCATATACATTTCATCCTAAATATATTTTATGCATGATTATCTATAATACATTATATACATGCTCTTAAATTCATGCATATCTATCTATAGCTAAGTGCTAAATATGGTGCACATATACATTGCTACATTTTAGTGTCAACTTCACATATTTGAATCTTACACTCTTGTTTTGATTTCTAGTTTTACACTAATGTAGTGTTAAAGAACACCATTAGGGGTTTTTTTATGCTAGTATTGAAATGTATTATTTCCTTAGGCCTTAGTCAAATTTGTGAACCCAGTAGTTGTGCACCCTAACTTTGCACTTCTAATTATCCTACGTGGAAATTTCAAATCACTCCCAATTTTTTACAGCAACTTACTTGGCAAGTCCCCTACTATAACTAAGGTTTTAGGGTCACATCATCAAATATGATGCCACATCAACATGCTTTTTGTCAAGGTGTTCAAAAAGGCCAAAAGAAAAAGTGAGACCAATACTTGTGCATTCACAACATGTTTTATTGAGCGCTGATGTGGAATCACATGATTGGTTGCTTTTTAGATCACAAGAATACATTTTGTTTAATTATGGGTAGTTATCATCAATACTAACAACTTTAAAGTCACAACTATTGGTCCAATATTGATAAAAATATTGGACATTATATAAACAACTACTATCACAACTATTGAAACATGCTCAAGTATTCGGTTCTCTCCCCTATTTGTTGATGAAAATGCATGTTTCTCTAATATTCTCTCAAGATGGTGATTCTACTCAATGATTCCAAAAGATAATGAATGGCATTCTAGTGTCTTAAGACTCACTTTTAAATAAGACATCCTAGAATACTTTAGCATGCAAGCCGATTGACACTAGTCTAATTGGGTAGATGAATTCACTGAGAGAAAAGTAATGGATGCATTAGGATAAAGGGGCATGACCACAAGCATGGTTTATTCTAGGGGAGAGAATCACACCTATAATTTAGTTCAAAGTGAAAAAACTAATATGAATTTGATTGGGATGAGACTATTGGGATTGAAATTATTGAACGTCAAGAAATTTGCTTGCTCTTGTCGATTTATGCACAAAAATAGATTGAATTGAAAATCAAAATAACACATCTAAAAACAATTACAAAGAAATATACACTTTTCACCTCTACATAGCTAAATATACATAATTGATTTTTAGAACCTTTATACCTAAAATCTAGTTTTATTTTAAAGAGTTTATGATGATACAAATATATACAACGATATTGATAGGGTTCTTACTACAAGGATCTTAAAAGTAATAGTATTTAGAGTTTGAGACTCATGTTCTCTTTTATGTCACTTATTTTTCATGTTATAGTATAATGTATTGAATTCTTTTCATTGAAATCTCTCATAGATTGTAATTAATTATAATTTTTTAGCTACCTAATCTTCTATTTATTTTGCATCTTGTGAGACAAGGACATTCAAGTTAATATGCCAAAACTGCAACTCTCCTGTAATAGTTGGATATTGACATTGACATTGAGAAACTCCTCTTGAATTTTCTATTGATACACCTTTGGTCATAAAAAGGGATATATATGTATATATTCACTTTGAACCAGAAATGGGTAAGTACCACTGAACCTCTTACACCCAACCAAGAATTACTGGTGCGTTCAGGGTGGTTAAATTTGAATTCCAAAATACTTGAAGAGGAATCTGACATGTTGGTTGTCTGTCCCTTTAACACAAGTTTGAGTTAAAAATCATCTCAACAACTTTAAATGGAAATGTATCATGACAATTCCCGTAAGTGATAGATTTACAGACCATTTCAATTTCAGAATTGATCTTTATCTGTCATTTTATGCATGATTCCATTTCCTGTTTAAGAACTCACATGGTTCTTTGCAGGCTCTTGTACATAATAAGGATGAAATCCCTCCAAAATATATCATACTTCCACAATTTAGACAATACAAACAAGCTATCCTTGGGAGTTAGTCAACAAAGTAGATCTCATATACTATTACTAAAAACTCTATATATATTTTTCAGTATTGAATTTAAGCTGAAAACAGCAGGTTACAGACCCTTTACAAAGGCTGCAAAATACAGAAAACAGTAGTACATATAACAGCAAGTAAAATAGTACATAGGATCAGTAATGCTGGTTAGCAATAGACAAAAAAATGCCCAGCAGGCAAGAACATATAATAAAGTTAAATAATTCAAAAAGAACAACCTACCTAATTATTCACACTGATTTCATTACTACATAAACATAAATTGGCATGTTTCTAAAGTTGAAAAGCATGATCCAGCTCTCATAATATTAAGATAAAATTTGTTTCCAATAGTTAAAAATATAAAATCTAACATTGACATAAATGTGTGGTATTCATTTCAAACTACAATTTCATTATAATTTTGTTCTCAACTATATTAAAAATAAAAATGATTATTATAAATTATACTCAACTACAATTAAATTGTGTATTAATTATCAAATAAAATGTTAGATTCATGATGCATCAATAAAATGTCAAACCATTTCCCTCGTCTTAACCTATCTCTCATCTTCACTCACATGGCCCTCCTAATTTCCCACACTCATCTCCTTTTTTTCCACTATTGCTTCCTAATCTTCGTGTTATCCATAACAACCTACTCAATGCTACGATTATTCATATTAAGGACACCTAATTAACATCTAACATCTAACTCTTAAATAGTAAGCGACTTGAATGACCTCTAACCTATAATTTGAAAAATAAAAAAAACATTTTTAACAAAAACTTAACCTAAATCATTGTCATGCATGATATTAATAATGAAGTGGCTTTTATTCACCGAATCTTTGAATGTCCTATTGCTTCTAAAACATTTTTACCACCTTTTCTTTACTAATTCATAATACTCATCCTCCTCAGAGATTTAAACCAAGAAAAAAACCATGTTTGATGAGAAACCATTTTAAATAAAACACAATAAACCTATGTGAAAAGATAAAAAGTAATCCATATAATGCACAAATGAGTTCAAGACATGAGGATCCCATGTGATTTTTGCGTGCTTTCTCTTGTACCATCTGTATTATAATGTCCTTCAACGATTAGGAATTACTAGTCATCACCTTCACATTCTCATGTTTTGACTTATATAAGACTTGATCTTAAAGGGTAGGATTGAAATTTGTGGGTTGAGTCATCTACTTCTCCTTTAGATCGGAAGTAACTTGTTTAGATTATATTTCAAACATTAATATAATTAATCAAGTAAAAAAAATGAATTTAAATTCAAATTTAATAGACTTTATAAACATGATTATAGCTGAAGTTTTAAATATACACTCTAGATGAAATTTGAAAATCATTATTAAAAATTGATATATCCAAATACTTTCCTAGCTCTTAGAACCCTTAATCACCCATCACATACGGTTTTTTTTTTTGCCCATGGTCTAATATACTCAAAATTAATTAATTCTTTTGCCCCTCTTTTATGTATGGAACCTATTTTTTTAATTGTTTGTCATTAATATCTACAAACTCCTCAATTGTGTATCCATCCTAAAATTTTAAACAATTAATAATCACATTTTTTAATACCATTATTGAATTCTAAAATTACACATAATTATAGAAACTTACAAAATTGATTCTTATAGCTTGACAACTCTATAAATACCTCACACAAATGCAAATTTAGGCTCATATTATATCAAAGGTGAAAGATATAAAAATGTATGGGTGACTCATGTTATCACCATGAAGATATGAAGGGGCATCTTGTGATGAGAAACCATGAGAATGTTATCCCAATTAAACATTCTAATAAACCATTTGTTAGGTGTTTTTAAATTACCCTAAGAAAAGAAAAATAATATTTTGTATTGTCCATACAATGTAAGATACATTTCAATTAATAAATAATGAATGTAACTCATGTTAACTTACATACAAAGAATAATAAGTCCCCTCCATAGAATCATTACTTCAATACAACTAAAAATAAATAAAGTTTGTAAAATAGTCTTTAAATAATTTGTGCAATTTAATAGAAATTAATATCAAACTTTTTAATATCTACTTAGATTTCTTTGAGGCACATCTAAACTTCCATATTATTGGAAGCAAGTGTTCAAACTATGCATTCATTCTAGGTGTAAAACAAAATAATGTTTGTGGGAGTTTATTTTTATTTATTAAAATGTTTATCTATCTAAAACTTGATGTAAAAGAATAAATAATGTACTAAATTTGTTTAAATTTCACTTTCAGTAAATAAATAAATGGAGTTGAGGTTGTTTGCATTCATTTTATGATAGAAACTAAAATGAGATTAAGTAGAGAGAAAGCAAGTCTAATTTGATAGTTGAAGAATTATAGAAGGTTTTGAAGACAACATGAGGATCATTCTAGACATCTAAAATCAAGTTGTGAAAGTGCACAAGTTAGTAGTTTCCCTCTTAAGCATAATAGTGTCTTATTGAGGTGAAAAGGGGTGCCTGAGGATTGTTTTTGGGAATTACCTCAATTAAATCTTAGCATCGATTCAATAATTTAATTTTGGAAGAGTTTGAGTGTATAAAAACTAACGTCTAGTGGAGAAGGTGATATGTACAACAATATTGAAGCTCTAGTGGAGGTGTGATGGGTTTTGGATATTTGTACGAGATTGTTGCAGTGTGTGTGATCTTAAGATGTTGGTACTCCTTCCTGTTGTCTAATGGATAATTTCATTTACCTTAAAAATAACCTTTTTTGAATATGCAGGAAATTTTAGCCATTGGAGAGAAGATTAGGGTTAGGATTGTGGGAGGAAAAAGACATTTAATCAAGAAAAACAACTATTGACTGTGAGTGGCACTACCATACACCATTATATCTTAAGAGATAGAAGCTCATAGATACTAGTGTCTAGAAAAACTAAATGGTTAGAAATAATATAGAATAAAGAGAACGTCTAAAACAAGTAAATGGTTAGAAATAATATAGAATAAAGACAGTTTCTAAAACAAATAAATGTTTAGAAATAATATATTTGATAACATAGAATAAAAAGACACAAATAGTAAACATATGATATAGATTACAAGACGACTAAAAACTCAAAATAATAGAAAACAATGACAAATCATATCTAAAACTAAACCAAATTCAAAACAAGAGAAAAAGTGTCTCTACACAATTAAATAATAAATAGACAGATAATGTAGGTAACATATATTATCCTCCATTTGTAACCTTACCACTAGAGTTTTGATCATTTAAAAAACTATGACCATAAAGTTGATTTCATGTTTCCATAGGCTGATGTCATTCTTCACTACATGCTTTCTTTTTCTTTCTTTAATGTCTTTGTGAAGGTTTGTCTTTTCAAGGATGACTCTTGGGAAAAGACAAGTTCCTTTTTGTTCGTTGATTTGGTCGTTTCTAGATGACTACCACGTGTCAATTTTCACTTTGTACTTATAAATCTGACGAACTTTATTCTTGGACTTGGTTTACACATGGAATATTTTGGGTAGTGTGTAATTAATATTTAATTATTTAGATGCCCATATCTTGTCTTCTTTTGATTTAAAACTAGATCTCTTCTTTACGGTATTTAATCCTTTACCACTAAATACATGTACATTGTCTATCACTTATAAATTTTAAGATTATAATTTAAATCTATAATATATATCATATCAAAGATATTATATGATGCCAAAACATGCGTAGGGAATGGTGTATATAAAAAATATCATATTAAATCATAGATACTATTTTTTTTTTAAACGTGTTATTTAAACTATGTATATAAATTAATTTAGATAATAATAAAGTGATAATGAATATTAAAAATTTGAATATTAAATGATAATTGTGAAAAATAAATAAGAGGGTTGAGATATTTAGTTATAGGTATAACGATGCATGAATTTATTGTAGATTGATGAGATCCATTTCTTTTGGGATTAGAAATTAATCATATTTATGTGTGATTCATCTTACAATCAAAATATTTTAGTAAATTTGTGGCAAGTCAAGTCCACGATTCTATGACACTTTTGTAGACTCAGATCTAATATTTGTCCATGATTTGATATAGCACTTTGTGCACTCCCATTTCCCATTTCTCCTTATTCATTATTGGTTTCTTTGCTATAAGGATTGATGGTATTTAAGAATACCTTTAGATAGTTGCTAGATCACTAAGGCACGCATTCTCTTAGTCAACCCCCAAAAAATACCAACTTTATAGTTATGCAAATAATCAAGGACAATAAGGTTCAATCATGTAGATGATTCTAGGATGGTTATGTAGATTTAAAATAGTTTTAGGTGCTCTAGTGTATATGTTACTAGAATGTTGAATTTGAACGAAATGTAAATGATTACTTGATTTTCAAATATTAGATTGGTTGTGAAATGGATGCAATTGAATGACATTATATACAAGGACATGGTAATAAATTTTACAAATGTGTATGTTAGTCAACTTTAGGTGGGAAAGTAATGGGTGAGAGTAAACCAAATTTAAAATTTAATTTTTAAAAATGTAAGGGTCAAATATGCAAGTGTGGGATTTATTCCACACTTGCAAGATTGGCCTAATGCATGAAAACAATAAAATTAAGGTAGATAGTGAATGTGTGGGGATGAATGCAATAATGGGTATAATAAATAAGGGATGTGTGGAAATAGGCATATATACATATAAGATAATGGATGAGGGAATGTTTGTAAATAGGTGAGTAATGTGAAGGATAATGCCACTACTTACCCATTTAAAAACATTCCCACATCCTTTATCTTATTTGTATGTGTGTATATTTCCACACATCCCTTATTCATTATGCCCATTATTGCACCCATCCCTATGCATTCAACACCCACCTTGATTTTACTATTTCATGCACTAGGTCAATAGTGCAAGTGTGGGATTTTGACCCTCAAAATCAAAATTCTACATCTTTTCACAAATCTTGTTAAACAAATCTTGTTAAAAAAATCTATGCAACACTCTACAAGAACCAATCCCCTTGGGTTTCATCTTATTATAAGTTCCTCCAGGAAGCCTTTCCTTTCCCAAGTGTGCCATGACCAACTCTCATTTTGAGTTATTATTTTCTCTCCTATGCTCATGTACCTTAGCGTTTATACTATGTTACTAATCTTGAATGGTTTCTTAACCTATGCATGCATCTCCTTCATGTGTTGTGTAAAGTCTTCTGCATCTACGCTAACAAATTTATCATATGAAATATTCAATAAATCTATATGTTTTTTGGGACATTTCCCATAAACAATCTAGAATGGTGACTTTCTTATAGATCCATTCATTGAATTATTAAACACAAATTTGGCTTGTGCCAACAAATAATCCCACTTTGGTAATCTATCTCCTACCAAGCTTCTTAAGAGATTAACCAAAATTTAGTCAACAAATTCTATTTGACCATTTTCCTATGGACGGTAATACCAAAATATAATTCAATTATGTACCCAACTTCTTCCATAATGTATGCCAATAATGACTTAAAATTTTAGTATCTCTATTTAAGGGGGTACTCTATACTAACCCATATTTCTTTGATGAATAAATATGTAATCCTAGATTCATCATTGAACTTTTGATAAAGAATGAAGTGCGCTATTAAAAATAGATAAATAAAAGATTTATGGCATATAAATCTAGATCAATGTTCCTTACAAATTCTCTATGTATTTGCAAAATATAGATCCATGACATATAAATTACCAACATTCCAAGCAATTCAACTATCATGATTGAAAACAATGCTTGTCTTCTACTAAAAGCATCATTTTTTTGGTTATACCAACCCTATGTTTTATAATAAAAGAAAAGCCTTGCAAGTATTCCACCCATATCATATGCCTTTGTTTGTACTAGATGATCAATATACAATTTTTTTGGACAAAAAATAATGCCTCCACTTTCACAAAGCTTGAACAATTGCATAAAATTAATGATAAAAAACTAAATAATTTTGTCTGACTTCATTAAGATATTCATTGAAATAAGAAATGAGCTTACCCTTGTAGGAGTTTATGGTGAATTGCTCAACACCCCATGATCACCTACAAGACAAAATAACATCCACAAGAGAGATAAAAAAAATATCATGTTATGATTAAGTATGCAAGAATGCCAAAATAGTAGCCACAATGTACATATATGGCAAGGTGAGGAATAGGATTAAACAAGATCATGACAAGTGTCTTAATCCTATCACATGAGACAACTAAGTCATAACAACCTAGGATAAGATAAGATCTAGAAATGACAACAAATACTTCTAGAAGGAATATTATAACATAAGTAAACACAATGGCGAGGTTGATTTTCACCCAAACTGCTCCAAAAAATTAGCTACCTCCTAGATCTCGCAACTAAAACCCTCATTAAAACCCTTGTATATTTGATAAAATATGTCAGATTTTGATGAAATGAAAGTCAAATCTAACTTTCTTTGATGCCTTGGATCCAATGGCAAGGTTCTCAAGACACCAACTCACACACAACAAAAATTTCATGCCAAGATTGGTCCCTTAGATCTAGGAAGAAGTTTGCAACATTGAAGTTCTAACACCGTGTAGGAGTTTATGGTGAACTCCTCAACACCCTAGGATCACTTGTAAGAAAAAATAACTTCCACAAGGGATATGGTAGAAATATCATCCTATTATGAAGGATGCAAGAATTCCCAAATAACAACCACACTAAATATATGGTAATGTACATATGATGCCTTGCTTATATAGGCAAGGTGATGTATAGGATTAAACAAGATCATGACAAGTGTCTTAATCCTATCACATGAGACAACTAAGTCAAAAAAACCTAGGATAAGATAAGATATGGAAATGGTAACTAAGACTTCTAGAAGGAATCTTATAACCTAAGTAAAATTAACATGTGGATATGTCCCCTAATTTCCCAATAAGTGAATTAACTAGGTACAAGACATTTATTCACACCAACAACTCTCTTAACTCAAACAACACTAATGTCTTTACTTAGCATCACAATCAACTTCAAAAACTTTCTCAAAATTTGGTAGTGCCAACACCAATTCCTTTATTATCTTCTTCTTAAAAGATTAAAACTCTTTTTATCAACAATTGTTTAATCAAATCCCCCTTTTTGCATGTAGTGTGTTAGAGGTGCATGTATCCCACTAAAAATTCTTATAAAATTCATGTAGAAACAAAAAACCATGGAAAATTTTGATCTATATTGCACTCTATTGTATCAAACATTTGGTAATATCTCAAATTGGTTGAGGATCCATCCCTAATCCCATTAATAAAGTTGTCTCAACCTTAACCCTAATATTATGTACATAAATAATGCTTTTAATTTTGCTATTTTTGGATTTTGATTGTGTGCTAGTTTTTGCATCACATTAATAAAGAATGCATTTTTCTAACTATGAAACATAAAAAATCAATTTCTGGGCTATATACTTTTTCTTGGGTTGTTTGGCATTGCTTCTATGAATGCTTATTGTATAGATATTTCTGAGCTCTATAATTTAAAAAAGGGGTCATAACAACTTCTTGGATCAAAAGTTATGGCCTCTAAAAGTTGGGCCTCTTGCATTGGAAAACATAACAACATCCAAGACACAAAAAATAATTATATGAGAGAGTTTTGTTGACCAACTTATGATATGTTTTATGGTACATCGTAATACATCTTTCAATAGAGAAAATGAAGCTAAAATAGAATTCCCAATTTGGTGAGTGAATTATGAAGCACTTATGATAGGTGGAAAGAGTATGCTATTTTTAGCCTATGAACTTATCTTGAGATTTGGGTGTTAGTTTTGTAACTAGGTGTTTGGGAACCACTTTTTTGGGTAGTTTTATCTCATAATTTTGTATTTACAATTTGATAGTTTCATGTAATTCTTCTCCTATTTATAGGGTACTTGAGATGGAGGTATTTGTAGTGAATTTATAGTTACATATAATGTTGCTTGAAGTACTCCATATCTTTGGTTGGTTACAATCCTATAGAGAATCACTTTGTAAGTGTATTGAAATTATGTTTATATTATTCAACAATTCATTAGGTTGCTTTGTAATGTGGATTTTCTCTCATGAAATATTTCTCCCCATGTAAACCTATATTTTATTATAATTGTGTTGATATTTTATATGCATTTCTCTTTTTTGTAATTTTATAGATCTAAAATTTGCACTATACTCTCCTCTAATATTAGTTTAGTAAATATTTTGACATACCTTACTTCCTTTTAAATTCATTTTTTATATATCACAAATTCTAAGCAAACCAACTCCTTTATGTGCATGAAACTATAATTCTTTAGGTTTAAAAATAACTTCCCCTTCTTCAGTTGAGCTAAAAATAGTTGTAGGTGTATGGGAGGATAAGGTATTTTGTCTTACTAAACACCAAAATATCATTAAAATAAATAAAAATAAAATTACCCAAGAATGGTTTCATAATTTCATTTATTAACCTCTTAAAGGTGCTTGGTAGGCATGACCAACCGCTCATATAGTCCATCCTTGGTTATAAAAGTTCTCATGTATTCATCTTCTTTAGGGATTTTTTTTTATGATAATTTCTCTTAATATGAATCTTGGACAAGTAACTTATGCTCTACTCAAACAATCCATTAGGTCATCCACACATGACAATGGAAATATATATGCTTCATGTTGATCTTGTTGATAACAAAAAAATATGCACATCCATTATTTTCCTCCCTTTTTTGGTGTAAGTATTGTAGGTACAACATGAGGGCCCATACTTTCCTAATCAAACTTTTCTTTAATATTTATTCAATGTATCTATTCATATTTTTATTCATAGTAAGACTCATTATGTGTGACTTGTCTTATTAGGAAAACTATCTCCTAGAATCATATCCAAGCAATGCAAAATACTATGCATAGGTGACAAACCTTTATTTATTTCACTATCTATGCCTTCAAATTCTTGTAGTAACACTTCCACTTTTGGTTCCTCAAAGTTGGGTGGCTTATTCACTTCTATTGGAAAATGGTTTACAACTATTTTTTTTTAATTTCACTACTTTTTTGGGAGTTAAAAATATTACATTTATTTTTGTAGCTTCTTTGCTAGCCTTCATTAGGACAAATTCAAATATATTTCTAACTTAGGTGATGATAAAAAAATTCTTGCTTAAATTGTGAATGGTGTCAAAATAATATTCTCATGGTCTACCTAACAATACATGATAAGCATCTATAGTAATCACAACACATCAAACTTCATCATAGTAGCCTCCAATGTGAAATGTAGTTAAACATTGTTCCTTTATAATCATTACCCTTCTATAATTGGAAAGATGGTAAGGATTAGGTTGTGGTACTAACTTAGGCCCAATTTCTCTACAATATTTATGGATACTAAGTTGATAGTGCATCCCAATCATGTTCAGTATATGTGGAAGGAGGACAACTAGCACAAGGGACAACATCAAGTGCCGAACTAGGACAAACACCAAGTTCAACACTCTTATTAGAAGGATAATCTTTTAAGCTCATAGAAGAGGAAAACATTAGATTTAGCTCATTATTAACTTCCTCACCAATCTTAGCAATTTCAATGTCATCATCCAAATTAATCATTACGGGAGGTCTAATGACAATATCCATAGAAGTTTCTTTTTGTTTATGATGTGGCGAGGGAAAAGAGGTATCATGCATTGCTTTAGACAAGTTTGGATTTTTATTTTGTACCTTATTCTTTTCTTCTTTTGCTTGTAACAAATGATCAATAGCATGATGTCTACGCCTACACTCCCTAGCACTTCAATTTATTTTCATTTGGTTTTCAAGTTGTGTTTATGTAGGAGAAAGTTTATCAACCATAGGTTTATTTTCTTCCCTTAAGGGAGGAATGAAAGGAACCACAGGAGGTTGTTCAATCAATTTCTCTTTATCTTTGTAAACTTGTTTGAATTTAGGAGGCAAAACGAGATTTGTTTGGTTATCTCATGGTCTCTTATATGAAATGGGTAAAGGATTTGTCATGCTTTGGTCTTGGTTACTTAAAAGAGATTTTGGTTTAATCATGGTTTCATCAAGGATAGGTGGCTCAATCATGGGTTGAGGCATATTGCGAAGCGATAATTTTGCTACGTGCTTTGTCTTAAAACTTTGATAGGATCTGAAAAATAATGCCTCATGGGGTCTATTAGGTTCAATAGGCTTAGGCCAAAAGAAATCCATTAAAAAGTTCCGACGAGAAGACATAGGATTAAAGACATTGTGATGCACATTAAAAAATTCATTACCAAATGGAGAATTTAAAAATTTATGCACAATCGATGGGATGAAATTCATGGAGCGAAGCCATGGATAGCCTAAATTCAAACGAAATTGGTTTGACGATGAGATGATGGTGAATGATATAGTTAATTCTTTTGGTCCAACCTTTAGAGGGAGATTTATCGAGTCAATCATAGGGCAAGCAAAACCATTATGAATTTTGATCCATGCTTTTGGATTTTCATATGTATCTTGATAAAGATCATGCAAAAATAGGAATTCTTCAATGATCATGTTCTCTACACAGATGAGATCAATTAATATGTAATGCCCCATCATAATAACCTAGGAATGTTGCAATTGTATATAATAGTGGAATAATTTTAAAAAAATATATAATTATTAAGTTAATTAGTTGCATACATTCATTAAGTTACGAGACGATACACTACTTTGAGTTTCCATAAGTGACTTTAGTATTTCGCATTGCACATATTAATTAACATTAACATAAAGATAAACATTGCATTTCATTTAATACTCCATTCAAGATAATATAAAGTACAAACATGTTTCCATACATTGCATTTGATAGAATATACAATACTCATCCATCTGATGAGGTAGTTCAATAATGATTACATTTTACAAGTGTTCACCTCATAACAATTGAGGGATGCTTTCAAATAAAGATTTACAATTTACAATGAAGAAAGTACATATAAGTTTCCAAGTGCGAGCTCTCCATCCATGAAGCTCTCGATGCCATGATCACAAAACTGGGGACCCAACGGAGTAAGGTGCATGTTCCACCCAACCATGTGGTACCCGTAGGTCCACCCCCCATGCTAGGAGATAGTAATATGGTTACCTAGACATAATCTACTAACCCTAGACACTAGTACAAAAAATTCTAATTATGGTTACATTGCTTCCAAAATTTGACAATTGATTATATCACAAATACAAGGTTAACTGTTACTTTAGGTGGAGTGTCATCACAACGTTGCAAAGGTTACCCTGGTGTTTCTTCCTAGGTTCCGGCCCCCATCCTTGGGTTACCCTGGTAACCTCTTACAAAACCCGGCCCCTATTGCATACTATTGTGGAATCGAATGTCTCTTGAAGAAACAAGACATCGATTTTCCATTCCAGGCCTTCTCATCTTATACTCAAGACTGAAGTAGCTCAAGAGTCATAAGCGAGGCATAAGCATCTTGTTAAAAGTTTTGAATCTAACTACTATGTTCTTTAATTTTCACTGACTTACTAACTCTTTGTAAGTTACCCTGACACCACTTTGTGTGTCGGCCCTTACAAAAATCCACTCCCCTAAACATAACAAAGGTTTCTAAGTTTTCTTGACTAGGGTTTGCATGGTGCACAAATTTCATCCACATATTAACAAATAACACACATCGGTATCAAAACTCCATATTTAACACATGCACATCCCAAGTTAACTCAAGAAATACATTTAAACCGTAATTCACCCCTTTCTACTCAATTCATTCTGGAAGGCTTATACAACTATAACTTTCCAAATTTGCCCAAAAAGAACACAATAAAAATAAATCAAGAAAAATAATTGTCTATAGTTCGGATATCCTAAATCCAATTGCATCAGTTTGTAATCAACATGAAAATAAATCAATTTAATAAAAGATCTATTTTGAAAACAATGAATGTAATTGTTTCATTTAATTTACTCCTCTAATTTTCACAAATTTACATAAAATCATTTTCTATACTTCCACAATTCCAAATTTCTCATGCAATTTTAAAATAACAATTTTTTTTTTTTTAATTTAATAATTTCACAAACTTTACATTATCTATATACAATCATATATATACACATGTGTTTAAATATAAATATTAATATGAAAATATTATATTTATTTCAACACACACACATAAATTATATTATTAATAAAACATTATATATAATAATTCGAATTTTTATTCACAAAACGCATTGAATAACAAATCGCATATTACACAGTCTGAAAAGTATAAAGTAATAAATTTAAATAAACACACAACCCTCCCGAAGCTTGTGGCCTGGCTGTGGCATCAATGGGGAGGGCGCGACCCATACAGGGCTGCGCCACCCGCGTGGGTGTGGGGGAAGGGTTTTGGCCCTCCCCTGCCCACTACAATTTTTTAAATTTTTAATTCGTCGTACGGCGACGAAAATACTTCATTAAAATTTTTTTTTTAAAGAAAAACTTAATAACAATTTTCGCCTGTACAGCGATTCGTTTATATTACTAACATTTTAAGATATGTTTTCACAATCCAATTGATATATGAGGATATATATATATATATATATATATATATATATATATATATATATTCCACAGGGTTTAACAATTGGAAAATAAAATAATTTTTTTTATACAGGATTTCCAACAGGGAAATTGGGGAAATAACAAAATTTCTTCTAGGTATTTTTCTATCGGGGTTTTCAAAATAACACACAGTATTTTCATTTAAATCCTATATTACCCCAGAGGTTTTCAAATTTTTTTTTTAAAAAGAGAAAGCTACAGAGATTTCTGAAAACAACAAATCCCCACAAAGAAAGATACTGTAAATAATTTTCCCAAAACATAAAATACAAAAATTTGATAACATGAGATATACTTTTCTCAGACAATCTTTTCAGAAAACAATAATTTTTAAACATCAGGAAAATCTTGTTTCCTTAGCTTCAGAAAATTTGACTGGTGTTGAGAATCCTCTGTTGCCTTTGATGCCTGTAGCTTCCTGTTTCTTCCCGTACAACAAATCCCAATCCAAAATACAAACAAAAGATTTTCCACAAATATACAGTATTTCCAAATAGCACAAACAAAGAATTTTTTTTTTGTTTTTTGCAAAGCTTTGATAATTTTCCCGTGAGGAAATTGAATAACCTCTGTGCAATCCCAGATCCACAATAAACTTCGTAACAAATTTCCTCAACAATAAACAATTATTGCACTCACACACATGTCGAGAAGTGGTTACAAAATATCTTCTCCACCACTTCTCGGCAATCTTTCCAATTTCCAATTGCATGCAAATAATTTATTTAATTTAAATTTTAAAACTCAAATTTTAATTTACATGCATTTATTTTTATTAATTTTCTAATTTTCAAATACAAATTTAATTTACAAACTCAAATGTCTTTTCCACCAAATATTTAATTCAAATAAAGCTAATCACACACTTAATAATTTAATTTAATTAATTAAATAAATTTAATCTTTTAAGATCAAATCATTTAACCAAATAAGCTAATTAATTAATTAAATAATAAGCAACCAATTTCTTCAACATTTAAAAGTTAATTTAAATAATTATAAATTAAAGCACAATAAACTAACATTAAAATTAACCAAATTTACCTTTCCAACAATTTATCCAAATAGAAAATACAAGACAACCTAGACTCAGACTGAAATTGACAATGTACAATGATCGGGTTATAGACTAAACTAGGGTAAACCAAACTACTATCTCCTGATCAACATTTCCATTGAGTCTTGACACGCTCAAACCTAAGTACCCAGGTGGAGTCGGTGTCATGTACCTGCAATTCCTGCAACCAAGCAATAACATGCATATATATATAAATCATTGTACAGGCACATCGTGCGGAGAAAATCACGGATATCACAGGGTACTCGCAAGCAAGTGATGCGATTCCGTTCTCCACACCAATACACATCACAACAAACTGATGAAATAAATAGCTGTTAGTCCATCATAAACATGTGCATAACAATAATCAACTGAAAGTAAACATCTACGCTATCTCAAAGTATGTCTAAAATCAGTAATCACCATACAAAGTATCATCATGTCACAGAATAAATCCACTGTCGCTCAAAACCAGCGATCAAAATATCCAACCAAAGTATCATAGTCTAATAGTGTAAAAACACAACAGCAGAAAACATAAGCATAAACGAAGGGGTACTACATAATATCCCATTAGTAGGCTTTTCATTAATTCTACTAGCTATGTAGAGAGGACCATCAAGTGCATGTTTAAGTATGCCTTGTTGTGAAAAATCAATATCAAGAAACATCTTAGTTAGGCCCTTATGGGGTTTATCATCAATAAATGCAATCACACTATTTGCAAGGTTGTTCTCATTGTATTTCATATTTTCATCATCTGTGTCAACATTCATTACATGTCATTCTTTGTTTCACTAGCTTTGACAAATTGGATATTATGATTAGGCATAGGATTGGTAAAGATTTAGAAATTTTGATTAGGAGGAGCTATATATTTATTACCTTGATCATTAACACCTTTGAACCATAGATTTTTGGGTTCCTATGTACTCTCTAACTCTTTTAGGGTTTTTCACTTAAAAGGGTGAGCTTAGGCCAAAAATGCTGAAGGGTTAATTCAAATTATGATGTGTATGATGTTATTTAGATTAAATGGAATGATATAAGTGAAATTAAGATATTAAATTGATAAAATATGAATTCAAAACCTAAGAAACAAGTGATGTTTGAAAACACATTGTGTAATGCAACAATGAACTAGGAATGTATGCAAAACTTAACAAAAATGAACCAAACTAAAAGTGTGCACTTGAGATGTTGAAGGAGGATAGAAATGAAATTTGAAATTCCATTGATGATAAAATTTAGGCCTAGTGGGACTCATTTTCCATTCTGGGTGAATCAGTCCCAGTTTTGGAAAACTGTACCAGGGCCCGTTTTAGCCAAATGGGTGTTTGAATCTACAAAAATATTCAAAAAACATGTAAATTGGGACTCATTCAACATTAATGGAGAATTAGTCCACTTTGGACTTTTTGAAAACTCAAAAATAGAATCTAGAGCTCTTGGTTTGCTTAATTTGCACCTCCAAGTACCTGGATCTGAAACCTTGATTTCCAAAGCTGTAAATGACATTTTGTGTAGATTTTGGCCTTGTAAAAGTGGAGATGACTTAAAAAATTATACAAACTAATATTTAATGATTTCCAAGCCATCCATGTACCTAAATCTGCAAACACACAAAGGAAGAGAGAGAAAATGTTGATTGTTAGGGCATGGGGGTTTGCCTTGGTCAAACCCCTTTTAGGTAATTAAACCAAAATGATGAAAGAAAGTAATGAAACATGCAATGATGGAATAAAAACCTTGTGTTGATTATTGATCTTGAATTTTTGCAACAAAACATGAAGATTCTACCCTTGAATGTTTGAAAAGTGCTACCTTGGTGACTGAGAATGACAAAACCCTAACTTGCTTGACTTGAGATGGTAGATAAATGATGAATGAAGTTAAGTTATGATGAATTATGGTTTAGAAGGTTGTATTTATGGGAAATTAACCTTATTTTCCCGTAAATTGGACCCCCAAGGCCGACATGAAGAAAAATTGAATAAAAGCCCTAACTTTTCCTACTCATACCCCAAAAATGGCTCAAATGGGACTCATTCGCCACTAATGGAAAATGGGTCCCATCTAGATGGGACTAATTCACCACTAATGGTGAATGGCTCCCAAAGGGGCCATTTTTGCTAGGCGAAATGTTGAGAAGTAAGAAAATCAGGTTTATATGATGACTATGTTGGTTATTTGATCAAATTATGCCTCGAGATGCACAATATGGGTTAATAGGGGCCTATTAGTGATGATGTAAAAGTAAATTGGGGCTTGAGACACAAAATTCAATGTGAAAATGTGATTAAGTACACTTTACAACACTAAAATGAGGTCCACATAGCCTAGGAAGGCACAAGAACCAATGTGAATGTGCAAGACACATTACAACACTAGTTTATCATTAAGTTTAATTCAAAAGCCTTATAAATTGTTTTGAAAATGTTATTAAACAAATTTTATAATGTTTAGTTAGGTGGAAATAGGCTCATTATTAACCAAATTTTGGTAATCATGCACAACTATGTGAAGGAAGGAAATCTCATCACCTCAAGCTTAGTTTGAATTTTGTCTTGCAATTTGGAAATACAAATTCTCTGAAGGTCAACATTAGGAATCTTAATGTTTATTGAATAAAGCATTTGATATCGTGCTATCAAATTAGTGACCTTTTCATCATCATTTTGTTTACATGCCATAAAATCGGCTAGGGTCATCTTGGGACCCATGTGAATTTGGAAGTGGTTGTAAAAGGAATCAATATGTTCATTGAATGAACCAATTGAGTTATTTGGTAAGGAGCAAAACCACTCTAAAGCAACATCTTTCAAGGATCTAGGGAATAGCTTAGCCAAGAGTTTATCTTCAAAAATGAAGTCACTACATAAGGTTGTGTAAGCAAAAACATGGCTAATAGGATCTCCTTTCCCACCATATTTCTCAAACCTATGAACCTCTATACCTTGTGGCATTTTTGTTCTTAATATCTCTAAAGATAAAGGATTGGTTTTGATGTATTGTGAAGGTTGGCCATTGTTGATTTGGTTTAAGGTGGTGATTTGTTGTTGGAGGGATGACATATTTTTCAAAAGTGTGTTAATAATTGCATCATTATTGGTAATGTGGGATGGAGGTGAATAAGGTGGAGTGGTGTATGTATTTGGAGGGCAAGTGAATTGTAGATTTGTGAGGGGGGATGGTTGAAGAGATATGAGATTTGAACTCACAAAGGTAGAGGGATTCCTAGTGGAAATACCTAAGGAAGTGTTGACACTCCTAGTAGGTTGAATGGTTGTGGTAACATGAGTACTAGTGTATATAGGAATAAAGGTAAGGGTTGTGGAAGGAGGAATTGAATCTCCACCTTGACTTTGAGTATACCGCAACTAGTCAATGTAGGAGCATTTTTATCAACAATATGATCTAGACTTCACACAATCTCTATTCCATGTTCAATTTCAAGGATTTTCCTCACATTATCTAAAGTAGGAATGACACTATTATCAATGTTTTTTAGAATTCATAAAGTTTTTCAATTTTTCTATTTCTTCATCCATCCTTCTTATGTTTTCTTGTGGGATATTAGAAACATCATGCACATTTTTTGTAGGTAGGGAAGTCATTGGAAATGAGGTATGAAGGATATGATGCATAGAGGGTTGATTATAAACACTATTAGTGAAAGAGTTGGAGAACCCAATATCTACAATGAATGGTGTATTGCGGGATGACATGAGTCTCGAACTACATCTCACAATAGTATTGCTAATAGGACACCAAATTGTAAAGAGCATACAAGTTTCACAAACTTAATGTAAACCCTAAATGGAAAGAGGGTGAAGTGCAATGCAATGACCTAGAATGTAATATGTAAATGTAATTTTCAAATTCTAAACAAGGTAATTTTCTGATTACTCTATGCAAAAAATTGAAAATGATATATTGTAAATGCAATCTTGAAATCACATAATGCACCAACTTTATCAAATTAAGCTAAATATGATCAATTCCACTTAATATAAATTTTGCAAATTGAAAGAGAAAACTTAAAACATCAAAGTAGAATGTAAACACAAATGTTTTAATGCCCAAAAAATTAGGAAATGACCTTGATTAGGGACTCATTCACCTAGGGGCGAATGGGTCCTAGGTTAGGGTTTTTAAAATATTTTTGTATATTTTTGAGTTGATTCCAATGGTTTCCAGATTTTGATTTGAAATAGTGAGTTATAGTTTAAATTTTCTGTGAATTTAAGGTTGAATGCAAATGCAAAATGTGAAAAAATGACAAAATAGGAGACCTTATTTGATGTGCAATTTTGTTTCAATTTTCAAATGAAAGTGAATTATGATGCAATGCTATGTAAATGATTTGCAAAACCACTAATTTTTTATTTTATTTTTCATATTTAAAGAATGGAAAGATGCAATCCTAAAACCCCTAAATGAAATGCAAAGTTAATGCATGTTTTGATACCCTAATTGAGACTCAATTCAATGCAATGAAATAAAAATGAATGCAAGATCTAAATCTAGGGTGAATATGGACTCCAAAATCAGAAAATTACAATGCTCAAAAGGTTAGGTTCACCAAAATAAAATAAAGAAAAATAGGTTTATCCCAAATATGAATGAATGAAAATGGGGTTTGAGGGACCTATCTCCCTTATTTAATTAGGAAATTATATCTAAACCATGAAAGGACTATCAACCTTGAGGTGAGTCAAATCAAAGTGTGAATCTGCAAATTTCCTTTTTTTTGCAAGGATGAGGGTCTAGGCCAAACAACACTTTGGGGAGAAAGATTAAAAATACCAAATCAACTCTAAAATACACTTTATAACTTGTATTTAGGATTAAGCATAAAATTTAAGGAACCTACAAACTTTCTAGAGAATATAGAAGAGATAAATGTTGTGTACCTCTCACAAAAAAGGTGTTTTCAGAAGCTGTCTTGGACTCATTCACTCTATTGCGAATGGGTCTTGGGTAGGGCTCTCCAAAATATATTTTTGGGTTCTTTACTCTTGTGTCTAACTTCTAGATTCCCAATTTTCACTATCAGACAACCATAAATAAATCCAAGATTTGAGTTTCTGTGAAATGACAATTTGACAACTTTGCAATTTTGTAACTTTGAGATCTTCAAATTTTCTTCAACCTGCAAATTTGCAACACATAAAGAGAGCGAAAAAATGTTTTGCTTATGGTGAATGGGGGTTTGCCTCGGTCAAACCTTGTTTTGGTAATTAAACCTTGTAATGAATTGAAATAGCATGGAAGGAATGATGAATTAACAAAGCAATGTCACAACCCACCGAACCCTTGGATGAACCTTAGAATGTAGATTTGCAACTAGCATGAAATGGGTTCAATGGATGTGAATCTTGATCTTGAAACTTGATTTGGAATAATTTCTTGAATGCTTGAATGGATCATGAACACTACATAAACATATTAACTCCAATAACATGCATGATGCAAGGAGAATTTGGCATGACAATTGGACCTGATTGCTGCAATAATTCTTCAATAAATTTGTGCTTGAATGCCTTGATCTCATAAACTTGCCATAGGAATGCTCACTTCAAAATATTTCTTGAAAATCTTAGGTGAAACATAGTGAAATGACCTCTTATTTATACATATGTAATATTAATTTCCCAAAATTCAAATAGCACAAGCTGACATTTGAATATGGACTTGAAATCATTAAAATACTACCAAAAACATAATTAAAATTTAGGTCCTAGGTCTAAGTGAGGACCCATTCACCCATGGGTGAATGGGTCCTAGGCCACTTACCTAGGACACATAGTGCTCAATGATAAGTGTTATGTTATGGTATTGAAGAATGTCAGGTTTTCCTCTTTAGAAAATGCAATTAACTAGGCTTGGATTTGAATTAAAGGGACCAATTGAGGTAAATTAACCTCAATTAATTAATGAAGCCCTAAATAAGTGTGAAAGTGTAAAGGTACACTCTACAACACCACATTAAGGCACAATTAAGTCCATTTGAATTAATAGGGCCCTAAACTTAATGTGAATATGTAAAATACATATTACAACACTAAATTAAGGCATAATTATGTTCATTTTAATATTAATTCTTAATTAAGTGTGAAAAAGGGATACTTTTTCCTACACTACAAGGATCAAAACAAGAAGAGATGGGATGATAAACTCAAGTATGATTTGTGGACTAATAGAGCCACTACATCAAGAAAGCCATTGGATGTGGCCTGTTTGGGTTGGTTTATGGTGTAGATGTTAGGATTCCCATCAACTTGAAGCTACTTTTGTACCAACTACTGTAATATATTGATGATGATCAGTGTGATTCTATCTCCCTTTGAGTCATGACATTAATAGAATTAGATGAGAAAATAAAATCAGCTCGTGAAGAAGTAATCAACACACTTACACAAGTAGGCTATGAAGAGTCTACATGGTAAGAATACATAACTAATAGAATTCCAAGTTGGTGATTTGGTTTTGTTATAGAATGCCAAGTTTGAAGATAAGGGGAAACATAGAAAATTTGAACTCTTGTGGCATGGACCATTTGAAATAGTCGAGAGGAATAATTTTCATGTGTACCATCTCTTGGGTCTTGAAGGAGAATTGATGGAGCTACCTATTCATGGGCAACATTTCAAGCATTACTTCTCATAAGTAATGGTGCTTAAAAGTTTTGAATGGTGAATTGATTGTTTCATCTTCTATTTTTGTTTTTGTTTTTTAGTAGTCTTGTTTTCTTTGAATCAAGATAGTGTTTTCCTTGGATGAATTTTGGTGGTTTGTTGGAGATTCTAAGTTCTCGCTATACTTGCAAGAGGGACACATCTTTAATCGGATCCACAATGAGGAATAAAATATTTTTCCCCCTTTTTTACCATCCTTTTCCATTTATGCCTTAGATATTTTTCCAAAGTTTATAACTAATTTTAAAAATCAATCATGGGTGGTTTTTTTTCAAATTTTCTTAGCATAGTTGGGTAGAGTACCAAAAATTAAGTCAATTTTCTTTTAAATTTTTGTAAAATTATTTATGGTTAAGAAGTTGTAGGCTTGCAAGTTTTATCCCTCCATCTAGTTTAGTCCATCTAACCCACAAATGTCCCATCCAAATGGATTTCCTCGCTAATGTGTAGTTATGGTCCATTCTCCCACATGGTGTAATTCACCATATTTTTCCTACAAAGGCCTTGAGTGCTAAAAATTTGACTAAGAGTCAAACTTGTGGAATTCATCATCTATCTGAACTTCACCTCTTCATCCTTCACATGTTTGATTTACTTAGAATCTCCCATTTGCGGGAAAATATTGCACAACCAAACATTTACAAGCATTTCCACGTGAACCTGCTCATTCCACATCTTGGAAAATTTCCCACATTTCCCACTTTCCCATCATTTTCCCACAAGCATGTTCGCAAATTGGCTGAGCAAAGGTTTTATGGGATGATGGACCCAATCTTCCTCTACCCTCTTGCTGATGTCATCTTCCTCTTCACAAGGATTTTCAAGTGAACTTTTCCTTTCAAGTGCACTTGTCTAGTTCAGTTCATTTTCTCCACTCCTTCCCTCTTGTATACTTTTTCCACCCATATGAACTTCACATTTCTAAAGTTTCTTCATCATGTTTAGATGAACTTATGCACAAGATTGATCCACTCCATTTTATCGCATTCATACCTATATGATGTCATCCCACCCTACTTACATCATTATGATGTCATCATTTTGAGCTTCTAAATTCACTTTATTCCTCTTTTCTTACATCATGTTGATGTCACCAGTGAGACTTTCCATCCAAACTAGACATGTTAATAAAGTGTAGATGCAATTACTTTTTTTGCTAGTTCCACTTTGAGCCTAATTACCCACTATGAATTGATGGATCTTTTTGACCCACATGAAGTTGTTGAAGATCAAAAAGACCAAGGAGATAGTTTGCGAGTGATCCGATGTGAATCATATGTATTCCTTAAAATTCACTTGCACTTAGACTTCTCACATGAACTCGATAAGGGTGCTTTTCCCACTAATGCTAGTTGCAACCCATTTTCCCACATAATGCACCTTACGTGGATTTATTACTAATTTGGATTATATGCAAATGACTACAAAGGTTCCACATTGATCCAAATGGCCTCCTAAGTCTTAGAATGCATTATTTTGAGTTACAAAGTGATTTGATTGTCTTATTTTTGTAATTTTTTTATGTGTTTGCTTCTTAGTTAAATTTCATGAAAATGAAAGATCCTTTGGTGATTTCAAATCCACCAACAAAGAATTTATAACACATATCTATGTAGGTATTTTTAAACCTATTATTCTCTATCTACAAATTTTAAATTCACCTACTTCCATTACTATTGGCCATGTCTGTGTTTCATCTGCCTACATTGATGGTGTTGTTCTTTCACCCACTAAAAGTTATTGCAAATACCATTGATCAATTTGATGTGTCTATTTTGGGGGGAATATTTATCAAATGCTGATTGGATGCTTCTACAATAACCTGTCGTAGGGTTTCTCATGTCACTAAGTTTTATTGGTATTTGGAATATCTTTTTCATGATGATTGGAAAGTATAAGAGAGAAGAGGAATAATTAGAAGTAGAAAGTTACAAAAAAATAGAGAACAATTGCAAGAATGCATTGGCTATGACAAGCTATTATAGGAATTGTGAATGGTGATCCTAGACTTGCACAAACATGAAGAACAAACACATTATTAATCCAATATGCAAGTTAGAAACAACATTCCCCATGAAATTCATTTGAAACATGAAAACAATAAATAATATAAAGAACACAATAAAAAAAGCTATTAAATCCTATTTAAATGATCAAAATCTCAATCCCATGGGGGAATTGGTGCCATTTTGATGTGGAAAATGACCCTTTCCCAATTCCTTGCAAGCTTGATGATCAATGGTGAATATTTGATGCTCCTTGATGAAATTTCTCCATAACCTAGCTATGAAAAGTTAAAAGACTATGAAAATGGATGACAAATGGATAAAGATTGCTCCAAAACTTGAAGATAATGATGTTGCATGAAGTGTTGTCCCAAATGCCTAAGATTGTGGATCCAAAATCAATAAAAGAGCCTTCTATTTATGGAAGAGAAAGATGGAAGATCAAGCAAAATGGATGAATGTGGGATCAAACACCAACCAATAACATAATGCCACTTGCCAACATGTGAGTGGACAAAGGTGGAGTACATTTGGATGAATGTGCACATTAATGCAATTAGGTGGAAATTCAAAAAATGGAGAAGTGACATGTTGGAGGGAGAGAAGAAATGAATTAAATGCCACTTGGCTCAAGAAAAGGACATGTAAGAGGCCTTTAATGCCTTGTTGGATGGACAAGTACTTTTGGGGGGAGATTTCAAATTTGAGGAATATTCCATCATTTGATGTCTTTTTTGAATGAAAATTGAAGATTTATTAATTAATTAAATTGATTTACATGAGCAAGTTGCAAAAGCTAGAGGATTGGATGGATTAGAGTTAGTATTAATCAAGATTTGATTCATTTTAATGAAGATTAGTTGATTTGACAATTTGTTTTAGATTTTAGGATTTAAATAAATCAAAATGAGAGGAATAATGATTTTAAACTTAATTAAATAAGATTTATTTATTTAATTAAAGAGGATGGTGTTAGATTTAAAACAAATAAAGATTAATTTATTTAATTTAAAGGGAATGAACTTAGAGCTTAATTAAATAAAATGAATTATTTAATTAAAAGAGGATGATGAAGAGGATTAATTAAATTAAAAGGAGATGATGATTTAATTGGATAAAATTGATTTATTTAATTAAAAGATGGAATATAATGAATTTAATCAAATAAAGATTATTCGATTAAATGGTTAGCAAAGGAGATGATTTAGGATGAACCAGTGTTAGTAAATTAGGATCAGGTGCGTGAGATCAATCAATATATTTTACGTGTGTACAAGAGCATTGTAATATCATTTACTATTTTTATGTCTCCATTACCATGCATGTAAACTCAAAGAACATATTAAGTCTAACATGTTCTCTTTAACACTTTTGTTGTTGTGAATGTAATCAATATTATAGGATTTTGATAGATTTTTTTTTGTACGAGTTGCAATAACTCTTTTATGTGACTAAATATGAGTTTAGGTAATTCAATGAAGGACAACTAAGTAGATAAATCTTTGAATGATACTCCTTTATTCTTTAGAAAAGTAGATCAATGTTAGTTTTTTATTTACCTTACATATCCTCCTTGTTGATTGTGACTCTGTTGCCCAGGATAAGGCATTACTCTCTTGTATGTGCTCCAGTCATCCACATCAAAAAAATCATAAAGTCATTTGAACTTTCAAATTCTCTTAGTAAGTTCATGATATCATTGTTTGCATGAAACATAAAAAACCATTATCTATGAAAAATGAAGCTTACCCCACCTTGCATATGATTTCAAAGTGTATTATCAACTATATAAGGGTTAGAGACAACTAGTTTGTTTAGTCTAGTAACAATTTTTGGTGCTGATCAAACTAGTTGGGTTTGGCTATTATTGTTCCATTGTGTTATCATAATTGATTTCAATACCCATTTATGTATACCCCTAGGAATACCCTCCCAAATTTAAACTGAGCTTGAAGTGCAGAAGATATAACTCACTCTTGTTGAGTTAGCTTGAGATCTTCCATGGTTCTAGTGATGAACTATTTTACCCACATGATAATAACATTGGCCTTGTGATTATTATTTATTCTAGGAAGTGGAGTAGTGATTTTGAGACCTAATATGGTTATTTAAGGGTAATTAATTAAAAGCCTCAACCATCATGAATAATCTATTGCTCTTAAGGAAATCAATGAGAGCATATGTGAAGACCATGTTATTGGTTCAAAACTTTTATAAATTGGTTATTACCATGGTAAAATCGAGAAAAAATCAAATGATTTTTTATAGAAGTGGTCAATGAGTAAATAACATAGCAATATAAAACATGCACCGCTCTATGAGCTTCATTAATTTACTTCTTCTTGGTCATTCTCTACATGGGGTTTGATTTGGTGGGAAGATTGCCCCAATTGCATTAAATGAGCACTCACTTATTATCATTACTAGATATTACTTCATTAAGTAGGTGAAGGCCACCCTCTTTAAAACTACTAGGACATCCAATATTTGTACTTTCATTATGGACAATCATATTTCTAGACTAGGTTTGCAATCTACTATTATTATAGATTATGGTAAATATTTTAAGAATGGATTAAGGAAACAAATTGTAGAAATATATTTCAATTCAACATTTCTCTTCTCCCTACTACCAATAGCATAATGATTAAGCAAACAATACTTATAAGACTATTAAATAGATTTTGAAGAAAATAATTGATAAGCATGGTATGAATTATTCTTACATTATGGGTTTGCCATACTAGCATGCACATGAATAATATCTACATGCCTTATTCAAATTTACGCATTAATTTCTTTAATTTTTTTTTATTATAGAATATATTTCTTTTAAGAAATACCAATTTGATATTTGATTAAAAATAATATTTAATTTCAAACAATTTTTTTTATAAAAATAAAGATTATATTAACTTTATGCCAATCTTTAAAGTTAGAATTCCATTTCTTTTAATTTATTGTTTTCTTTAAAAAAAATCTCTCAAACAATACTTGAAAAAAAGAGAGGTAGCTTTGCAAGAGTATTATAAAGGACTTCTAACTTTCCTTCGAAATTTAAAATATAAATAGCTTTGAAAGATTCTTCTCCATGACTCATAACTCTCGACCACATATTTACTTTACCAATATTTGGAAAGCCATTTTATTATTCTACGCAAGAGATTTTTTTAGTTGATTCCATTTCATATTCTTCACCAAGAGATTTTCTTATTATCCTTTCCCTCTTTTTATAATGTCCAAATCAAATTAAAGTTTGAAAGACTCAAAAGTTAAGTCCCCTTTCTATTTGGTCCCCAAACCCATCTTTCTCACAATCTCTTTAAGAGATGGATGGCCATGTACTACACGTATGATTGTGACATTTGTACTATTGTACTATTAGTTATTGTATTCCCATTATATTGAGATATAACTATTAGTTTTTGTATTCCCATTATATTGAGATATAAAAGGTAGTGTATTGCATAAGTGATATAAGGAAAGTCGAGTCAGTTAGTTGAGTGGGGTCTAATAGTCACGATATTTTTTGATAGGTCTTAATATCTCTAAAAAAATAATGATCTTTGTTAAGTAAGAGAGATTTTCAAATTATTGATGTAATTTTTTTATGTCAATGTTTTAGATTGCATTCAGTGCTCTGTCATTACGATGAGAACAAAATGAATTAATGGATTGAATTTAGCTTAGATAAATACTTAGTGGGGACAAAGGTAACAGAAGAGAAAATGATGGTCACCCTTAAATATCATACGAAGTTTCATGATAGTTTGATTATTTGATTGCCTTTTGCTTGATGTTTTTAGAAAATATAAATTGTCAAAAAAGTAATGATTTTTTTATCGTCTTATTAATCCTACATATTAAATATGTAAGAAAAAAAAAATTATATTATTTTAAAATGTCTATAATTAAAATTGAAATTAATATTTTTAATAAAAATCATAATTTAAAAAAATGTCAATAAACAATAAAAAAAAATATTTTAACATAAACCTTTATGATAAAGTTTCTTTATATTTAAGCTCAAAAATAACTTCTCAAAAAAAATGGAAGTGTTTTCTCTTATTTTTCAAATGAAATTCATAAGATAATATGCATTAAACATAAAATAAATAAATGGTGTCAAGGGAAAGTGTCAAACTCTTCTTGACTTTGTATTTTTCATATGTTATTTATTATGTTTCAAATTACATTATTTGCTTAAGGTTCATTTAAACATATTCTCATTGTTTTTTTAACAAAATGGTGTTTTGTTTTGAAAAACCCTATTTCACAATTAATAAATAGTACAATTTTCCATAACTTCATCATATAAAGATAAATTAATGTGCCTCTATATTACTAAAGACTCTCCATACATTTGTCATCTTGAAATAAACAAATAAAAAAAAAGAATTTAATTTCTTTTTACAATTGCTAAGATATAAATTTATTGATACTATTTAAAGTGTCCATCTAATCAACTAATACTCAGTAAAATATATAAATTTATTAGTTTTAATTTTTTTATTTGTATACATAAATATTTATCAAATTTCTAAAAGAGACAAAATAATTAAATGAATAAAATTTCTTCAACATTCTATGATAAAATAAATGAATGAATCAATGCGTAGTTTAATTTGATTTAGATAGGTAGAAAAACATATTAGGGATCAACATCCTTACTATCTGGCTGAACAGCTGATGGCGAGGTTTGAGAGGGCGAGATGCTGCGTGCGCGCAGGCTAGGGTTTCTCAGCCCTAGCCGCACTTTGAGCCTTGTTTCTTCTGTGCTGGGGGCCGTTTGGAGGGGGTGATCTGGTGCGCAGGGTTTGTGGCTTGGGTGGCCACATTTTCTGCTTGTTTCTGGTGCGTTTTGGCAACGTTTTCCTGCTTCCTCCCGTGCATTTTGAGCTCTGCTCGTGGTGGTTGGGGGGTGTTCTAGTGTCTGTGAGAGGGCTGCAGTTTTTTGTGGTGGTTGAAGCTTGGTGGAGGGAGGTTGGGTTTTTTTCTGCACTCTTCTCCGGCGCGTTTTGGGCTTTGGGGTTCTTTGGTTTCAGGCCTTGCATGGCTCTGAACGGGATCACCCCTGGTGGTAAGGGGCTGTCTTTTAAGGATGCGGTGGTGGGAAGCAATCCTTCGGTTCCACTGCATACAAATCCTATTTTTGGTGAGTCTGGAACAGGCATGGGAGAATCCTCATATCTGTCTGGAGGTTTTAGGCCCTCAAAGGTGAATGGGTGCCTTGCCAAGAGTGATAATCGGCCGGTTGTTGAGATCCAACCTGAAGCTATTGTGGATGATATCAACTATTTATCAAAGCATGCTCTGATCTATAAGTTTCTAGGGATTCGGGTATCCTTGTCTTTTTTGGAATCATGGGCTCGGCGTACCTAGTCTCCAGAGGGGGATATGGATGTTCTGCTGGCAGCCAATGGCTATTTTCAAGTAGTCTTCTCTTGCATGTCAGACAGGAATAAAGTTTTCGAAGGAGGGCCCTATTTCTACAATCAAGTGGGTCTCTTCATTAAGCCTTGGCACGTGGGTTTCAATCCCACAGAAGAGCTTCCTTCGCGGGTTCCGGTCTGGGTGAGATTACCATGGCTTCCTTTAGAATTCTGGAGGGAGGACATTTTTAGTTTAGTTGCAAGTCAGCTTGGAAAACCAGTTGGTCCTTCGAGACAAACTATGGAGAAGAAGGTAATTACCTATGCCCGGGTATGTGTCGAAATTGATTTGAATAAGCCCTTGCCTGATTCTATCGAAATTCAGTTGGGGTCAAGTTCATGGATTGAGCAACTTGACTATGAAACGTTACCGTTTCGTTGTCGCCTTTGTCATGAATATGGACATTTGCAGAGGGTGTGCCCCAAATCAAAACTTACAGAGAATTCAAAAACAGGGCCGGTTGGTGCTCCTCACACCCAAGATAAAGGGAAGGCCCCTATGAGGGAGGACATGGAGGGCTTTATCCCTGTACGAGGGCGTAACAAGGGTCGTGGCCAAAAGAGGACCTTTAAGGACAGACATACATATGAGGTTTTCAATAGGTTTGATGGGTTGGATGACTTGGCACAGTTTGATGGAACCATTGCTAACATGCCGGTTAGCCACGAGCTCTTGGAAGCAAAGGAAATAGGTGGGGAGGAGAACAATGTTGCTCTGATCGATCCACAAGAGGGAGAGCTTGGTGTACTGATGGACACAACTACTTCTGTGAGACCTGTTGAGGAGTTGGAAACCATTGGAGCCAAGGAACTACAGGAGATTTCTGCTCATGCCCGAACCAAGGCTTGCAGCGGTAATGTTCGGCAGGAGGAGAGCAAAAGCAAGGGCTCCCCCTCCTTTTTAGGTATTCATCAAAAAACCATTAGAAAAGACACCCCAGAGAAGACTCTTAAGGTGGGAAGAAAGAAAGACCAGGAAAAGGTGAAATTAGTGGGAGAGACTTTAGTGGAGTCTGGTTCTGTGAAGACCATTGATTCCCACTTCCCTCTTCATCAGAAATGATTGTTCTTTCATGGAATGTAAGGGGGTTGAATAGCATCCCTAGACAAAAAGCTATTCGGGATTTGATTAAGTCTCATTCGCCTGAGGTGGTTTTTATTCAGGAAACTAAGTTATCCATTGATAGGATGCATGATACGGCCGCTAAGATTTGGCCGAGATGTCTTTGCCAGTGCATTGGCGCTCAAGGATGTTCTGGGGGGTTGGCTCTTTTATGGGATCCTCGCAAACTGGTCCCGCTGTGGTGGGTCTCTAGCAAATCTGCTATTTCCTTGGTGGCCACGTGTTGTGTAACTGGTGAGATTCTTCTCTTCACTAATGTTTATGCTCCGATTGATTTTATTGGAAAAACTTTGCTTTGGTCACATATAGGCTATGTCCGCTCTCTTGCCCCTCTATTCCCTTGGATTCTGGCAGGAGATTTCAATGCTGTTTTAAGTTTGGAAGAGAAGCGGGGAGGTAATCCCAAGCTCGATCCCTCGGCAGGCCTTTTAAGGAGTAACATTGAAAGCTTGAGGGTGGTGGACATCACACCTTCCAATGGGTTGTTCACTTGGAACAATAGGAGATGTGGGGCGGAAGCGATAGCGGAAAGATTAGATAGGTTTTTGGTTTCTTGTTTTTGGATAGCAGACAGTTGGATTACTAGTTCAGAAATTTTGGACTGGAGGGGCTCAGATCACTGGCCAATTCTTTTGACTGCTTCTAAGTTTCAGAGGACAAAGAATCCATCCTTTAAGTTTCAGCTTATGTGGTTGCGGGATGCTTCTCTTCAGGATTATATCATTGCTTGGTGGAGGGAAGGGAAGCCTGCTTATGGCACCGCTATGTTTTCTTTTGTCAAGCAACTACAGTATGTTAAGTTTAAGCTGAAAAGGTGGAATAGAGAATGCTTTGGAAATCTCTTTGGAGCGAAGAGAGAAGCACAGCGGAGGGTGGACTATATTACTCGCCAAATCAAAGAATAGGGCTTGTCTGATGGGCTATATAGAGAAGAAGCTGCAGCAGTAAAGAATCTAGAGGAATGGGAGCTCCGTGAAGAGGTCTACTGGAAGCAAAAAGCTCGAATTGATTGGATCCAGGAAGGGGATAGAAATACAAGGTTCTTTCATAACACTGTGAAGGATAGAAGACAGGGGAGCGTTCTCAATTCTCTCACGGCGGCTGAAGGGATTCTGCTTTCCTCTCATAGGGAGATTGCTTTGGAGGCTACTAGATTTTTTGGGAGTTTGTTTTCAGAAGACTCTGATCTGGCTAGGGTTGAGGAGGATTTGGTTCTGGCTTGCATTCCCTCCTTGGTCACTCCTGAAATGAATGAGGCTCTCATTAAGCCCATTACTCTATCTGAGATAGAACTTGTTGTGTTTGGAATGAAAAAGGGTAAAGCCCCGGGACCAGATGGTTTTCCTATAGAGTTTTTTCAAGCCTTTTGGGAGATTGTCAAGATGGACCTCTTTGAAGTGGTGCAGGAATCCTTTCACAACAAACAGATGCTTAAGGCTTTGAATGCAACTTTCCTGGCTCTCATCCCAAAGAAGGAAGGAGCTAACTCCCTTAATTTCTTTAGACCTATTGCTTTGTGCAATGTGATGTGCAAAATAATTACAAAAGTGATAGCTGAACGGTTAAAGCCATGGCTCAATAACCTAATATCCGAGGAGCAAGGGGGCTTTGTTACAGGACGGCAAATTTTGGATGGGGTTATCATAGCGGCTGAAGCTATGCACTTTATGGCTGCCTCCAAGGAAAAATCTATGTTCATAAAGTTGGACATGGCCAAAGCTTATGATAGGGTCAGATGGAGTTTTTTGCAGAAAGTTTTACAGGCCTTTGGTTTTGGTTAGGAGTGGATCAGCTGGGTTATGAGCTGCATCACTTCACCTTCTTATGCTGTCCTGATTAATGGTGAACCTTCTGACTTATTTGGTGCGGCCAGAGGCCTTAGGCAAGGGGATCCTCTCTCCCCTTACCTTTTCATCCTGATGGCAGAAGGATTGGGAAGACTTATCAAGTCTCAAGTTAGTCAGGGAGGGATTCAAGGTTGGAAGTGGGGGCATGGCATTCCTCCTTCTTCTCACCTCCAATTTGTGGATGATACGTCTTTGATGGGTGCTGCAAGAATTCAGGAGGCAGCTAGCTTTCGAAGAGCCTTGGATATTTATGTGAAAGCCTCAGGTGAGAAGATTAATGAAGAAAAGTCATAAATTTTCTTCTTCAATACCCCCGCTTCTATTCAAGCTCGGATTGCACATATCTTGAGGTTTCAAATTGGAACACTTCCTTTAGTGTATCTTGGCATCCCTCTTTCAGACCAAAAGTTATCAAGGGGTGTATGGCAAGAGATTTTGGATAAGCTTCGAAGCAAGGTGAGTCATTGGACTCACCGATGGCTCTCAACTGCTGGTAGGATGACTCTTTTGAAGTCTGTGATCCAAGCTCTTCCTATCTACAGGTGTCTTGTACAGTCAGCCCCTGCTGGTTTCATTAAGGACTTTGATGCCCTATCTAGGCAATTTTTATGGACAGGTAATTTGCTTTCCGCAAAATGGAGTTTGGTCAAATGGGATTGTGTTTGCAGATCAAAGCAGGATGGTGGCCTTGGTTTGAGGAAAACAAGCTTGAACGGTTGGGCTCTTGCTACTAAGCTATTTTGGAGATGGTGCATAAGCCAAGATCAAGGCTGGGCTAAAATCCTTAATGTTAAGTATCTTGGTGGGGTGAATGGGAAAGAGGTACCAAGGTAGAGCCTGACTGGAAGAGGGTCCATGATTTGGGAGACTTTAAAGAAAGGGGCGCAGTTAGTTAAAAATGGTCTTTTCTGGATTTGCAATAGCGGTTCGGATGCCCTGTTTTGGGAGGATTCTTGGGATGGATTTCCTCCTATTCTATCTCAATACCCCCACCTTCAACCTTTATGTGACAGTTTCCTTGCAGCAGGATGGAGTAAGGTCGAGGATTTTAAGGTGTTTTTAAGAGTGGGAAGGGGCGAGGTTGCCAGATGGAAAGAACCCCAAGAATGGCCCCCTGGGGGTTCTGAGGGAGAGAGGGAGACTCTTGTTAGGATTCTTGCTGGTAGAGCGTGTAACTCTTTAAGAGGAGCTGATACCCTCGCCTGGGGTCCCAATCCAAAAGGGAAGTTTTCAGTTGCCTCAGGCTATCAAGAGTTGGTAAGACAAAATTTTGACAGGATTGACATATCGTGGTGGAAACAAGTTTGGAATAAGTCGGCTTGGCCCAAGTGCAATTTCTTCTTATGGCTTGTGGTTCAGAATAGATGTCTTACCTGGGAGAATCTCCAGAAGAGGGGCTTTCATGGGCCTTCTATCTGCACTTTATGTAATCAAAGTGAAGAAAATAGTTCACACCTCTTTTTCCAATGTTCTTTCACCAGGGTTATTTGGCACTGGTGGTGGGAAGCTTGGGAGCATGCTTGTATTCATCCTCACTCTCTGGTTGAGTTTTGGAATAGTCTTGGTAGACCCCCTTCTAAGACTTCCTTTCTGGAGGTGGCTTGGGATATTGGTCCAGGATTTATTATCTGGCAGGTGTGGTTGGAAAGGAATCGTAGGATCTTCCAGGATAAGCCAAAGAGGGTGCAACAGGTGTGGCTGCAAGTAATAAATATGCTACAGGAGACTCTTGCTGCGAAGTGTGATCTCTCGGAGGATATTGCTCCTGGAGATGTGCGAGTGGTTCAAAAGTTGAATATTCTAGGTGCTGATCCTAGTGGTGCTCCTTGGAAGATACAACAGACCAGAAGCAGGAAAGCTAAAAGGAAGGTTTGTAGGGAAGGAAAGTGGTCCCCCCCCTAGTGGGACTCTCAAGATCAATACTGATGGGTCCTCTAGGGGAAATCCCGGGCATGCTGGGGTTGGAGGAATTGGTAGGGACAGCTCTGGTAAGGTTATTTTCTTTTTCTCTGAATATAAGGGAATTCAAACAAATAATTACATGGAGGCACTTGCTATCCTCATGGCTCTTGAAAGAGGTTGTGCTCTCGGATGGAGCAAGATTATCTGCGAGTCTGACTCTCAGGTGGTGGTGGATATGCTGAATTTGCAACGGATGGAAGATGTGGATTGGCATCTGGCAGTGGTGGGTAGAAAAATCCTTAGGTTGAGCACTTCTTTGGATGCTGTCTCTTTTTGCTATGTTCCTCGTGAGTGGAATAAGACTGCTGATTGCCTGGCTAAGTGGGCTTCTGATCGTGGAGAGGGATGGAGGATGGGAGGTTGCACTCACCTGCCTCCGGAGTGTGCTTTGGATCTTGAGAGTCTGGTCAAGGAAGATATGAATAGTTAGTTGTGCCCCTTTTGGGAGTTTTTTCTGCTGGTGTTGTTTTCTCTTACGGGCTTCTGGCCCCTGCTTTTTGTACTTTGCTGGTTGATTCAATAAATTTTTACCCCCTTTTTTTTAAAAAAAAAAAAAAATTTGATTTAGATAAAAAAAAGGAAATTGCATGTTTAAAGATGAAAACATTACTTATAAGTTATATTTCAACCCTTCTCAATTATTTCTTACTCATTGTTTTAATCATCTCTTTCTAATTGTAAATTTATATTTGCCCAATATACAATAACAAATAAAAAAAGGATAAAAATATTCAACATAATATTATATTTTAAGAGTTCAAAACATTCTTTTATATATATATATTTTCTAAGTTAGTATATATAGGAAATATATGTTTTTGTAAAATTATTTTTCTTTATAAAATAATATATATTATATAGAATAATATATTGTATTTTTCTATATTTTCATACTCTACTAATAATTTAAAATTTATACATGTTATATAAAATATAACAAGTTAAACTATATGGTTTAGTGATGCAGGAGCATCTAGTGGTGTAAGGGCAATCTTGCATCACCCAAAAACATGCATTGCATTTATATTTCCTTTGGTTAGCTTTTGTATATGTCTTTGCATTTCTGGATACCCTTTTTATCATTATGTAAATCCCCACTTTCAGTTTTGTTTTTCTGCTTTCTCTGGTTAATTGCTATTTTTAGCAACTTTTAGAATTTGTTGCTATTTTTAGCAACTTATAGAATTTGAAGGTGTATATGGGAGGATTCAAAATAGAAAAATAAGAAAATTGGTGAAAGAATTAGGTCAAGAGCATTCCTGGTTTGAAAGATATTGCAGTTTCAATCTCTCAGAAAAGCATCTAAAAACTTTCCAAATTAGGTTTGAGGCACTAAACGGCCCCAAAATTGCCCCAAAACTTTCCAAAATTGGTGTAGTGAATTTCAAGCACGTTCTTGACTTTTAGACCTTTTTGACAGTTCAAACGGTTCGAAAAACGGAGTCCCAGATCAAAAGTTATGGCTCTCGGAAGTTGGTATACTTTCAAAATGTGTTGATTTTTGAATGGTGTTTTAATTTTTGAATTTCAAATTGTAATTCTTGGGGCCAAACCGCCAAAACTCATAACTCGAATGTTGTTTTTGGCTCCAAACTGAAAAGGGGCATTTATGGGGGGTTTTTTTTGATTTTTGGTAGCTATTTGGGGAAAAGAGTTCGCATGCTGCGAAAAGGGGAACTTCTATAATTTATGTAATTTCTAAAACTCATATAGCTTGCATGTATCACATAGCTTGAGGATTTGGGATCCTCTACATATAATATTTCCATTATTGAATAATAATATTTTTTTCTAGTTGTGTGCATTATTTATGTGTCTCGGGTTTGCTCCCTCGTCAGGTGGTATCAGAGCGGGTTCTCTTGAGCATGTGAACAGATTGCCAATCGTGAGGTAGTTTGCACTAGGACCATGGTTGTGGGTTTGAGGTATTCTCCAAGAGTGATACCTGGTAGGCATGGTGGTGCCAGAGGTGGTACAAATGTTGGTGGAAGAGATCCATTGGTGGCTGAGGGTTTTAGAGCCCTCCATAGACAAATTGATGCATTGCAGGAGTAGATGAGAAGAGGGTTGAAGAGGAGAAAGTGAGGATGAAGAGGAGATGGAAGATACAAATGTAGAAGAGGAAGAAGTAGGGATTGATCAAGATCAAATGCGGCTGATTAGGGCCATTTCGAAGATAAGAGAAAAGACCCATAATAGAAGTCCCCAGTTATTCTGGAAGTCTGAACCCAAAAGAGTTGATCAACTAGATCAACGAGCTAGAAGAGTATTTTGAGTATGAAGAAGTAGAGGACCCAGATCGGGTTAAGTTTACAAAAATGAAGCTGAAGGGCCATGCTAATATTTGGTGTAAAAAGGCCTAGTTGGAGAGAAATCGAAGAGGAAAATGAAAGATCAGCAGTTGGGATTGCATGGTGGAGAAACTGAAGAAGTAGTTCATACCAGTGGACTATGTGTTAGATCTGTTGAAGAAATTGCAATGGTTGAAGCAAGGAAGTAGATCTATGAAAGAATACATGGAATATTTTCACAAGATCATCAGAACGGGACATGCAAAGGCTAACAAGGAGAAGGTAGCACACTATCTTAATGGGTTATGACTGAGCATTCAAGAGGAGTTAAGCCTGGTCAAAATAACCACCATTGAGGATGTGTACTAGTTCACCCTAAAAGTTGAAGAAAAGATGAACAAAAGGTTTGATAACAAGCAAAAAGGAAGAGGAGGTCAAAGCGGAAAGGGTGGTGGAAGATCTTTTGGAAGCCAAAATGAGGATGAGAAGAAAAATGGAGATGTGGGTACCAGCTGAGGAAAGAGGAGTGATAATTTCTACTACTTGTGTGATCAAAACGGTGGTGATCAAAGAGGTAGAGAATGAGGTAGATCTGGACAAGGATATTGAAGAGGTGGTTTTAGAGGAGCTTTTTTCTAGTGTGGTGAAGAAGGGAATTGAGCCTATGAATGTCCATAGCACCAAGAAAGGACAGATAGAAGACCAGAAGGTCATGGAAGGGTTGCACATGCAGATGAGGAGGCCCAATTTGAGCATTCAGATGCTACTGAAAGGGGAGAAGCCCTAGTGGTGAGAAGAGCCCTGGTGATTGGAGAGGAGTTAGAACAAAGGAAGAATCTATTTCGCACAAGGTGAAAATGTGAAGGAAAATGTTGTGATGTCATAATTGATAGTGGGAGCATTGATAATCTAGTGTCAGAAGAGATGGTTGCAAAACTAAAGTTGAAGAGGGAAAGGCATCCACATCTGTATCAGATTGCCTAGCTGCAGGAAGATTACAAAGTTCTAGTCAATGAGCAGTGCCTGGTGAAGTTCAAAATTGGGAGCTATTGTGATGAGGTACTTTGTGATATCATCCCCATGGATGTAGGTCACATGTTGTTGGGGAGGCCATGGCAGTTTGACATGTGAGCTATACATGATGGCCATGCAAAAACTTATTCCCTGACGAAGGATGGAGTCTGCCATAAGCTGAAACCCCTAAAGGAGGCCGAAGAAAAGGTATGCAATAGTGCTAGGGTTTATTATGTTGATGGAAGGAAATTTTTAGAAGGCATGAAGCATGAGTGCCTGTGTTATGCATTGATTCCTAGAATGGATAAAGAGGATAGTGGGAATGTGCCAGTAGAAGTTTCTAGGTTATTGGGTGAGATTTAGGAGATTGTTTCTAATAATGTGCTTGAGGGTTTACCACCAATGAGGAAGATCAGTCATCAGATTGACTTGATCCCTAGAGCCAGTTTTCCAAATAAGGTAGCTCACAGATTGACTCCTGTAGAAAATGAGGAGTTGAATAGACAAGTTCAAGAGTTGTTGAGAAAGGGTTTGATTTGAGAGAGTTTGAGTCCATGTGCAGTACTTGTAGTACTAGCACCGAAAAAGGATGGGGAGTGGAGAATGTGCACAGATTCCCGAGCCATAAACAAGATAACAATCAAATATTGATTTCCCCTGCCAAGGATGGATGACTTGATGAACTGTTTGAGTGGAGCACAATACTTCACAAATAGTTACCTAAAGAGCGGATATCATTAGATCTGGATTTGTGAGGGAGATGAATGGAAGGCCACCTTCAAGACCAAAGAGAGCATGTACGAGTGGTTAGTCAGGCCTTTTGGGCTAACCAACGCACTGAGCACATTCATGCAGCTACGAATGAGGTATTGAAAGAGTTTTTGGGAAATTTTGTTATTGTGTACTTAGATGATATTTTGATATTCAGTATGTCCTTGGGTGAGCATTTGGTGCATATTCGTAGAGTATTTGAAAATTTGAGAGAAGATCAATTGTTGATTAATCTAAAGAAGTGTAGTTTTGTGAGGAAGGAGTTAGTGTACTTGGGGTTTTTTTGTTTCGGCAGAAGGTCTCAAGATGGACCCAGAGAAGGTGAAGGCTATTCTAGAATGGCCTACCCCAAGAATTGCTACTGAGGTGAGATCTTTCCATGGTCTAGCCAGTTTTTACAGAAAGTTCATTAGAAACTTTAGTAGTATTTGTGCACCCTTGAATGAAACAATGAGAGGGGATATAAAAGAGTTCAAGTGGAGCACTGGAGTAGCGAAGTTTTTTGATCTGTTGAAGTAGAAAGTGACAGAGCAACCAGTTTTAGCCCTCCCAAATTTCAATAAGGTGTTTCAGGTAGATTGTGATGCCAGTGGTTGTGCCATTGGAGCAGTGTTGAGCCAAGAAGGTAAGCCCATTGCCTATTTCATTGAAAAGTTAAATGATGCAAAGAGAAAGTATTATGTATATGATCAGGAATTTTATGCAATAATTTAAGCCTTAAAGAAATGGAGACATTATCTATTGCCAAAGGAATTTTTTTTGTTTACTCATCATCAAGCATTACAGTACCTAAATAGTTAGGGAAAATTAAATTAGAGGCATATGAAATGGGTTGAATTTTTACAGAGCTATACCTTTGTTTTAAAACATAGGAGTGGGAGGTTGAATAGGGTTACATATGCCTTAAGTAGGAGGCAGACATTGTTGACAAAGATGCAGATTGAAGTGGTTGGGTTCAATGAACTCAAGATGTTGTATCCAGAAGAACCTAATTTTGTAGAAGCTTGGAAAGCTTGCAAGGAGCCTGTTACGGTTGATAGGACAAAGTGGTTGGATTTCATAATCTAGGATGATATGTTGTTTAAGGGAAGTCAATTGTGTATTCTGAGGAGTTCCATGAGGGAGAACCTGGAGAAGCACAGTGGAGGAATAGCAGGACATTTTGGTTGGGATAAGACTATTTTCATTATCAGTGAGCATTATTATTGGCCGTAGTTGTCACAAGATGTGAGGAAGTTTGTGCAGAGTTGTAGGGTGTGTTAGATGGCTAAGGGAGTGAGCTAGAGTATAGGGTTGTATCAGCCCTTACTTGTACCAGAGAGGCCTTAGGAAGATATAAGTATGGACTTTGTTCTTAGTTTTCCAAGGACGCAGAGAGGGAATGATTCAGTGTTTGTGGTAGTTGATAGATTTTCAAAGATGGCATATTTCATTCCATGCAAGAAGACCCATGATGTAGTCCAAATCACTGGCTTGTTCTTCAAAGAGGCGATGAGGCTACATGGTCTACCAAAGAGTATAGTCTCAGATTGTGATACCAAGTTTGTGGGATACTTTTGGAGGACCTTGTGGAAGAAGTTGAAGTTCAGTTCTGCACACTATCCACAAACTAATGGGTAGACTGAGGTTGTGAATAGAAGTCTAGGTAACCGAATGAGATGCTTGGTAGGAGATAAACCCAAGGGATGAGACTTGATCTTAACCCAGGAAGAATTTGCTTACAATAATTTTGCCAAAAAAAGCACAAGTAGATCACCATTCCAAATTGCGTATGGAGATAGTCCCAAGACCGCTCTAGAATTGAGGAAGATGGACCAGGAGAAGAAGACTAGTGCCGAAGCCGAAAACTTTGCAGAGCACATCAAGAATGTACATGAGGAGGTAAGAGAACATATCAATAAGATGAATATGCAGTATAAGGCTAAGGAAAATTAGAAGAGGAGGAAATAGCAGTTTTAGGTAGGTGATGAAGTGATGGTCCACTTAAGGAAGGAAAGGTTTCTAGTGGGAACCTATAACAAATTAAAGATGAAGAAGTTTGGTCCCTGTAAAATTTTGAAGAGGCATGATTTAGGGAACACATGAGGTAGAGTTGCCAGATGGAGTCAAAATTTCCCCTGTATTCAATATTTTAGATTTGACAAAGTATTATGAAGGTGGCACAAAGGAAGTAACAACAATGGAACAGTGTGGCATTCCAACATCTACTTCAGAGAAGGAGGAGATTGAAGCAATCCTCGATAGCCGTGTGAGAAGGAGTACTAGAAATAGGCAATATCTGGTGAAGTGGAGAGGAAGGCCTGTGGAAAACTCATCCTAGCTTTCTAAGACAGAGGTTGACCATTTGGGTTTTCCTCAACCATCTGAGATGTGACGGGGTCACTTCTCAAATTACCCTAGGTGTTTGATGTAGGAGCATCCAGTGGTGTAAGGGCAATCTTGTATCACCCAAAAAATGCATTGCGTTTATATTTCCTTTGGTTATATTTTGTAGATGTCTTTGCATTTCTAGATACCCTTTTCGTCATTATATAAATCCCCACTTTCAGTTTTGTTTTTCTGCTTTCTCTGGTCAACTGCTATTTTTAGCAACTTATAGAATTTGAAGGTGTTTTGGAATGAAAATTATATGGGAGGATTCAAAATAGAAAAATAAGAAGATTGGTGAAAGAATCAGGCTGAGAGCATTCCCGGTTTGAAAGATATTGTAGTTTCAGTCTCCTAGAAAAGCACCTGAAAACTTCCAAATTAGATTTTAGGCACTAAACAGCCCCAAAACGGCCTAAAAACTTGCCAAAATTGGCATAGCAAATTTTGAGTACGTTCTTGACTTTGAGACCTTTCTGACAGTTCAAAAAATAGAGTCCCAGATCAAAAGTTATGGCTCCCGAAAGTTGGTATACTTTCAAAATGTTATTTTCGAATGGTGTTTTAAGTTTTGAATTTCAAATTGTAATTCTTGGTGCCAAACTGCCAAAACTCATAACTCGAATGTTGTTTTTGGCTCCAAATGGAAAAGGGGCTATTTATGGGGGGATTTTTTTGATTTTTGGTAGCTATTTGGGGAAAAGAGTTCACATGCTGCGAAAAGGGGAACTTCTGTAATTTTTGTAATTTTTGAAACTCCTGTAGCTTGCATGTATCATAGAGCTGAAGGATTTGGGATCCTCTGCATATAATATTTCCATTATTGAATAATAATAAAGTTTTCTAGTTGTGTGCATTATTTTTGTGTCTCAGGTTTGCTCCCTCGTCATTTAGTCAATTTTAAAATTATAAAATATAGTCAAAAATTGAAAATATGACTACAAGCATCAAATTCTAGGCCTATATGTGATACAAGAAGAATATGAGTGAAGTGTGTGAAAAGGAATAATATAAAAATAATATTAAGAAAGCATAAATTATTGAAAAATTATATATAAAATATGGAAGAGAGTTAATAAGGAGCATAAAGTATCCAAAATAACAATTCTAATGACACAAAAACATGATAAAAAGATAAAATAAAATAATTAAATGAACAAGAATATAAAAGAATGGATAAATAGAAGTCTAAAAGTGAAGTTATAATAAATAGTAACTATTTACACGTTTTGTGTTACTCTATGAATATAAAATGGGAAGAAAAGTGATTTAAACAATCCTAATAATAATTGATGCTTGTTGATGATGTAAATTCCTATGATTTCTTCTATTGGTGTGGGTGGTGTGTTAATCGACATTATTTATATTCTTGGGGATGGCAAAAAAATTCCCCTTGGAACCTCTACTACACCTGATTCCTTTGTGATGGTTGCAACCTTTTTGCACATGTCTCCTTCCTAGGCGAGTTATTATTTGTTTGGTCCAAGAGACATGATAGTATTTGTTTGCTATTGTTGCTAATGGTTTTGGGTTGGTTTCTTGGTTGGGGATGCAACCCTTTCCTTGTGCTACCCCTCCTATTATTTATTTTAGTTTGGAGGTGTTTGAGAGTAAATTTTTCTTTTCTTTCCATGCATTATTTTCATAGGTTAAATTAGTTTTGGTTGCACCTCCTTGATTTGATCAATCTTCCTGCAT